>VZRS01009627.1:342591-540408 GCA_013398055.1 Ifrita kowaldi | reverse complement strand
TTTTTTTTTTTTTTTGGTTCTTGAGGAACAGGGAAGGGCAGGTCATTGACTTGATTTTCATGGGAAGATTGACTCCGGAGCGCTCGCATATCCAGGAGCGGAGCGAGGGGGTATTGACAGCTGGGGTTTGGGGAGGGGGGCCTGCGGGAGCAGGGATTGCGCCATGGCTTGTTGGGGAAAAACAAGGGGAGATGGAAAACAAAGCCCAGAGAGAGGGAACAGTAGCTGCAGTGTCCCAGGCTGAGGGGCCGCCGCTCCGTGGCGGTGGATATGTGTTGTGCCTGGACTCAGTGAGTTGTGGTAGAGAAATATCAGTATAACGAAAGGGGCTGCCCTTAAGTGAGAAATAGTCTGCTGTAAAAGGAGCTGAAGAAGTTGTGCCACATCCCTCTGTGCGTACTGTGGAAGGGTATAGAGGATGCTCAGTCAGCCCTTTCAGACCTCCTCCCTGCTGAAGAGCAGCTCACGCCAAAGAAATCTGGGAATCCAGGTGTGTTTTGCCAAGATTTCCTAGTAAGTTTTATAGGCTAAGAACAATAACTAAAGGTGGTTTTTTAAATTATTATTTTCAAGATTTCTTTCTTCTGACACATGTAGTCTTTGATTAAAAATAATCTGGAAGCTGAGTTGTGCTCACATAAATACAATATCCACCTATTCCTGCTTCCTGGATGCTGACACATGGATATTCATCCCCACTCCTCTGAGGGAAGAGTGCACACACAGTCCTCTGCTTGTTGTGCAACCCTCCCACCTCTGCCAACGCATCCCAGACTTTTCCCTCCTCCTCCCTTCACTCGTGCATGCTCATTCCCAAAACGGTCACAGCCCGCGAGACCTTGAGTCGTCATTCGTCTCCTTTTATCCGATTAATCCCATGTCTTTCTCATCCCTCCCTCTGCCATTATTTCCCACCCTCACTGGGTGCCAGCAGCTCTATTGCCAGCCAAGTTTCCCTCTTGATGCAATGGTTTTTCCAAGTTTTTACCCAGGAAGGTTTTGGTCCCTTTTGAGCATCGCATGCAGGATACAAGATTGTTATTCTAAGTAAATATTTTCTGTCCCTTAAGAAGTCCACACTTCAAGTGAAGTTGCAATTCATTAAAGCCTAATCTCATGAGCTATTAAAATAACTTGAAGGCAAATGAGACTTGTGTGTGGTTCTGCAGGTGAAGGAAGCATGGAAAAAGCCAAACCAAACAAGTTTGGCCCTTAAATGCTTCCTAAGAGAGGCCTCTCTTCGCTCCTTTAGGCTTTTACCTTGGCACCCAGGCTTTAATTTGGGCTCCAAAAAGCCAATACCCTTTGGAGCAGCCGAGCAAACCCCTCTCCTTGCTCAGGGTCCCACACCTGGTTGTGTGACCCAGTCGTAAAGGTTTCACCACTGCATACAGAAAAATCACCACCTAAAAGGTCAGAACCATTTCCTTTTTTTTCTTTTTTCTTTTTCTTTTTTTTTGTTTGTTTTGACCACTTACCCAAGTTTTGGCAGCAAAAGCTTTGTCTGCTACATCAGAAGTTTCTTCGGTTCATTCAGCTAGTTCAGGTCATTTAGAACTGAGAAACTGATTGGAAGCTGGAAAAAACTGAGAAATAATAATTTCCTTAACCAAAAATAATGAAGAAACTGTGAGGAAATGAGATTTGCAAGTTATGTGCTCCTGGAGAGCAGGGTGACAAGAGGTGATGGCTGGGTTTTTCCTTCCAGTCTCTGATGCCAAAGGAAAGGCAAGGAGGTAGGAGCTGTCTGCCTGAAGCCTTTGTCTCACTAGCAAACAAATAACTGGGTTTTTTTTTTTTTATTTCTCTGTATTTTTCAGACAATTTAGCACGGTTTCAGTGAGTATGACTTCCTAGATGTCAATACAGTTAAGTACATCTTCATAGCCTGATCTTACAGCCAAATTTTCATTAATTCTTTTGATTGCCGTAGTGGGCTTGTGGATATGTATCAAGATGCGCAAACATATGAAAGCTGTTTTATTTAGATATGTATATGACGTTCCTCTGGGAAGTACTACCTCCCTTAATAAGCAATGCTTACTACTACTGCTTATTTTTGGGCTTTCTTTTAAAATTTATTTTGTCATGAATTGCTTAGCTGGTCTTGTGAAAGTATTCTTTAAATTTCTCATTTTTTTAAACTCTTGTGAGGTCCATCAGCTGAATTTCCCTTTTCAGAGAGCTGGAGTTCCTGTTCACACATGCAGCCCTTAATTTACACAGTTGCTCTGAATTGGAACTGTTCTCTGCAAAGGCACAGAACAGCAATCCAAGGCAAAGTCCATGGTTTTTGATGCTGGCTGAAAGCAAACCGACCCACACTGCCCAGCATCCAAAAAACCCTGGGGTTAGTGCTGCACAAAGATCACTATAGGAAGTGGCTGAGTTGTTCCTTTTTTCTTTTCTAGCGCTGTCTTTTATCTGAGTCCCCGCTTTGCTTGAGCTTTAGAAGTCAAATGAGCAGAAGAAATGCAGTAGATGATTTGAGATGTGTGTGGGAAGAATGGGAGCTGAAAGTTTGGCTTTCTGAGGGCTTCGCTCAGTTCCTGCCTTCCCAAAGAGACCGCGGGGAGGTTATTCTTCCTGACTGCATCTCTGCAGCAAAATAATTGCTTTGTGGATGGTGCTGTGGAAAAACACTTATTTCACATTGTCTTTGTTTTAATGGAGGTTAAAAGAAATCTGAAAAAAGGCAAGCAGCTGAGGTAGGGAATTGGTTTGGCTAAATTAAAGTGCTTTATGGATAATTTAATAGGCATAAGTGGCGTCATTAAAATCAAACAGAAACGTGGGTTCCTGAGCTTTAGTGAAAGTTCTGTGTTTCACAAAGTGGCAGTTGTGAGTGCTGGAACATTGCTGTGCCTTGCGAGCTCCTCAGTCCAGGTGGAAGTGGGGGTCTCTCTGTGCTTGGGATGTGGTGGGGGTGAAAGGATGCAAAGGAAGGAGAAGGATCAGGTATCTGGAGGCCTGTGTGCTCTCTGTAGCACCTACCAGATCAAATACTGTCCTCAACTTAGACCTAAGGTGCCTTAATCAATCAGTCCTGGAAAGCAGCTTCCAGCTGTAATTGCTCTGATCTGTAATCTTGTCGCCTCGTCCGGCAGATTATCCATTTCTAGCTGATTTGTGGGCCAGCAACCTGCATGTCCTGGCAAACCTGATGCTCTCAGGTCACTCCCTCTGCTTGCAGTGTTCCTATAGCTGCCTCCTTCCTTTCTGGCCGTTCAGTGCCTCTCTAAACCCAGCAAAGAATTGACTGTAAAAGGAACATCAGGTCAGGAGAAGATGATGTTTGAGTGTTCAGAGAAAGCTATGTATTATTGCTGCTCATTCAAGCAAAAAAAGGAAAGAAAATCTGCTTTCGTTGAACTCAGAGCTAATATATTAAGATGAAAAATCGTGGTGCTCCATGCTGTAGATAGACAAATGTGATGCTGCATTAAATACAGTAATAGCTGAAAAGAACTGAAGGCACAAAAAATGAAAAATTAATTCTTGCAGATTTTGTATTTCTTCAGGCAATTGCCATTTTCATAACAAGCTGTTTCATAACATTGTGGCTGTTACCCAGTGTATTTCTTAAGTTGTAGCCCTTTTGTCTGAAGTGGAATGAAAAATTTCTGATCCAACCCATTGTGTATATTTAGTGAAATTATTCCGACAGGACAGTTAGGGTTGAAAGTCTTTCCTAGACATTCCTATTAACATGACTTCCAGTGATTTATCATACCTTGATTTCTGTCCCACCACAAAAAGTGAGAGCGTTTTCATTGCCAGCCCCCAGGCTCCAGACCTCACTGCTGGTGGCCTTTGTGCACCCCACGCTTCCTGACTTTTTGGAAATCTTGAGTATTTTGTATTTCTACCATTTTCTAACCTCTTGCACACTGAAAGGGTGGAATCTCTGATTTATCACTCCCATTGTTTGTATTATGCTAGGCCTCAAGTAGATCTATTCTCTATCTTCAACTTTTGTACTGATGGTTTTCCCAAGTTTCTTGGCACTTCTTTTTTTAAAGTGGTTGTGTGGTTGGGTATTGCAGAAATGTAATTTTTCTGAAGTCAGTAAAAATCCCATTGCTGTTGGTCGCAGTTAGGATTTCGCGATCGTGATGAACAAGCTGATTCTCTGCGTAGTTTCTCAACTTTTTTCCTCTGTGCATTATTGGAATAAAGGCACACATTGCTCCCTGCAATTTGGGATAGGCAGCTGAGCTGATGTAGTTCCTGTAAGTTAGACAGCTCTTACTTCGAGTGCATGTAAGTGATTAAGTGGCTTGGCAGCTGGTCAGAATGATTGCTTAAGGACCGCAAAGATACTCCGCAGTATCTTTCAAATGGAAAACAAGCCAGTAATTTAGTGATATCACTGAGAAACGTAGCATTTTTTTCAAAGCAGGCAAAGATGTTATGCACGAGGGATAGACATCATCCCTGCTTTAGGCCTCTGCTGGCTCATGCATTCCTATATGCTGCTTTGCTCCACGATGAGCAAAAATGAATGCTGAGTATTTTCTTTAATCCAGTGCAAACTTTCCTTTTGCTAAAACCATAGGAGGCATTAGAGCCCATCCACCCTGGAATTACAGACTCTTGCTTTGTGCTGTGTTAATTGGATTAAGTTGTTAGTGTTATCTCTTCAAGAAGAAGACAAACTCTCCTTGGCAGTGTTAGTTAGCATGGGACAGCCCATTTGTATGAGTGGCTGCGCTTTGTTGCAGTCCTTGGGAAGCAAACTGGCAGTGCTGGCTTGCCAGCAGGGATAGGTCTTTCCACCTATGGAAAACAGTGCAGGTTATGATCTCAAAATCCTTACCGTTCACAAGACAAGATGAGCAGCAGCATCGGAAGACACAGACACACCAAAGTGAGTCTTCTGGGTCTCACTCAGTGCTGTCCCCTAGGTTTGTATAATTTTACATTCCTACTGACTTTTTTAACTGATGGCGCTTGCAGACCAGTGGAGTGTAGTCCAGCATGGACAGGGGAATTTCTGTTCTAGCTGCAGGAGCCACCTCGTAGTTCTACAGTGTTGCTCTAATTGCATACTGTTCATTTTCGAGACTAAAATGAGTCGCTGTCAGGCTTGTATGTAATTCCATGTTTGGTCCTAATGCAGTGGTTGCAGAGCTTCTCTTTAACCACACACGCACTTATTCTGTGGGAAACATATTTTCTCAAAAATGGACAAGGGAAAGCTAACAAACCATGTCATGCTCCAATTTCCTTCACAGAAAGGCTTAGTTGTGTAAATTGCCTTTCAGAAGGCACACAGCAGTGCAGAGCAGCCTGAAGTATTGTATGTTTTGGGTGGATGCTGCAGGTCTGGCCATGGCAGAGCCAAAGGCGCTCGGGGTGGCTGGCCCGGCTGCGCTTCGTGAGCGATGGCCCACTGTGGCTTTCCTTACAAATCAAAGTGGCTTTTAGGTCTTGCCCAGCACAATTCTCATGTCTCATTATTCCTGTGAAGGTAAACCAGTCTAAAATTGGCACGGGCAAGCAGACAAGAGTCGGGCTGCTTTGTCAAAGAGCTGCCTGTGCCGCAGCTGCTTCCTGTGATTGACGCGGTCGCATCCGGAGAGGAGCAGCCGGGCTGCTTGCACCGTGCGGTGTTTTTGGTCTGTGGTGTGTCTCACACACTCTCCTTGGTGAGTGCTGTGGACCTCAAGTGGATCAAAAGCCTCCTTGTTATTGTCTCTTTGGATTATTTGGGACATGAGGTGGGTGCTGTGGCGGTGCTCCTGCCCAACATGCACGGTGGTGCTGCTTCTGTGCCCTCTCCTCTCCATAACTTGGATCTTCCCTGTCTGTTTTATCCAGCAATGAACTGGAAATACTAGTTACTGGATAATTTGGCCTTGCTTGAGGCAATAACAGACAAGAACTTGTATGTGTAGTCTTTAGCAATGCCACAGCTTTGGGGGAGGGAATGATGATAGCTAGAGGATCCATTTTAATGGGATTTCAGATCATGCTCGCATTCTTTGCATGGCTTACAACTGCTTCCTTGTGCAGGGCGCTTTCTGGGGCCAAAGGACGCCCTCTCCCCCCTGCCCATCAGCCTTGGAGGTGGCCACCAGTGGTGTTCCTGCATCCCTCAGGCTGGTACCCAGCCTGGCAGCCCTGGGGGCAGAGAGGAGCAACTGGCCTTGGGCAATTGGGCAAATCCCACTGAGGAATTTCCGTAAACTGAGCAGCTCCTTGTGGTCCTGAGAGCAGGAGTCAACCTGGAGGCACGAGCAAGCCTGATGTTTAACAAGACACTGTAATCCAGCCCCTCAAGCTTTATCAGATGCCACTCACTCTGGTTTTGGTCTGTGTGATGTGATGTGCGCTTCCTTAAGTTACATGTAGCAAGGGCATTAAGATAACTTCTTTTTTTTTTTTTAATTCCCTCTAAAGGAAGGTATTTCCTGAGAGAGTGCCAAAAAAGTTCCTATTTGTTTGATAGGAAGTGTGTGTGATGTTAAGAGAAATTACAGCTTTAAGCGTTCAATGTTTGTGGAGAACAGTTCTCTCTTGAGGGGGTTTCTTAATGGTACAAACTGTTAAGGCACACAAATGCTCTCAGTAATGACAAATTAAAAACAAAAAACCCCAAATCACATAACTAGCAGACAGTTTAGGCAAGAATTTGTTTCTTAAGCCCAGTGCTTCCAGCTAGTAATTTGCCTGTAGTCAGGGATATCAGGCAACTGCTACCAGGTGGCAACATCCTGAGAGCTAAAGCTCTGAGGAAGTTTTTTTTTTTCCATAGCATGGCAGATTATATCTGCAGACCGCATTGCTAATATATCAGTTTTGAACTGAGCCATGAGGTAATTTGTTCAGAAGAAAAACCTACCGTGTAACTGAGTCAGAAATGGAGGAAAAGCTATAATTTAACAAATAGCTTTTCATTCTGTCCCACAGGTTCAAAGTAGTAACAGAAAAATTGACTAAGTGTGGACCAGAAAATAATTTTTATACTCGCTTGTATTGCAGAAAAAAATATATGGTCATACAATGTTTTTTATTAACTTGATTTAAAAAAAAAAACAAAACAAAACACAAAACTTGTTTTTAGTCCTGTCGTTCTTCTTTCCATTAGCAAAATAAACTCTCTAGACCCTTCCCCCAGTTAATGTTATTCTGCACACAGCGACATTCAAAAGCCCATTGACAAGCTGCAAATGATGTGTGAAGCAAACTCCAGGATTAAGTTTATAACCTTTCCCCAGGGGGAAAGAATTTGGAGGCAGGAATGAATTCGGGATAGTAAAACAAAAGGGTACAACTGAGATGGATCAGGAAAACTCATATTCATATTTAGCTAAATGAAAAATACCAGCCAATCCTAGTTTATGTGGCATCCCAGGGGTTTTCCACACAGGTATGTTGGACATTATTTTACAGCTCCTTCTTGCAGGTTTTACTGCTTTCGCTAATGAGAAACCGCATCTCTCTCTCTCTCTCTTCAGCTTTGCAGCTGGGATTTGGAAGCATGATAAATAAAATATAAATGGTAGAAGACGGAGGGTTCATATCCCATGGATATTGTTTGCATCTTGGGTTTTGAAAGGCATGTACCTTCCTCCTAGGGGGATTGTCATTTGCTGCTGAGTTTGTTGTGGGATGGGTGTGTATAGGCTTCAGGGGCCTTTAGACACTGTTAAATCTCAGATGTTAATGAAGTGATGGAGCTGGGGACCTCCTTCCCTGCAGTAATCAGAGAAACAGCTAGTTCCTTCACGTATCCATAAGATTACTTCCTTTCATCTGCCAGTATTAGCTTCTTTTGAAGTCATTTAATCTTTGCTCCCATATAAATTGAGAAAAGTTATTTTAAGCAGCTCAGTGGGCAAGAGGGAGTCTTGTGACGGATGGTTCACAAAAAGAGGTCTGACCACAGGAGTTAACCCCTGTCACCCTGGCATCACTGAGGTCCCTCCTAGTTAGCTGGATGCCTGGGTGAGCGGTAGCTCAGACAGACAGAAATGTAGCTTTACTGGAAATAGATAAGTGAGGAGAACTACAATGAAAAGCAGCTAAAGGCCTGTCAGAACTGCTACTTCTCTTCAAAAAGGAAAAAAAAAGAAAACAAAGCTTGGGTTATAAAGTCAACAACAGGTATAAATGGGTTCCTGGGAGAGAAGTAAAGTAAGCCTGGTGGGGATATAGTGGAGTTCAGCCATTCCCACAAAACGACCTCATAGAAAATCGTGGAATGGTTTGAGTTGGAAACGATTTTTGAAGGTCGTCTTGCCAACCCGCCCTGCGATGAACAGGGACACCTTCCAGTACAGCAGGTTGCTCAAAGCCCCATAGAACCTGGCCATGAATGCTTCCAGGGATGGAATGTTTCCACCTCCCTGGGCAACCTCTACCAGTGCCTCACTGCCCTCATTGTGAAAAACATCTTCCTTATGCCTGGTTTAAATCTGCCCTCCTTTAGTTTAAACCCATTGCCTATCGTCCTGTCACAATGGGCCCTGCTAAAAGTCTGTCCCAGTTTCCCTGTAAGTCCCCTTTAAGTCCTGGAAGGCCATGGTGAGGTGTGGTGGTCTGAGCAGAGCCAGCTTCCCCACACTCCTCTGTGTGCATATGCTACTCCACAGAGTCTGACACTTGGGCTTTTGGCTTGTTTTTGTTTCCTGACAGCACACTTATGAAAATGAAAAATCAGGATGACTTACTAGTGGCTGCCAAAAATGCGGAGAGCTCCTCTGTAAAGCTGAGCTCCATCAGCAGGACAATACAACCGGACACAAATTCCTCTTGCCAAGTTGAGATGTATGCTTGGAATGAGAGGTCAGGGCCCTGCGTCGTTATTCCATCTGATGCTCTATTATCAACAGTACGATAAATTACTGTCCTCTTCATGGCTGTGCCAGTCCTCTCCCCCCTAGATCTCAGAGCCTTGCATCACATGTCTTCATTTTCAAGGAAAATGCTACCTTTCCTCTCTTTGGGTCCCTGAATGCTTTTGGCACTTCTACTCCTTCTGCATGGACTGCTTTTTTTAAGGAGGGACCCGAGTTTGGAAAGCACAGAAGTGTATTCTTTCAGGAATTCAAGACAGAAAATATTTGGCAAGGTTTTTTTGTGAGATATCCTTTGGAAATATGATAGTTCAAAAGTAAGTATTAAGTAATAAATTCAGATTGACGGGAAAAAAGTTTTAGTAATAACCAGTCTTTTTCATATAGGAGTGAGGTTGGTATCATCTATCTTTTTAATTGCAAAGCATGAGTTCATATTTGTGTTTCCAGCCCTTCTCTTGACTCCCAGCCCTCACCGCCTGGATTGCAGATGTTCCTGCTGTGTCCACATCAGGGATGATAGAAAGAGGCAACAAACGGCCTACAGAAACTAGCCAGTTGAATTATGGAAAGTATGCAAACACACATTGTCTTCTGCTCTTCTCGCAAGTGCAAAAGGGCTCCTTGCAGCTGTAGTGCCTCCCGGAATGTAAGGGCTGGTACGCTGTGGCTGACCCATCTCCGTGTGTCAGAGGCGGGTGGTTTCCAGTGATCTGATCCCTGTTTGGTGTCTCCAGGTGGTAACCTAAAGGTGAAAGGCTGTGGGCTCCTCCCCAGCTGCTGCTCTGTCGAACCTGTCTGTCAGGGATGCTTCTGTGGGGAAAGAGTGGGGACATCAGGTGACATTTTACTGGGAATTTTACTGTTTACTGGGAAACAGGAGAACAGCTGAAGACTGTGTCTTTGTTTGGCACCTTGGAACAGCCTGGTCCTACACCCCAAATACTCTTCCTGTGTTCACTGTCAAGCCCCAAGCGTGATAGTTTGGCTGCACTTACCAAATATCATGGTCAAAAGGCTGTACGGATTGTTGCGTCGGGTGGTTGCGTGTCGTCCTGTGGCTCTGGGCTGCGATATCCATCAAGCGCTTACTTCTGGGATATCACTTAGCCCCTTGCACCAGAAAACACGTGCATTCCGTGGGCTGCCCTCTTCGTGTGTTGGTGTTGTTGCACCTGTTGCTATTGTCTAAGCCAGAAGATGGAGGTGATGGCAAAAGCAGACGGAAGCCGTGGCCGTCCGGAGGGAGATGTGGCAGCAGCCAGCTGCGAGATTCCCTCAAGCTTGGATGAGAAGCTCTTGCTGGGTGTCTGGCTGCCCTGTTTTCAAACAGGCTTTTTTTTCCTTGCTGTTCCTTTGTAGTCCTGTTTTATAAAAGAAATCAAAGAGCAGATTACAGTTCTCTGTTGGGACAAAGGAAGGGAAGAGCAGACCGTTGCCCAGATCTTCTTTAGAGGTTATCTCAGATGGTTTTCAGATGATGGTGGAAGGGGAGTGTGCCAAAAAGTTGAATCATACAGTGTCGTACCAGAGCCTTGAGTTTTCCAGAATACTTTTGTGTCGCACATAATGCCCACATCTTGAATACTGAGCTCTGAAATGTTTCCTTGGTGTTCCTGTGCTGCTTTGATGAGAAAAAGTCTTTTTGAATTACAGGGATTGGTTAACTGTCTTTTAGAAAAACAGATTCCGAGTGGTCTTTGTTAACCACTGAATGATAGGTTTTTGTGGCATAAAATAGAAGTTCACTTAGACTGCACATTTTTGTTCTGAAATCGGCAGGAGGAGGAAATGCTGATATGGGTGTATACTTGGGAGGAAGATTTATCAAAGAAGCATACATTCACACACCCTCTCTTTTTTAAAGTTATGGTCAGTAAATGATAGGCTTCCTTCCCTTGTTTTTGACTGCCAAATAGATTTCTAACGAAATTATTTATATACACTTCCATTTAAAAAAATATAAAGCATCACCGGGTCAGTGCAAGGGCTCAGCATCCAGTTTAAAGCGGGAGATTAGGAAACTTCAGGCACAACCTCCAGCCTTTCCTGTCAGCACAATTCCTCTCCAGGAAGGGAAGATGGATAAAGTGAATTTCACCTTTTATTGTGGATAGTTTGCATATCAGTTTCTTCCTGCTTAGTTTAATGTGCATTGATTGTGCGGGATGCTCCTTGCTCTTGACTGGCTTACCTCTGTAACTTTGACCATTTTTATGGCTTTTTGGCTGCTTCTACTTGAATAAGGCTCATTGTGACAATGCCAGTAGGGTTGGTTGTCATTCTCCACCCCATTGAAGCACAAACATGTCTGCTGCTGCCTTCTCCATCATCACAGCACCTTGTGAGTTATGAGTTACTAGTCAGGACTGTGAGTTAGAGTTAATTTTTAAAAAAATACAAGCAAACAAGGAAAAAATGAATGCTATCCAACCTGCAATCCTAAAAAATCCTAGATACTGAGGGAAGTATTTTCCCCACACTAAGCAAAAATATATGTATAGAAAGTTTGCCCTTCACTGTTAGGCTTACTAGTCATACACTATTTATATTGTTGAACTCGCCAAGATGGTCAGGATGTAGGTTTTCAAGCAAATGAATCTGTGTATATGTGCTTGCCCAGCCTTTCTTCACTGGGGACATTCTTCCTGTTTCCCTCAGTGTTTCTCCTAAAATTAGGTTTTTTATGACAGTCAGTTGGGTACTTCTGGGTAAAATACTGTGGGTAAAGGGGGAAAAAATGTTGCTGGTCTTAGTCTTCCTGTGGGTCTGTGTGATGCTGGTGGTATTAGTTAGCACCACTTGTTTTAATTGGTGGTGTTCAAGCTGTAAAACCCAAGGACATGCCTAACCATCAATGACCGAGCCATCTCCTCCGAGGCTTTGTTTGTACCTGGGTTGAGTGAGCTGTAATTCTGGGGAAGTGTTCCTTTCCTTAAACTTTGTTACCAATCTTTGCATTTTAATGGACAACCATAGTTAGTTTTATGGTTCCCCTTTGTCTAAAGTTTCATACTCATTCTTCCCTCCCTGCTGCCCCTAAGATGCAGTGGCCCTGCAGGGAACATGTCCTTGGCAAAGGCAGAAAGTCGGGCTGCCTGTGACTGCCACGTTAGGAATGTGCCACCGTGGCACGGCAGCAGCCTGCAGAGGATGAGGGGTTTGTGAGTGCTGGTCCTTCATACACCCTTCAACTGGCTCTGCATGCCCCTGAGAGGAGATACCTCAACTCTGTGCAGCAGGGCCAGAAGGACTTTGGGATCCCAAGGGACTTAGAGCTCCACCTGAATCTGTCATCTCAGAGATTACTTGGTTTAAAACCCTACATGCTTGCGTACTTAAGTGCTCTGTTTTAAAATCTCCCCCTTTTAAAGAAGAAAAGTGCAGAAAAAATAGTGAAATGGACTGAAGCGATGGGCAGAGCCCCGTGGATCGTGAGGTCGGTTCCAGCTGTGCTTTGCTGTGCTGCAGCAGGAGCAGCAGAGGGAGCACAAGCTAACACATCATTCCTTTACCAAGAGCTGTACTGTCATCACCGATGACATTTTGCTCGATGGATGAAGATCAAGAATGAAAAAAAACCCCCAGCCTAGGGAGTTTGCCATAGGATAGGAGGATAATATCCCGTATATTAAATGCGGAGGGGTAGCAAATGGAAACATATCCTATTACGGCTTCTGTTTTAAATTTTGTGCTCTCTGTGAAGCTCCAGGTTGCATGATGTCAGTGCAGTTTCATGCCAGGCTGCAGCTGAGGGAAGATTGATGCTGTGTGGTTTTGGAGGGCTGTGGTGCCGTCCTGCCTCGTGGTGTTCTCCTGATAGGCCTGAAGCAGCAGATTAATAATTTTAGGTATTGAAAAGGAAAATTATGATGGCAAACAACTGGCCAAGTTGTCTTTGGTGGGTGAGATTAGAGTCCTGAGCTGGTCAGGTTCTTTCAGCACACTGAAGCCCGGTCTGGCCTCTGGGCAGGATTAAAAGCAGAGCTCCATTTTCGTTGAGTTTACAATCATGCACAAAAAATCAACATCTTTTCCTTGGAGTCCATTGTGTCCTTTCAACCCTGGGCAGTGTGGGTTCTCTTCGTCCATGCAGTCCTTGCCATCCTGCCAGGGCTTTCAGAGTGGATTGTCATCAGCAATGTCACCAGCTCTTATTTGTCACTGTTGTCTTAACCCTTAGGCGTGCAATTTTGTCAGTTGTTTTCCCCATAATCAAAACTTTGGACAGCATTGGATTTCTTCCTGCCAGTTCCCAAAGCAAAGTCCCAAATAAGGTCAAAGAGGAGAGATATATTATTTTTTTTCCCCTCTGGGAGTTTTAATAAACCAAATGTAGGCTTTAGTTTTTTCCTTTAGATTAGAGATTGCCAATAGCAAATCTTTGCTTTGTTGAGTTATTCAGCAGAAGTAAAGGTTACTGAAACATGCACAGATAGATGGCTAGAGACCCAGAGCAATAGCTTCAAAAAGCCCTGGCAGTGCTGGGGGCAGGAGCCATTTTTGGTCTCAGAGCACAGAATTGTCTTTGTGCAGATAAAATAAAAGCAGTGGTGTGCTTTGACAAATTCACCCTTTGCACCTTGCTGTTTTATTCAGCAGTCTGCTTTGTTTCTGAGGCCACTGCTGGCTGTACACTGGAGATAGGCATGGGGTGCTAAGAGTCCACAGGTTATCAGAGCAGGTAAGGCAGCAAGGGCATTGTTTTCCAGGAACACTTGTCCAACACGCAGTTGCACAATGCTCAGAAGCTGGATGCACAGATGGTAGCCTTTAAAGTATTCATTACATGTGAAATTAATTACCAGCTCCGTAGATTTTTAATGGTGGCTGCTTTTAAATATCTTCTGGAAGTGGCTGTTTATTCTCCTAAGTATTGATTTTCGGTTTTGGAGAAGATTCCCTGGTGTATCTCATTCATAGTTCTCCCGAGAATCTCCGCAAAGATCAGCTGGGTTCTGAGCATGTAAACTGCTCTTCACAAATTTATGTAGGGCTGGTTTTCTGTGGTCTACTGCTGCCCAGGAGCCCATCTCCCATGGCCATGAGGAAGGGATCAGGCAATGAATACCATCAGGCTGAGAGACCAAAGAGACCAATGTGACATCCAGCCTGATCCCTGGCTTTCACAGGCTACAGGGCTCCTCTGCTTATTAAAATGTGTCCCAGGGATATCTCATCTTTTCTAAAAAGCTACTTACCTCCAGCACAAGTAGGAAAACCTTGCCTGGTTTTATTCATGTCAGTTGTTTTCCTTATGGGCAGTCTCCTAATTGGTTAGAACAAGGTGAGATCCAGTTACAAACTCGTTTGCGTGAAGAATCTGCTTATAAAAACATTGAAAGTCTAGTGCAAGACCTCTGACATTGAATATCTGCTACAAAACGTGGTGACCTGTTATAGTCTGTGCTTTTACATGACTCCCTTGCATTTACCAGAAGCAGGAAACTAAAAAAATAGGAAGCCACAAATTGACATCACCATGGCCTTTGCTGTTGCCAACTATTGGTGACTTTATCCAGTGTTGGTCCTTTACCCACCCTACTCTTAAACACAGTAGTTTTAAGGAAAACCTCCAGATGCTGAACTTGGGGAGGTAGATCTTATTTTTCTCCTTTATAATGATGTTGGCTGTATGAATATAATTTGTCATGACTTGGTTTAGTTTTAGCCAGCTGTTTTTTATTGAAGAGCTGATCTTATTTCACCAGCAGGAGAGCTCAGAAGTGAGAGAAGTAGCACCCAAAGAGCAAAATTCTAGCATCATCTATAAACTTCCAGCACTGGCTGGTTTTGCTTCTAATCTTTCCTGTTTGTTTAATATAGAAGCTGGAGATTAATCTGTGGCATTTTTGTGTGAGTGAGCTGTGAAGATAGTTCTCCTCATATGTGCTTCTGTCTTACCAATATCCTGTGTGGGGAGAGAAAAACGGCCATTTGCAACAGAAAACCATTGCAATTTGTGATTTAAGTTATTTTTTGAGGTAGACAGCGCAAAAAGCATTATATGAGCATACCCACCTGTGCAGATGTAAAAAAACCTCTGAGCTTTGGGACTGGATTTACACAGACGTTTTTGTAATTGAAAGACCCTTCTGTAACTAACAAGGCAACAGCAATTGGCTTTGTCACTTCTCATTTCTTTTAATTTTTCTTTTTCTGCCCTGAGGAACAGGGTTTGGCCCCTGGGGCTCTGCTTGTGGGCAGTGTTTGGCAGGGTCCCTCCTGGTGCTGCTCACTGGTGTTAAGTGCTGGTAGGTCAGCCTCTCTGTCGAGGCCGTGTGTGCAGGGGACCTATCACAAGAAACAGCAAAGAACTGAACAGTTGTACACCTGGTAGATCCATTTGTTCATTTCCTTAGATCCAGGGAGAGTTTGCTTTACCCTAATCCAGTGTTCAGTTAGTAAATTCTGCTGAGGCATTGATCCTGTTTTCAAAATCATTTTCTTGGGTCTTGAGGGAAATCAAGATGAGCATAAGACTACTTGATCTATCAGAGCAGCACTTGAAACAGTACATGCCGTGTCGGTTTAAAGAAAAAAAAGTGATATAAGAAGCTAGAAACTTATTTTGTCTCCAGAAGAGCTGGAAGGAGGTGGTTCTCTGCACAGTTGATGGAGCTGCACTGTACAGCTCCCCGCCAAAAAGCATTGTGTGTGCTGGAAGTCAAGACAGGTTCAAGGGAATGTTGGACAAGGTATAGAAACCACATCCTGCTCAAAAAGTCCTTGAACTGAAAATGGCTGGGAGCTGGGAAGTGTGGGGGGATCTATTCTTACATGTGTTCCAGCGCTTTTTTTATTTCCATGGTTTTACACTTGCCTTTTCACTCAGAATTACAGAATCAGGAAATCATTTCAGGTGAAAGAGACCTCCAAGATCACAGAGTCCAACCATAAACCCAGCACTGCCATGTCTAAACAAACCCGAATCCCAGCAATACGAAATATTTTACTTAAGAAATTTTTCTATACATGCTTTTCATAAATTCTTTCACAAATGATAGCTGTACAGAATTGAAGTTGGGCTCTTCTTCCTGCACCAGTGAAGGCCTGAGCAGGTGAACCTTTGGTCTGAGTATGAGCATTCTCATGCTGCTGCATAGCAGTAAAAGCAATGAAAGAATGGCTTCTGCAGCTCGATCTCTTTATTGGACTGCAAAATAAATGTTGTTTTGGGCTTGGTGCATCAAGGGAGGGATTGCTTAGTCACTTGGACAACTCTTTAATGGCAAAGCTGCTGATGCTTTGTAAAGACATGTCCAGGGAGTTTGTAAAACAGTTCTTAGCATATATATTTCTCAGAGTGCTTACAGAAGTGCCTGTCTGGGATACCACAGGTACAGTTGATCCTCTCTTTGGGCATGGGGATGAACCAGCTAGCTGATTTCCAGATTTTTCCAGTCTCACTTCTTTTGTGTATGTAATGCCTTGGCACTGCTTTGAGGACTGCTAATCCTAGCAGGGTTGAATAACTCAGACATACTGAAATTTCAGGCCGATCCATGGTATAGTACAATTAATAAATTGCAATTCAAGCTGCAGTGCCCTAAAATAGGAACAAATGCGTTCTAAGCTGGAAAATCAATTAAGGTGTTTACAAATGAATTGCTGTCAATTGCAGGAGGTTCTTTTGTGGTGGGTTACCTTTCTCCCTACTAATAGCTGTGAGTCTTATAAACCTTCTAGGTAGGTTTAAACAAATAAAGACAAGATGTTTTTTCCCCCCTTTTCCTCTTTTCCAGTAGATTGAAGAAGAAGGAATGGCTTGCTTCCAGCCACTTGTGCTTCTCTAGCAAATCCTTTCCTGGGATATTCTGGTGGTGTGTTAAGGCACATGCAGCCCAGGGCATTGCATTGTTCTGGCAAGAACAAGAGCTGCCAACAACAATATTGAGCTGAGATTTCAGATTCATTCCTTGTCCACCGCTGCTTTCTTGATGTGCATCCCTTTTTCAGTCAAGAGGATGTGTTTCACAGTCTCAGGAAGGGCAGTGTTTTTCCGGCCCCTGGGTTCATTTCTGAATCTTTTTTTTTTCTTTTCTTGCCATCATTTCTGTTAATAGTGAAAGCTTCACACAAATATTTCTTTTTGTTTTAATTTATGGTTCTTCAGCTGCTGCATCTGTGCATGGGTAAAAGAGGTTGACTTTTACAGCATTGTTGGAGGTATAACAGAAATTCATCATTTCAAAAACCTGGCCAGAAGGTGGTTAGCTGGCTGCCTCTCTCAGAGCATCTTCTTCAGTGTAAAAGACACCAAGAGTTGTTAAAATATTCATGTGCCACTGTAACACTAGGGAGGAGGATACATCACCCAAAGAAGTCAAAGTGGGGTTAAGTAAATAAATAATGTCCATTCAGAAGCCATTGTCAATAAGTAAAGGCTGAGTGAGCCATAGGTTTTATTCAGGTAGCGTGAAGTTTCTTATCAAATCTGTGAAATCTAAGGTGGGAGAGCTTTTACCTTTTCCTGTCTTTTTGGTAGAAGAATATTAGACCAGTGTGTAGATCATAGTGTTAATATTGCTTTTAAAGCACAGATTTTGAAAAATTCCTTCAGGTATGTATACATATATTAGGGAAAGACAGCAAATAGATTTTAACCCCAAAAAGGAAAAAGCACAACCAAACCTGAGATATTACTGAGTTATTCTTTTTAAATTGTATTTTGGTGTGTTTCTTTGATTAGAATTTGAAGAAGATGTCTTCCATCATGTACTCTGTCACCTAAATAGGGTTAATAACTTCAATCGTAGGTAATGATTTGTATTTTTGTGAATGTTTTGTCACATGATGTAACTGAAGCTTGAAATCCTAATGTCCTTTACAGGTGGCATGCCAAAATAGATGATTAATGTTCTCTGAACTTTACAGATGATAATCTGTCTACCAGAGACAGATTTCATCAAGAGAGTGAAAGAGGTAATTAGAATGAAGGACAGCCTTGCAGAAAGGGGAGACATTTGTTATTAAGAGCCCTATAAAAATATTTCCTTCTGTAAACACAGCTGCTGTATGAAATGTTATTTTAAAATATATTGTGAGTGTCATATAAACGTCTAATTGACAGCTGAGATATTGCAGAATGTAATCTGTGCATGTGGGTCAGGAGAAGAAAGCGATAATTCAGTGACGAGACTTCTTTGACACAGTAGTCGCAAACCCAAACTTTCTGTGTGCTTCTTGCTTACAGATTTAGATAATATTTAGCTTTTCTTATGGGACTTGAAGTTGTCCAGGATGTGCCTCCTGTCTGTAACGCTGGTTTGCCTGTTTAAACCCTCTGATAGTTGTTTGTGGAGGGCAGCAGAGCAGTATTTCCCTGCATTTTCCCTGCCAAGCCTGGCACAGCCGCCTTCAGTTGGCCATGTGTAGATGGCAGCATTTACCTACTGTGCTGTCCTCTTCAAAGACTTCAGGTGATGATCAGTTCTCAGTGCTGCAAAAAATAGTCTTCCAGAAAAGAAAGTTGGCTGTTTGGGCTAAAAAAGGACAGTGCTGGATGTTGGTGGGTGGTGATGAGAAACACTGCCCTTGGACCCTGCCTCTGAAGCATCATACTGGAAATTGTGATTTTCTTTTCCCAGAAACAGCATTCCTATTTGTTGGGGTCTCATCTGAATCTCATTGTTTTCCACAGTGAAAAATCTCTTTGAGTGCCCTCCAAACTGTTTTTGCCTATTTGAGATTTGCCTTTTCTTATTAAATGGCTGCTTCCTCATTATTCAAATTTAACTTGAATAAAAAATGTGAGGAATACATAAATTCTTACTTCTCTCTGTAGAATTTTTCTTATTTATTTAAAATCTTTTAAAGTAATTGTGTGCATAAGGATTACATCCCCCCCAGAAAATCTCTCTTGCCATGAGGTCCAGCTTTTGAACAAATAAGATACAATTTTTGGAAAGTAAACACTGCATGGCACAGAATTTGAATGCAGCACAAGGCAGCCTTTTTCATTTTGCAGAAATGGGTAAAGTTAAGGAGAGTTTTCAAATTTTATTGCTCTTTGCTTTTGACCTCGTCTATCACTCCACTCTGAACATGCTTATAATCTGTTGGACTGTTATTATTATTGCTCCCATCACCTTGCACTTAATGAAACCATTGCAGGCAGCTCACAGGCAGCAGCTCGTGTGCTTCAGAGCTGGTGAGTTCCTGGGATGTGTCTAATGCTGTGAGAAACACTCCAAACTTGTGATATTGTGGGAAACTTACAGAAAATTAGCAGATTTCTTTTCTTCTTCCAGTATCCCGTAATCATAAGCCATCAGAAGTAGCATCCCAGTACTAGTAGAGTCCCAGTAAGTAGATCCACTTGACACTCATGTGCTCAAAAATATTTGTATTTCACCACTGTAAACCTGATGGTCAGTCAGTTTGTGGAGCTACATCGATAATTTCCACCTTGTGGAACAACACAGTGTTTAATTTTACTCCAGTTCAAACTTTAGCCATATTGCTAATGCACACACCTGGGGGAACACCTTTTAGCTTTCAGATTCCAAACTAAGTGTAATAATTGGCATGTTGACCTGAGAGGAAAAAGCTGAATCCATATATTTCCTATCTTGCTGATTCTGTGTTGTTTCTTTGATTTAAAGAAAGACTGAAGGAACAGGAACTAATGCAAGCTCTGTTGTTTTTTGATAAATACAGTAATCTTTATTTTCAGACTCTGGTTGTAGGGACACATTTTACTCCAGTGGGCTCAGCCTACTGGCCAACACATAGGTCAAATGATGAGGAAGCATTCAGTGTGTGGTAGCAAGGATCACAATTCAGTATGCTGCCTTCTTCTGTGAGCTCAGATTTAGAGTGTGCTGTACAGACTGCCTCTGCCCCAAGGAGTTTGAAGTATAAAAAAAATCAGAGCAGAGTGCACTGAGGAAAGCAGAAAGGAAATACCTAAGATTGAAAAAAAGAAAAGAAAAATCTTCAACTTATTATTGTTGACTCATATTTCTGGCTATTATATTAAATATAAAATGAGATGAGAGCAAAAACAATACCTGGAAACTCTACAGTGTCCAAGAGCAGGAGAAATCTTGCTGTACAGGGGTTTTAGTATTATAAGATTTTTATAAGAGTCCATGACTTTGCAGGTTCTGTTGCCATAAGGATTGGCAGTGAAGCATAGTGAAGCAATAAAAGGGCAAGGCGTGGAGCCAAATACTTCTGTTTGTAATTGCGGTGGTGATGTGCAGAGCAGCAGGAAGAGCAAATCAAATGCAGATGGTTTTTGTATGAAGGCTTGACTTCTATTGGTGATAGTGCTCAAGGTGGTGCTGATACTCTCCTATCCCTGGAAAAATGCTTGCCATGGGGATCGTTTAAAAGGGATGCAGGGAAGTGTCCTGCATGTCATGGATGGTGCCGAGCTGCAGGCTGAAGCTTCACTTTGGTTATCCTGTTTTCTCACTGGGGTCTCTAGCAGGTCTCACCAACCACTGGCAGTCACTGTTCACCTAAACTGCTTCCTGAACTGTTGAGGTGTCAACAGAGAGAAGGTTGGGAGGAACCTGCGCATTTTCCAGCACAGAGGCAGGCAGGACCTCAGGCCTTCAGTGTTCCTGGCAGAGACTTTTCCCGCATCTTCCTAGACTCTCCTTCATCCCAGCACTGCAGCATTTCCTCCTAGGTGCTAGCCTAAGTTGTTTTCATTACTGTGTAAGTCCTTTGGTTTTTAGACAATTTATTACCTTTCTCTTTGTGCTGTAAGGCTATTGTAATATAATTTCTGCCCATCTTCATTTTTGAGACTCATCTCTTTCAATATCAGTTTGTGGGTCATGTTCAGTGACTTGTAGTTGTCATTGCTCCTCTTTTCTGAGTGTTTTCCCTTGGCTCCACACAGTTGCTGGATTCCTGCGCTGGAATTTGATCCAGGGGCTGTAGCTAAGGTGAGCCTGTGAACAGCAGAACAGAAGGCTTCTTTCCCATGCCATACGCGTGGCACTCCTGGTTAGCGCCGTGGCATGTGGCTCGCCTTTCCGACATCTGGGGCACGTTACTGGCCTGTGCTCAGCTGGGAAGACCCCCCTCTCATCGAGAGATGTGACATCTGCGGCTTTTCCCCTGTGGCAAGTGTTTGTTGCTCCCTCGCTGCAGGAAATTAGGTCTGTTGTACACAGTTGGCTGGCTTTTCTCTCCTTGTTGCCTTCTAGGTGCCTGTGAACCCTTTCCGTGGCTGTCTAGGTGGTATCTCTCTCCTTTTGTGTTCCTCTAGATAAAAAAGTGTGCACAAAGCCTTTCGCTAATGGCTCTGGAATGAGCAGGTAATCTTTCCTCCTTACCTCCCTCGCTTCTCCTTCAGGAGTGATCCTGATGCGGAATACAACTCTGGGACATAACTGCTCACCAGAAGGGACACATTAAACAGCTCACAGCTCCCCTGTCAGGAGCGTGGGTTGGAAGGTTGCTTGTAAAACATCAGAATATATTGACTGCGCGTCGCCCACAGCGCTGCCTGCCTGCTCAGGAAGGATGTTGAAGCGTGCACAGAAGAGCAGTAAAAGCTCTGAGAAGATTGCAGGTAGAGAATAAGGCCAGTGGGGAAAGCCTGTGGGAGTTAGGTAATTTTTCAGTGGTTAGAAGACAGACGCTTTCCTAGTTTGCCTGCTTAGATACAGAGAGAGACGGATATTAACGGCAGGGGAATCAAAGTAGCAAGGTTAGGAAAAGGAAATAGGATTTTGGAAAACTGTATCTTCTGTGGCACCACCACTGCCCCAGTAACTAGTACAGGAGCGGATGAACTGTGGGTGAGGTTGGAAATGGTAACTCAGATGACCTGTTGTTCTGCTTTCCCTAAGGAAGTGTCAGACCTTTCAAATCCCACAGCACCACTCGGTGAACACTCTGCCAAGGAAAGTAATTTTAGGCTCTTCATAAATTAATCATATTTAAGTCATACTTTTGCATCAATACACCCATAGTCATGGTAACTCAACCCATTTATAACTGTGCAGCTACAAGCAATGGAAGAGACCTCGCAGCCTTTTGCAACAAATCGGATATATTAGCACGTGGGAGTTGCACCCCAAATGTGTCACCGCTGCTTCAAGTAGGACAGGAAAGCACAGACAGACAAAATCACACATGCAGAGAAATATTTGGACCTCCTCCACTTGGTTCTCATGTATTTGGCAGCGTTGAGACTAAAACTGAGATAACAGCACTTGTTTGCCAGGCCTGAAATAATCTCAGTGGACACTGGGAGAGGGAGCAGCCATTCCCAGAGGATGCAGCTCTGCACAGTGCTAGCAGCAGAAAATAAAGAGGTGGTCTTTATTAAATACTGATTTTTTTTTTTTACCTTGTGTTTGTAAGCATCTTTCTGAGACTTCTTGTAGGCTTTGAGGATATTCAGTAGCTTTGAGCTTTGAGGTATGTCCCATTTTGAATTCCCACTGATATTACTCACTTATCCATCCCTCCTACTGAGATCCCCCCAGAGCTGGCCGAGGCTTGCTCTGAACTATTTGTGTGACACCTTTAGAAACCGTCTTCCTAAAATATCAGGAAGGGTTAATGCTGACAGCTCTCTTTGTTTTAAAATGTGGTGCTTTGCTTGTCCTGACTGTAGATGTTTCGTTTTGAGGAGATTTTTACTAAAATACATTTAACAGAACATTTTTATTAAAGTCCTTGTTTGCAAAACACAATTGCTAGACAGTGAATTCTTATGATGAAGCCTCTCCCATGGAGATTATTCCTTTTGCTAATTCCTGGAAGGCAGCTCTTCAGTTTCACACAAGCCTTTTTGTATTTGAAAACATAAAGCCCTACACACACCCTTTTAAAACTTTTAAATTCATATCCACCATGTGAACTTAAAATATTTTTTTTATTTTTTTGCTTGGCTTGAAGTTGTGAGATGATATCTGGTCATGGTCGTAAGGTTCTTGTTGACAGTGCTGAGCAGCTGTACAAAAGCAGATGCCACAATTACAGAATTACAGAGGTACTCATTAATTCTTGTTTTTAGATTTACCTCTTTTTTATGTCTCTCTCTTTTTAAACTGTACTCTGTAAGGGGCAAGTGTATTTGCCAAAAGTGTCTGCTGAGGATGGCTCACCCTAAAGCACAGCCCTGAAGACAATGAAATTTAGGACTGTATCTGGTAGTAAATGCAGTAATAATCTGATTTTCTCTCCTGTGCATCAGCTCTGTATAAGTTATCTAGGTTACTGGAGCATTTGGCACTTGGCAAGCATTACCTGGCCCTGTGCCAAATGAGACACACAACTTTCGTTGCTGTGGTGCCTGAGTTGTACAAATAAGCTGCTTTTTAGGCCCGCAGGAAGAAAAACACGTCAATTGAAATGGTTAGTCACCTTTCCTTAGGCACATTTGAGAGAAACAAGATGGTGTCGAAGCCATTGTGCAGAGTTACACAATTCGAAGGGGCATGTGGTGAGAGTAGCATAAATCTTTTCAGCTGGCATTATTCTGTTGCATGGTTTTGTGTTTTGTAGCAGATGACTCACATGATGGACCCCTTTCTGGCATAGTTACTGGAGTCAGTAGGATTTACAGCAGCAGGATTTTTGATGTAAGTTAATTATGATTTCAATACCAGGAAACAAGCTCAAGTTTAGGAGAAAAAAAAAATTAAAGTGCTGCTCTGTTTCTGTGTAGTCTGATGCTATTATTTGTCAAACTGATTATCGAATATGTGGTGTTAATCAAGTTAGTCTTAATAAGATGCATACATGAATGTACCCAAAAACCAGAGGAGCTGAGCTGTCCTTGTACATAAATCAGAAAATTTGACGAGCTACTATGATCTAAGTGTGGTACAGGAAGCTTGATTGGAAAGTACTGGTGAAGTCAATGACTGTATAGTATAAAAATTAGTGTAGAATTTGATGTTCTTTGTTGTTTTGTGATGATTTTATTAGTTCAGCAATGTATTTATAATGTTGCAGCTGTGTATTAAATTCAAGAGCCACAAATAGTGGTGATCATGGTTTGCAGCACACTTTCTAAACCTGTAAAGTACGAAGTTAATAAAAAACCAACATATACTAAGCCCAAGAACTAAAAGTTTAATGTTCATTGAGCTTGTGCTGAAAGGCAGTGAATAAATATGATTTTGAAGCTACTTGCATATTTTAAATGACCTTCTGTGCAAAGAAAGTAGTGATAATGTACTTTGTAAGCTGCTTTTTAAAGCTGTTCTGATGTTCTGGTGTTTTACCAGGGGCTGCTAGAAACGTAGGAAAAGACTTTTGTCTAAGATAAATGGAAGAAGGATGTCTTCATAAGTGTCAAACTACTTTAAGTCAGTGGGAAATTGTTTTGGGAGTCCTATTTGCGTTTCTGCTGGTTATTGGGCACATGTTCATCAGCCTGAAAAACAGGAAATGGATTGAGGCAGCAGGTAGGGATTTACCAGAGGTGCCAACAGGTGCTCATGTGTCCTTGGCATGGGGGTATCCAGGATAGCTGGAGACCCCAAAACACTGAAGGAATGTCAGAGCAGTTGGACCCCTCTGGCACATTCAGGGTCAGCTCTGCTTGGTTTTGCCCCTCCAAAGTCATATTGGGAGGCTTATTCTGCTTTATAAGGTCTTTCTTTGAAAGATTGGGCTAAGATGGGAGAAGCTGTAGAGCCGACATAGGGTGTAATTATCAAAGGCCTCAATTGTATTGCTCTCTGAAGCTGGCAGATTGTGGGGGAAATGAAATGGGGTTTTGCTCAGCCTGGTTCCCTCCAGCTGTGGGTCAGTCCCAGTTTGCAGCGAGGGCTCTGTGGGCAGGATGGATTTGGGGAGGAGAGGTGGCTCTGTAGCTCAGGCATCGTCACAACAAGGCCGTTTGGAGCTGCTCCCCCATCCAAGCATAACATTGGTATCAAGCCCAGAGAAATAAAAGGATTCCCTGTGCTTTTGTTGCCCCGTACACCAGAGCTGGATATACAGTGAATCACAAAATGGTTTTGGTTGGAAGGGACCATAAAGATCATGGGCAGGGACCCCTTCCACTAGACCAGGTTGCCCCAAGCCCTGTCCAACCTGGCCCTGGACACTTCCAGGGGTGGGGCAGCCACAGCTTCTCTGGGCAGTCCAGGGCCTCGCCACCCTCACAGCAGAGTTTCTTTTCTGTAGCATTTATTAATACAAGGCAGACTGTAGGTTCTGGCAGTCTAGACAGAACCATAATGTTTCTTCTGGCTTTTCTCATTAATTTTGACAGATTTGAGGGGTTTGCATTTCTGCACAAAGAGGTTTCAATTAACCCTTCTAACTTGCTTGTATCGTAGGCTCATTTAAATTCTCTCAGCAGTGTTTGCCAAGTACCTTAGTCTGTCCTGTGTAGATGTGCAAAGAAAGGCCTTGACCTTGCTGGAGTCTGTTGGGATTTGTTTTGGGGTAACTGAAAACAGAATGCGAATCCAGCCATCAGTCAGCATTGTTACAAATATTCCCCCTTCATTTCTTTTTACTGTTGTTATTTGAACCTGAGTTATTGTAATCATGACATGTAACTTTCTCCCTGAAGCATATTGCAAATATTTACAGCATTTTGCATATTATTGTCAAGGACTTGCCATGGCCTGGTTGGAGGGCATCTGTGACTTACTAGGCTTCAAGAAGTAAGAAAGCTGCTGGATGTTGTTTGGTGATGCCTGTGTAAGAAATACATTTGGGGCAATGCACAATTAGTAGTTACCAGAAGATGTGTTAAATACACCAGCAACCTATAGTTCCTCATTTTGAACAATATCTTCTTTTGAGACAAAGTATGCCATGTCAGCAAACGGCACACAGCAGGTAGTGTGTCATGGATTCATAAACCATAAAGGAAAGGTAAATAACAGCTTCTGCTTTTCTGTACTGTAGTTTGGTCATAGAAGAGACTGCAAGAGTGACTTCAGTTTACACTTGCTTTTTGTGGGGCTGAGATTTCTTGCAAGAGGTTTGCTTCCTCCCTTTGTTGCTAGTGACCATATAGCTTTCGGATAATGTCCCGTTCTGCCTGAAAGTAAGGAGTGGTGGGTGCTTAGGCTGGCAGCCAGATCTGCCTTCAACTGCACTGTACCAATCATATCACCTTATATCTCTGTCTCTTATTTTTCCCCCCTGGAAGACTGATACATTAACATTTTACTACTGTAAAGATGCCTTTAATCATGTTGGAGGAAGTCTGCTGGAAGTTTCTAGAAGGCAGCTATTGATAAATGCAGAAGTTGCTGTTATTAATTTCTCACAAATACTGATATTTCAAGCAATATGTTTCTAGGTAGGTGTGGATATTTTCAGCTACAGAATGTTTTTAAACAGAACAGCTGCATCTCTACTTCCTATGCAATTATTTGTAAGAGGAACAAATCCCTGTAAAGCACACCATGGTGTTTTTGGGGCATAGTGCTGTCCCTGTTGCCCTATCACCAGCTGTTCATTATGAAATTATGTTGGTAATTACGTCGTTGTCACCATTAACATGATGAGCTAGTGGAGGCGTTTGAGTTGTTGCCATTTTTTAAATTATTCAGAAGTCTTTGCCTGCCTTATTTTCCTTCTTTCCACTGCTTGATGACTTTCTCAGAAAGCTTTCAGATTTATTACACTTGTACCTAGAAAATAGTTCTTTTACAGAAAAGTTTTGCTCTGCCATTCTTCTGTGTTATAGTTAGGAAATAAAATAAGGTGTGTCACACCCTATGGAAGGATCAAACCAGGCTGAGATTTAGGAATCTTAGGTGGTGATGGGGGGGAGGAAATGGTACAAAAAAACCCAGGAAACAAAACCCCTCAGCATTGTTTCTTAGACCTCTCCACGATGCCCAGGTTTGTTGCTGTAATTTTCTTACTAAGAGTTTATGAGCGACTTTCTTTGGTTTTTTGTATTAAATTTTGCCTACTCTGTTTCTCTTTTCCTGTCCTTTAGTATCATGTAATCATTTAACTGTAAGCCATTCAAATTTTGTCCTCAAAATACTTTTTCTTTTTTCTCAATTGCCTATAAAATTATTGAAATGCTTCAATTGTGAGCATACAATGAATGTTCATCCTCTAATCTGTTCCACATGGATAGTGGGCCAGTTTGTACATCCAGTACACAGCACTTCTTAATTCAGTTAAAACCAGAAAGACTGAGACTGTTGCAACGTACAAGATCTTTAGAAAAAATTTACTTTTTAAAAAAATCTCATGCCACATCATAGACACCCTATTGAAGACACAAATCAAAGGAAGGAAAACAAGGGGGAAAACACAAAGAAATTGAGCTTAGGTTCAGTCTTCAAAAGACAGAATTATATCTTTTAGTTGTGTATTTAGGGGTTCTTGAACTCTGTGAAGAGTTTCTGAATCTTTTATGGTTACACTTGAACATTCATTCTGATTTGTTTTGTTTTGTTTTTCCTGTGTTCCTCAGAAGGGAACTCAGCTCTTCTAAAATTCCTCCCATACATTTTAAATATCCAGGGGCTTGTAGTAATGACCAGTGGTGGTGAACTTCCAAAGGATCAAAGATCTGGCACGATCAGGATAATAACTGGAAAACCCAAGTGCAATATTACAAGGGATAGCTGAGTCACTGCAGTCGGGACGTCAGACAGGGACCCGAGCAAGGAAAGGTTCTTTGGTTTCTCCTATTCTTGAAATACCATGGGAACCATTCTCTTGTGGTACGTCTGCTTCCTGCCACACTGAAATTAAGATATGCAGAAGTGCCAGTGTATTTCTTTCTCCTTTTTTTTTTTTCCCTTTAAGGTTTACTAAGATTATCAGAACTCAAAGTTTTTACTTGATTGAAGGGAGGCTTTGGTTTGGTCAGTCTCTGTGTGGAGCAGTTCCAGTAGCCCTCCTGACAGCTGTGTTTGTGTTACAATTGTCAGCTGCTGGTGATATTTCTGACCCAGTAATCAGGGCTTGGTTAGGGCTGTCCACAATAAAACTAAGTCAGTGGGAGATCGGCTGTGGTGCAAAGTCGGGTGTTGGGGGAGAGAGGTGTAATACAGGAATATGTCAGGATCTGGGCTGTTAAAAGTTCTCGTTATTGATTGTAGCAGCCAGAGAGCGCAGCTTCGTAGTTTGATGTAGGTTCTGCATCTAGGGAAGATGTAGTGGATATTTAGGAACCAATAAAAGTCAAATCTCTGAATTTATACTCAAATAAAACACTCCATATTCTTTATTAAGGAAAATGACTGTAAGAATCCCACATAAGCACACTGTTCCAGCTATTCCAGCTATTTCTGTGAAAATCTGTGGTTTTTCACTTGATTTCTCTTCAGTGCACAAGGTCATGTATGGTGAAATGATAAATTTCAAAAGGTGAAGGGCTCTTTAAAGACCTTTTATTTAGTCTTTAATGCTTGATTTTCTAAATTTGCTGTGTCAAATCCAAAGTCCAACAGCTGAGTAAGAAAATTAAAAAGGTAAGTGAGGGAAACAAAAATTGTTGCCTGACATGAAGAATTCTATAAACTGAGTTTCAGCCACCTTTCACATTCCTGGGCCAAAAGAAATGTGTTACTCAGCTATTTAGAATATTTTTGGAGATGAAAGTTTGTAGTTATATGTAAATTTGAATATTCAGAGTTTGGTAAAGGACTAAAGGTTGCACAGCCATGGTGGACCAAAAAGATAACTGGGGAAAGACATGCCTGAAGATACAGCTGCCTAAATGAAAATCCTGATGTGTGGGAGGAAAGTGGATGAAGGAGGGCTGGTGTGCCCAGTGAGTTGAAGTTCTTGACCCTTCCATTGTAGCCTCGACTGTCAGCTGGCTCTGCTGAGGGCAGCCACATGAAAAGGTCCATCTGTGGCCACAGAAAAAAGCCTTTCTGGCCTCAAGTGGCCTGTGGCTGCAGGGAAGGGGCCCTCCCTGACACCAGATGTGAAACTGCTGCAAAAGCCTGCAGTCTGCAAAAGAGGAGTATGGTGAGGAAGGCATTTCCCTGAAATTTGTTGGAGGATGCAGAAATACTTGGAATTTCTAGCCCCAACAGTTCCCTGCTAGCAGCGTGTTGATGTTGTGGGGGAAAAAACCTTTAGGCATTTCTATAAAATGGGCTTGTGTTTCTAAACCTGAAACTAGAAAGTAACACGCTGACCTCGTGTGTTTCATTGGCTACTGTCTATTTAGATACTTGTGGGGATTCTTCTCAGAAAGGTGCCACATATAAAACCCTCATAACTGCAAAACATCAGTCAGCATTCAGTCCTGTATCTTTAATTCCCTTCACAGAAAAAAAATCTGTGCTGTTTTTAGTGTCTCTAGCAATGCTTTTTCTACCATGGCTCTGGGTAAAGAGCTTTTCTTTTGCTGTTTGGTCAGCCTTCAAGTGATGGGATGGATTTATCATACTGTCCTGATGACTGCATGTGTCTTAAATGTCACACCTGTAAGTTTAATTGGGTGATTTATTTAATTTAGAGGTGTGACATTCCCATTCTTGCACTTCTAATGCTTGCATTTTCTGACTTTATCCTTTTTCTTTTTTTTTCTGGCATGGACTGAAGTGTTCTTACCGATTCAATCCATTTCTTATTACATGGCAGTAGACCTCATTTAATTAAATGCAAAGTTATAAACCAAATGGTTCCCAAATGTATACTGCTTTGAGAATTTAAGAAAAAAAAATCCAAAAAAAAAACCAAAAAAAACCAAAAAAAAAAACCTCACTAGCAAGTGTTTGCCAAGTGTTTGTGTTGGTTTGGCAGGTATTTGGAATTGAGTTTGTAACCAGAGGTAGTACTAGATGCAGAAGAAGTAATGTCTTCTTGAGAAAGTCACCCCTTTTGTCTGGGGAAATGCCATAGGGCCACGTGTGTGTGCATATCCAGCATCCATGGAAAGGGTGGGTGGGTGGAGGAGCTTTTCATGGTCCTTAGTGCCAGCACAGCTGTGCCTTGGTGCTGCTGGATTGCAGTTTCTGGGCAGACCTGGGAGAGGTCCTGGTGTGCTAATTGGGCCTGCTGAAATGGAGTTCAAAATAACTTATTCCTACAATCAATCTGTTTTTTTAACTGTATGAATATTGACTGAGCTATACATGTTACTCCTTACGCAGTACTGACAAAGTAACCTGTGTTTCATTATGGTTCTGGTGGTGAAGGAAGGCAAAAAATAACTGCCTGTGGCATTTCTTATCGGCTTTATCCCTTGTACCAATTTGATGTTTATCTCTCATTTGCTGTGAAGTTGGATCGTATTGGGTTTCCATGTTTGTGATTCTGTATGTTTTGATGTGTGTTTCAAAGTCAGCGTGCTGTTACTTTGTAAAGTGAGCCAGGGTTTGAGTAGTGCTTTCCCTCACCCAGTTTTAATTCCCTCTGTTGCATGTGAGACCGTGTCTCTTTTGAGGGAGCAGAAAATGATGTAGTGCTTAAATTACCTTAAAATACTGATTTCAGAAAGAATAAGAATTTTCGCATTGCTTACTTTGCCTTTAGGAAAACTTTATTTTTTTTATCTTCTGGCTTGGAAATGTCAGTGTCCTGTCCTGGCTGGTGGCCTTCTGCTGGGACAAGGTTGTTTCTTTTCAGTGTCTTTCATCCGGACTTTGGCAAGAAAAGTTAGATGTAACCACAGTAGGTAATGCATTTCCAGACAATGCCTTATTGTCTGTACAGGCTGGACGCAGAGACCTTGCATACTACTTAGAATCAAGATTAAATTACCAACCTTTTGGGCATTTTTATGTAAAATGCTCTTTATTATGGTTTTCTCATAGCTAAAGCATGAGTCACTTGCAAGCCATAATAGATTTTGGCTATGCTGCATGATGAAGTGTTCTGGATGCAGTGAAACATTTAATCAAGGCTCCAGGCAGTGCAACTCCCAGTGGTCACCTTAACAGATAGAAAAAAAAAAAAGGGAGAGAAAACCAAACAATTATGGCACCTTTTCTTTAGCACTAGGATCGATATTTGTTAGAGACAGCAGAAGGAAGTAGCTTCTTTTTGATTTTTAATTTTAAATGATGATGGGAGCAGATTTACACCTGATTTAGATTAGGTGTAAGGAAGACATTTTCCACGATGAGGGTGGTGAAACACTGGCACAGACTGCCCAGACAGGTGGTGGATGTCCCTTCCCTGGGAACATTCAGTGCCCGGTTGGATTGGGCTCTGGGCAACCTGGTGTAGGTGAAAATGTCCCTGCTCGTTGCAGAGGGGCTGGACTAGATGGTCTTTAAAGGTCCTTTCCAAGCCAGACTGTTCTATAATTCTATGATTTTTCTGATAGTGTCAGTTGAATCACTGAGTTTTTGGATCACGCTGATCTCCCAGCATTTTATAGCGATGCTTTATAAAAGGGTCTTGGTTGCAAAACATCAAATCACCTTACTGAACTTTACATAATATGATATTAACTCCAGGAAAGTGACACAGTGTTAAAATACTAGAGTTAGAGCCCACAGATTAAAATTACCTGGGAAATTCCAGCACTACATATTAATCATAATAAGACTTTTAAGGCTCCATGCATGTTTGTTTAAGGGACAAAGCAAAACGTGTTTCCAAAATGCATTGAGCCCTAAGTTTCAGAACAATTTCAAGGCTGGTAATCAGTATTAATTCCTGATTCTGTGAGGAAAAAGGAAATATTTCTATAATCCCTATTCTAAATTACTGTTGTCTTGTATAGGGTTGATGTTTTATTTGCTTTGGGGTGACTGGAGTGGGCAGTGGTGGGGCCTAGGACAGCCTTCACATCCTGTCTTTCATTAAGCTTGACCTCAGACATCAGAATTAAGTCTTTTAAACCTGGTTTTCTTTATTTATTTTTTTCCCAAACAGTGCCTTTTTAGCACTTTTCCCCCACATTTTCTCCCCAGCTGCAATCTTCCTCCTGTTAACAGTGGGATTCTTAACAACATTACATTTCTATTTAACAGCTTTGCTGGCCTGCAGCACAATAGACTAATGTGATTTTTATTGTGCTAGCGTGCGCTGGGATTGTTTGCCTCCTGGAAAATTGGATATTCAGATGCCTCATTCTGCCTCAGCTATTGCCTTGTCCCAAGATATTTTCTTTATAAATGGGCTTTCCATCTTGTTGTGAAAATTGTAAATGTGCGTGATCTGTAGTTCAGGTTTTTCACCTTCCTGAGCTCTGCTATTACTGGGTATTGAAGTAATTTTAAAGAGTAAGTCGGTTTTTTTTACCCTCAAACTTACTGTTTCCCAGTGATTTAGAGCAAGGTGGGAAGCTGGTTCAAGATGGGCTATGGGATTTTATCTTATTAGAAATTTTACTGTAGATATTTTCTAAGAATATATATGTGTGTGTGTGTGTGTACATATATATATATAAAATTTAATTTCTTTTAAAGAGCATTTTTCTTCTTTTCTTTCTGAAAATGCATTTTCAGAAATTCATTGTGCTCTGATGCTTAATCTCCCCATTCCCTTGCCTCTCCAGTTTGGAGGAAGCACACATGCCCTGGTCCTCAAGCACTGGGTGTGACCACAACTTTGCTGATGTGAGTGGCCAGTGTGACCACTCACGTCAGTAAAAAAGGAATCTACACATGCCTCTGTGTTTTCCAGGATTAGGGAAGGATTGTTTGCTGGATGAAGAAAGAGGCTGAAGTGATGGAGGCAGGACTAGTGTTGGCCAGGTTCTTCAGTCAGTTACATGGATGGGGTGAATTAATAGTTGTATTCTTTCATTTTATCATCATGAATGATATTATTTGGAATATTTACCAAGGGAGGGGGAAATAAAATCCTTTCACTTTTATTCAGTTCAAATTGATAATGTGTTGCCATGGTCTCCAGCAAAGAAGAAAAAGCTCCTTAATTTTTTTTTTAAGATGAAGGATCATCTAATGACTTCAGCATAAACAAAAGTCTTCAGGGTGATTTGTGCCAATGCTGCTCGTGGATTATTGGATGGTATCTCCTGAGAGAGGCAGTGAACGTCACGGCAGCAAGCAAAGGGAAGAAGAATGACTCAACACCATATAAATTGAAAGAAAAGCTGTTGCCTTTCCACTCTGTTTGATCTTTAATCAAATAGTTGTAGCGTTTGAAGAGGTATCGAACGTGGGAGGCATCTGGGAGTTCCTCCTTTCTCAGATCATGTTCTATCTATAGATCTCTGATCGAGTGTGTGCCATGGATAGCATGGCTGCAGGCAAGAATTACTCTTTTGGGACTCCCAGGGAAACTTGCTGCTGCCATGTGAGCTCATTCATGTTTCCTGTGTCATCTTTTTTCCTCCTCTCATTGTCATTTGATAGGTAGAAGAACTTCAGAAGACTGTTCTGTCTGTAAACCCTCCTGACTTTGAAATAGAAGAAAACTGAATGTTAGTAAGTGTAATAAAACAGAAGCCTAGGGTCTGGCCAAGTGAGCCCATTGGTTTATGGAAGGTGCTATGATTGGTTAGAATTTGGCACGTTGCCTTGCAGGGTGATGTTTTATTTTACATACCTTTGTAGCTCATAAACCCAGTCACTAAAATAATTTCTTTTTCCAGAATAAAACTCTCATTTTAAGCTTTTTATGTTGTGAGTGGAGCCTGTCTGACCTGTTCAGTAATAGTTACCTGGGATACTAATAATTTTGAAGTAGAATTGGTGGTTTTGCTTTATGAAATGAAACTTTCATCTTTTAGCAACTGTTTCTGAATTCAAAAAATTATTTTGAATAAGCTTAAGAATATTTTATGTCCTAAATGCTTAAATAGATCTGGATGCTTTAAAACTTGAGGTCTTGATATGATTCCTATATCTGTTAACAACTGAGGTTTGTCTAAATGGAGAAAGAACTATTTTTCTTACATCTACATTCAGAGTAAATTGAGGCAGAACTGTTTGAGGTGAGTGCTGCCCTGCCTCAATCTGTTCTGAATTTGTTTAGGGAGAAAAAAAAAATCCACAAGAGGCTAATTTGAGCAGCAAATAAGAATCCTAACAAGATCAAGGCAATTAATACTTCCTCTGCTTTGGAAATGTCTGTGACAACAGGCTGCAGCAATCGAATTGTCATAGATGAGGATGGGCTGGCCATCTGTAACTGTGGCAGAGGCAGGCCATCATTGTGAGAATGTTATTAAGCCTGTGGAGGAGAAATTTGATTCATGCACAGGGAAATTTGTGGTATTGTTTGGCTTTCTATATTGCCGATTTCTGCGGTTTGTTGTGTGCCTGTGTTTTTGCATCTGAGCTTGAGTCAAACATGAAACAAGCACACAAACAAAACTAATTAAAAAACCCCACCCAAAGATGGTTTGCATAGAAATTGATATGTAAAATTACTGTGTTTATTTTACAAGGGTTAGTAAATAAACAACATGTATTTGTCTGAAGAATAAGCTCTGAGGGAAAGATTTGACTTTCAGTCTTTTTTTCTAGATGTACTGAATGTGTGAAGGAAAAGCACTATACTAGAATTTGTACAAAAGTAGAGTAATTTTGTGGAGATTTACGTGCATGTGGATTGAACAAAGCCTCCTGATTTTTTTCATTTTCCCTTGAACAACAAAAGTAAGACATTATTATTAATCTATTAATCAGTTTTCCATCACAGTATTAACAGATTTAGAAGAGTCTGTAACTATTTGTGTTCCCATGGCTTCTGCAGAAATTCAAGGCTATTCAGAGGAGCAAAGCCCTCATCAGTGCCTGAACCACTGGAGAGAGCAATTAAAAAATTAAAAAGGTGCTTCACTACCTTTGCTGCTTCTGTATTTTATTATGTGTGAGTCCTCTGAGTGACAGTCAGAATTTCGGGTTCTGTATTAAAGTAGCTGTTGATACAAACAGGAATCAAGGAGTTGTCAGATGGAAAGTTGCAGAAGTTTTTATTGCATGGTGCAGTACTTTGAGTGCTCTCAGATGGTTGGTTTGTATCTGTCTTACATCCTAGATTTGCACTGAATGACAAGTTTGAGGTCAGGGAAGAATATTCCACATTTTGGATAGATTTGGAGAAGGGGGTGGTGATTATCACTTTCCACGTAGCCTGGGCATGTTGCTTCCTACAGTTCTACAGGAATTAGCATGTAATGGTTCTTTGCTTCCAGAGTTTGGATAAATCCCTTCAGCTCTCTTGTTTTCCGTCCTGTGGTGTATTTGAGGTTTCAAGGCCTTTGGTTTCCTAGATCTTTATTCCTGTACTTGCTGCTCTCACTGGTGGGTGGTTTGCCATCAGTGTGAGCTGAGAGCACAGCACACAATCTGCAGACCCTTTTGAACATGACTCCTGTGGTACAATCAGCTGGTGACACCCCCATGACCACCTTGTCTTGCCTTCGTTGAGTCCGAGGCAGAATTACACTTAATTTTTAATTGGTAGCATATGACGTTAATCAGACCATGTATTTCCTAAAGTGACACACATCGACATCTTTATGCAAATGTGAAGTGGGATAAGAAAGATAGGTGCAGTTGGTTGGGAAAAGGTTTAGTTTGGATCTTTGATTAAAGCTTTGTGGATTTTTTTTTTCTTTTTCTTCTTTCTTTTTCACAGTAGAGATGTGATAAGATATGCTGCAATCTTCCAGTGCCCTGTGGCAGTGGAAGATTTTGTGGTTGTGGTTCTCCTGTGGGCTTCTGCTTCGTGTTGGAGCTTGTGGAATAATTTCAAAGTGAAATTAATTTCTGAGCTCCTGGACATTCAGTTTACATCGGATCTCATTCAGGATCTGTGCTCTCTTAGATGAAATGTAACAGACTCTTGTTTTGGGGAAAATGTGATGTTTTTTTCTCAAAACTTTCTCAAAGATGTCTTAGACCAGGCTGGATGGGCCCTGAGCAAACTGGCCTAGTGAGTGGCATCCCTGCCCATGGCAGGGAGGTTGGAACTACATCATTTTTTAGGTCCCTTGCAGCCCACACCATTCTCTGATTGTATGATTACTTCAGTGAAATTTCTGCAAATAGGTCCATCCAAGGATCTTATTCCCTAGTTCTGTGTGTAAGCTGAAGTAAAAAGATAGCTTTAGACGCAGATGTTAATTAGACTTAGCCAATGGTGAATAATGCAGCAATACACATTATCTAAGCCCTGTGGATAAGTACTAAATCATGGTACAAATGCTCTTAAAAAACGTTGTCTTCTTTTCTAAAAAATTCTCATTCTTATTCAAGAATTTCTTATTTTTACACCATCTAAAGCACATCTTCAGTATAAAATACAGTTTCTTTGTTTACTTGTGAACTGATTTTTCAGATTAAAATCACCTCTTTTATTCTTCTTCTTTTTTTCAGTCCTCCGGAATCTGACTTTATAATTAATTTATTTGTCCCCCAATACGGAGCCATCTGTATTCTTGGATCCTCACTATTTTACATTGTTCAAGCTGTAGGCGATGCACATCTCCTATCCTAAACCCCCCAGAAGTTGTCACATATTTTTCATATGATTTGTACAAAGGGTAATCTTTCATCATGAAAATGGGTTCTGGTGGTGAAATGTCACCCGCAGCTGAAACATTAGCTGTGAATTACATATATGGTAGGAATAAATGAACTGCAGAGCTGTGCAGCTGCTTTACCTTGAAACCCTGTCTGGGGAAATGCTGCACTTTGGGGAGGAAAGCAGGAAGAGTGTGCTGTGCCAGTTTGTGGGCAAGGAGGGCTGGCAAAATCCTTCATCTGTCACTTCTACCACTTCCCTCCCATTTCTGTGATTAATTGTCACCCAGTTGCAGCATTCTCCTTGAAAACCAACCTAGGCTGGTTTGTTCTCTGAAAGTTTGTGTCTGGTGAGGTGGTTGTCAGGCACTGCTCGTGGTGCTCCGCTCAGCGCTCCTCGTGCTTCTGTTATATCCCTGTTGTCAGGGATATAAATTTAACGATAAAACCTTCTGGGTTAATCTGTCTCAGGCTGTGAATTGTTTTGTGTACCACTTGTGAACAGCCAAAGGGATTAAATAGGGGATAAATAAATAATGGCCTTCTATAAAAGAACACTGCTTTGTCTCCCCTTCCACCATATATAGCTATTATATTAATATTGCACTAATATTAATATTAATGTAGCATTTCCTCTGGTTTTTGGTCATGAAGTCAGAAGAGCTTGGCAATTGGTGGTCCCTATGAAAACAGAACAGAGAAGAAAATGTTATGACAGGGGACTAGAAACAGTAGAAATTGTAGACTTTGGATCACCAGCAATGTCTGTGTTGGGTACATCCAGAGCAGCCCAATCCATATATTTTCAACTAAAAATATAGTTTCTGAATAAGGGCATAGCAGATACTGTAGTGTAAAGGATATTTTGTCTGTCAAATTAGGTACCTTCTTTAAGTCATCCACAACTTTGCCTTTTACCTTTCTCTGTTCCTTGGTATGACTTCTTTCAGCTACTCATTTTCTCCTTAGTGGGTCTTCAGAGTTTGGGGACTGTTCAGTATTTTGGTTCCAAAACCTTACATTTTTTTTTTTCATGATAAATATAAAACAGCTGTGTCTTCTTTTTCTGTTTTGGAATATCTCGTTCCAGACCCAGCAACAAGAGAAAACGTAGCTCTGCATCTTTTTGAATTAGCATCAGCAGGGCAGCAATCTTGCTTATGAAAAACTGGGGATAAAGATCACGAAACAACCTTTCAGGAGCTATCATTTTACTTGGAAAAGCGTACAAATATGGCATGTGAAAAGAACATTTGTTGAATTTTGGATAGGCAAGGAGAATAGATGCTGGTGGGTGCTCCTAAAGTAACGTTTATGTTTGCAATTAGAGGGGAGTTTTGAGGGAGAGAGAAAAGCAGATTATTTGTTATAAAATATATTAAGTGCAAGGGTGTTTTTTCCCCTCTCGGAACGGAGAGTTGCCAATATATAAACATTTCAGAGAGAATTTTACACCACCTCATCTTCATGTCAGGCAGCATTTAATGGTTGAACGATCTCCTGCCCCGGCACTTGGCAGTTACTCTCCAGGGGCTGACTTTGAGGATTACAATGACAATCTATCAGTGGATCTTTTCCAACATAAACTAGACTAGGACCATTTAAAATCAGTTGCTATCAACAAGTCAAATTAACTTTATTTGTGTTAGAGGTTTTCCTAGGAGTATTCTATAACAACGTGGAATTTTAATATCCGGATGGGTTTTTCCTATTGTTGGTGTGACTTGGGAATGTGCTAATTCATGTGATTAAGAGCAATTTACCTGATTTCTTTCAGAATTATATGATTGGTAGCATTCAGGTCCTATCAGCATCCAGCGCTCACTCAACTTTTATCCCATTCTTGCTTTTTACAGGTAGAAATAACACTTCAGGATATCAATGACAACCCACCAGTATTCCCCACAGACATGCTCGATCTGACTGTAGAGGAGAATATAGGGGATGGATCCAAAATACTGCAGCTGACAGCCATGGATGCTGATGAGGTAGGAGCATGGTCTCAGTTTTGAATGTTGGTACTAAAAGCGCCATTCTGGACATGTTTTTACCTGTTCCCTTCATCCCTTTGTGTGAGCTTGGCCTTAGGAATCATGGCAGTCGTTCACAAAATTCTGTCCAGTATCATGGAGGTCTAAACTAACTTAAGCAAGATGTTGTAGTTGAGCCCAGTTCCAAGGTGTGCAATAAAATTATTCTGAGGCGAGCCTTGGAGAACAAGAAAAATTCTGATAATGCCTGCTTTCCCTTTGACTAGACCTAACAAAGATCAATATTATCCCTTCCAAAAGAATGTTTTGTTCTGCCAAAAAGAGGGGAAAATAAATAATGCTTAAATGCGTGCTCTGTACATGAACCTGTTTGCAAAATAGTTTTGCCCACTTAGATTCATTACTGTGAGAATGATGCAACTAAGGTGCTATGAAGAACTTAAAATGCTGTTGATGCATTCATTTATTTTGGAAACTTAAGTTAAAAAAATGTTAATCATGTTATTTTTGTTTACTTGAACTGTTTCTTTCCACAAGGGAAAGGCCTAAAAAGTCAATAGAATCATGCAAAAAGTTTGTGTTATCGTTAAAATATGAAGTTACACTTGAAAACAACAAGCAGTTCTTGCTTGTAAATAATAGGGCAATTCAACCTCCTCAAGAGAATTTTATTCCTGGCGTTTTTTGTGTTAGCTTGGTTAGTCTTCCTGTGATTGTTAATTGGTGTACTTAATCTTACTACTACAGAGGGAACCGCGGGAACACCCCCGGGAAGGGTGCAAATGTGATTGTAAATATTTTGGTTTTCTCTTTATTTTCCAGTAGTAGCCTGATATACAGACAAAACCCAGGGTTTTGGAAAGGTGCACTTCTGTTACAAAAATTCTAGCTGTTTGTCTTTATTTTAGGAAGCAGTAAATACTGAACTACCACTCTTTGGTGTGGTATGGCAAATATATCTAAGATTATAGCAGTATCTTGTGCTCCAGCCTCTTTTTAACCATTCCTGAACTGCACCTAATCTGTTACCCATTCTGAAACACTCTGTCCAGTGGAAAGTGATTTGTTACCTTAGAGAGAAATCAGTCAGCCTTTTTATCAAAAGGAATGATTTCAATTTCCCTACCAGAACATTTGTAACTCAAACTCTTTACAAAGAGCCCGAATTTTCCTAGCAATGTGCAGTTTAGGGTCAAGATTCCTTTTTATTCCCCGCCCCCATTTTTGAAGTTGAGGACACAGTATAAACCAGTATCACACATGGCTGTGGTTTTAGCTGCACTCTGTTAGGACTCTGGCTGGTCAAACACGGGGTGAGGAATGTGGTCACCTCTGAAAACTCTCATGAGATGTGATGGCTAAGCCACACAATTGGAGGAAAGCGTGTGACAGCCCCTAGGCACACCTGAGCACACAGCTGAAGCACTGCACTCAGCTCTTCAGGGCTGGGCATCTGCAGAAGCCTGTTTTCTCTCTAAATTTCCTTTTATCAGCTAGCTTAGTCTGACTCTTTGAAACAACACCCCAGAGAGAAAGTTTGGCACGGGGCACTCTGGTAAGGTCAGGTAACTACTGCTTGTGTCTCCTCTCACAAATAAGAGCAGGTGCTTATCTCTGTTAATTTGCTTTTTTAGGCAGGAGTATTTGAAACACCCATAGAATTCCTTTCTGCCTGATCTCTTTGATCTGCTGTTCATTGCACAAGTGCCACTGGCGTGTCAGCAGCAGGTTTCAGCTGTGAAACCTGAGCTCTGGCCTGGCACCAGAGGAGGGCACAGTAAATATCTGCTTGCATTTCCAGGCACCATCAGCACACAGGGTTTAGGTGCTGTATCTGATGTTAGAGGCTACCAAACCTTCAGCATCCTTAAGCCTGTCTTGGAAAAAGAAGTACATGACATTTTTCTATGTAACATTATTTTTTCTCAATTTTCCTTTTAACCAAAATGCTCAAAGTCCACATGAATACTTTTTTTTTTTCACCCCCAAGAGCAAAGGAAATTTTTTGACCCAAAAGCAAACGCTTTTGACTTGCAGCACAACCCAAGAGATCAGAACTGTGATTTTAATGATGTGTGATTTGTCACTTTGGGGCTTTTTATTTACGGGGGTGAATATATATCCATGCAGAAACTGACCTTTGAGGGCTGCTGCAAGCACGGCCTCCATGAGTTCCTCCTGACCATGAGCTGTGGCCCTTGCCATGCGTGGCAGCTGGAAGAGCTGCCCCATGGCTGCCTCAGGTCACCCCCTCCTTCCATCCCTCCCTCCCTCCCTCTCCTGCTCCCTCCATCCCATCTCCAGAGAGCGAGAAAGGCAGAGCTGATCCCACTGCCAGAGGTTTAATTTAACCTTCAAACATAAAAAAAGAATAAACATTGATCCTTATTAAGATGTCACACTGGTCGGTGATGCTGGCTTGAAACTAAAACAGGTAACAGAGTTTTTTGGTATCGATTGACTGAAATCCTTTTATGAACAGTGGAGCACAAAGTATCTGAGTAATCTCGTCATTTCACATCTCAAAAACTGTGTGCGTATGTGTCTTTACTGTGGCACTGAAGCAGGGACTGGGCAGGAAGGCTGTTTATGAAAGGAAACTGTTCTGAAAAATAATCTCCAAGTGCAGTTACTGGAACGATCCTTGTCTTACTGCAAGTTATGATGTGGTTTTCCTGGCAAATAATGCGATTTGACCACTTCTGTTTTGACGTAGGGAGCCAATGCCCTGGTCACATACACCATCATCAGCGGTGCAGATGATAGCTTCCACATTGACCCCGAGTCAGGGGAGCTGATAGCCACCAAGCGCCTGGACCGGGAGCGCCGCTCCAAGTACTCCCTGCTGGTCCGTGCTGACGACGGCCTGCAGTCCTCAGACATGAGGATCAACATCACTGTCAGCGACGTTAATGACCACATCCCCAAGTTCTCCAGGCCGGTGTACTCCTTTGACATCCCAGAAGATGCCACTCCAGGTAAACAGGAAATGGAAGTATGACCACTGACCTCTCAAGTGGTTGTTTTCTTCTTTTTAAGGTGGTCTCATATTCAAGAGTGTTTTGATGCTTGAAAGGTGGGTTATGAACTAGAAAATGTTTAGATCAAGAAGTGTTTTCAAATAGTCTATTACATGACTCCAGGTGAAAAATGAATATTGCTTCCATGATTTTATACAGAGTGCTAGTGCAAAAGCAGTATCTGCCAGTAGCATCTTAGAAGCTTATTGTAAAATGTGAATAAACCAAGGAGATGCAAATGACATGGTGATAGCTTTTAAGCTTTTATTAGGGCTTTCATAGCATGGGAGTCTCAGTTTGGGATAACCAAGATCACCCCCGTGCCTCAAACTTTTGCACTCTGCCCCACAGTCCCTGTCCCAAAATTTGGTGGTGTTTTGCATTAAAAGTTTGCAGCGCAATCAGCTGTGCCTCAGGAATCTGATCTGAAAGTAATTGAGATGTCTGTATAGCACAGAGTGCTTTGGGTGCTGCTCCCCAGCCATGCTCTCTTCTGTCAGAGCCTTGAGTCTTGGTCTGTTTTAGCAGGAATAACCCTGGAAAAGGCAAGCCTAATTCCCTCCACATTAAAATGAGACTTCTCTCGTTAGTCATTTATAGGGTGTACATTAGTGCTTTATACCCAGCTTAGCAGTGATGGATGCTGAAGGAACAAATAGGCTGATTTTCTCTTAAAGCACTGCATCTTCTCCTGTTCTGCTCTCCAGCAGTCCTGGAGCAGCTGGCAGGCTCACCCAGAGGGGAAGAACTGTGAGGTTTCCCCTTCAAGGTTCCACTTTCTATCCCAGAGAGTAATCCCCATTCCCCTTGCAGTTAAAGAAACATTAGATCTTGAGCTAATCAAAGGGGTGTGAAAGATACCAGCATATCCAGCTGGATTAGAGGGGGTTATAGCACTCTTCTTTGTTCCGATGATATAAGCAGTTTTCATTACCACGTTGCTTGAAAATAGTTAACTGTGCTGCACGTAGTTCATCTGGTTCCAGGGAAAGGAAATTTAATGTTTTATTTTCTTGGAAATGAGCTGATCTTAATTATAATTAGTGTTCGAAATACTAAAAAGTGACACTTGATTTCCAAACTCTAGTCAGATAGGTCAGTCATGCGAGGGCAGCTATGCAGAAATGAAAACACTGGCACAAATTCACAGGGCGTTGAATTTCAGAAAACAGTGGAGAACGGACCCCTATAAGGTTTCTCGTTTTCTAACCGCAGTTACCCTGCAAAGGCACTGTTCCAAAAAGCAGAGCTGGGATATGTGGTATGTACTCATATTTTGGTTTCTGCATTTGGAAAGAAATATCTAGAAGGTTCCAGAACTTGTGATTGTCTGCGACAATGAGAGGGTCCTTTGAGTCATAGAATGACAATACCTAGCAGGAGAAAAGGTATTTTTGCCCCTGTTGATGTCTAATCTGCATACAGATAAAAACCATTCCTGGCCATTTCTTATGGTGTTTGAGTAGCCCCATAAAGCAAGAATATGTTGTCCCTTTCAGCTTTGAAAAACCTTTTGCAATAGTTATTCAGACAATGTTGAGGCTTGAATTTCTCTTGGAGGACATCTCTCATCTGTGGATCTGCTTGGTGCTGAGCTGGCTCTGGGCAGCCCAGGGAGCTGCCTGTTGCAAGTGCCTGATGGTGCTCTGCTGTTGTGCTGTGCAGGTTCCTTGGTGGCAGCCATTCTTGCCACTGATGATGACTCGGGTGTCAACGGGGAGATCACGTACACCGTAAGCGAGGATGATGAAGAGGGAATCTTCTTCCTGAATCCCGTCACTGGGGTCTTCAACCTGACCCGGGCCCTGGACTATGAAGCACAGCAGTACTACATCCTCACCGTCCGTGCTGAGGATGGGGGAGGCCAGTCCACGGCCATCAGGGTGTACTTCAACATCCTGGATGTCAATGACAACCCGCCCGTGTTCAGCATGGCCTCCTACAGCACTTCCTTGATGGAGAACCTGCCCCCGGGATCCGCCATCCTCAACTTCAGCGTCACCGATGCCGATGATGGTAGGAGCTCCCTCACATTCTGTATCTGTGACTGTAAGGCTGTGTTTCAGCTTAGCAACCTGTTAGAAGACTTACTAAAGAGGGAAAATTAGGGCTACCTGTAGGTCGCTGCTCTCATATGCTTAAATTCACATTTAAATTAGACCTACGTCTGCCAACTCTTTTTCTGAAAGTTTATTATAAATTCTAAAGATGGTTGTGGTAATATCAGATGTTATCTGCAGTCATCATAACTGTACTGTAACTTGTAAGTCTATCATGAAGACAATTGTTGTCTACAAGGTGTTGATAGTGGAGGTTAAAAAAACTTGTTGAAAGAGATCTTGGGAAAATTTCTCATTAAAATAAGCTTTAATACTGGGATTGTATATGGCATCTAGAAGGTGTTAATGTGTTGGAGAGTAAAAGGTACAATTTTTATAGCTTGCTTAACCAATTTGCCATACAGTTTGTGCCCAAGCAAGAATAATTATAGAAGATGATCATAAAATACATAAACATCATTCCGTTGTGTACTGCATTTTCCGAAGTGTCCACAGACATTACCCAGTGTGACTTAATGCAAAACTCTTCATAATACTCACAGTGACTTTTCAGGTGAAGGTTATTTTTGTGACATGTTGAGCAACCTTGTCTCCTCTCAACTTGACAGGGGCTCAGTGGAGCCCGTGGAAGTGTCTCATGCTGAAATGTCGTTCAAGGACAAAGCACCTACATGCTTCGAGGAATCCCGTTTGTGCACCTAAATTGACTGACCCTATCAAGATTACTGAGTAAAGCAGTTTTTCCTCAGGAAATGCTGAGTTTTTGAACTCCAACATTTTTGTGGGGAGATAAATTTTGCGCTGATGGATGGAACTTTCCATGGTAAAAATCGTGTAACTGGTTTTGAGATCAAACTGAGGAAGGGAGAAGAGATTCCATAAGATAAGCAAACAAATCAGAAGTCAGAACTTTGTGATACTGGCTGTTCTTGCATGAATCTCTCTTTCACCACACTTGTTAAGGCTTTTATTTTATGTAAACTAAACATAAGTTGGAGGAGGAACTTGTGCTTGTATCATGCATACCCAGGGAAGGGATTGTTCCTTCAGACTTGTAGATAAATGGGTTTGTGTCTATCTCCTCCTTTATTTCTTATTTTCCTGTCAAGACTACAACACTTGGTTTCAAATCTTTTTGGAAGTTAATTTCACTTCACCATTATGGGTCTGTTTTCCTTTTCTCTTGCACCTCATACATTAATTTCCATCTGTGCTCAGTGGATGGGAACTATATCATAGCACTGACGTATCAATTCCCATTCATCACACACTCAGTTATCAAGGAGTATTTGAGGAGCAATGCAACGAGAAGTCAGATATCTTGCCTTTTATATTTTCTGGCACACTTGCTTTTCTAGCAGGCTGGATTTAAATTAATAGGGCAGAAATATCATTCCAAGAGCATGCCAGGTTGAGTTCTCCCATAAGACTGTAACTTAAGCAAATGTTATGATCTATTGTTGTTTCTGTTTCAAGCTCAAACTTGTTATCTTGTGTTGTCTTATATTTATCTAGAGCACAGAAATAGCTAGTGCTGGTATTATACTCTTCTCCATGTGCTCGCAGATAATGCACTCAATGCAAATATAATTTCGTTGATTATTTATGTTACATGATCCCATAGTTTGAAGGAGCTCTGAAAAGACATTGTTTTATAATGAGGTATGGCTGTTGTTTTAGGAGAAACACTGATAAAGGACAGAACTATGGTGATAGTGAAACTGCTTCAATTTTCATTTTCTTGTTCAGCAGACCCCTTGGGAAACAGCAGCTGTTTATCTCAGCTTCGACTGTTTCATATACAGATCCATAGTAAATATCAGCTACAGCTCTTGGATATTTAATAATGTAGTAATATAATAATATATATGAAAGAACTCAGTTGCCTTAAAGACATTCATTTTGAGATTCAGATTTTTTTTTTTTTCAAAGAATTAACAGAAAAAATCTCAGAGGAAAGCACACACGCATTTGTCCGTTTGTTAAAAAGTATGGTAAGGTATTCCTCCAGGCAAAGCTGGTGTAATTTCTCAGCTAAACTCTACAGATATTTATAGAATGGCAGAAGGGAAGTAGTTTTGTTGGGTCTCTTTTTAGTCTCATTAGTAAATAAATAAAAATAGAAACAAAACCCTTTAGAATCTTATCATGAAATTGGTGACTCCATGTCTGTCCTTTCAGTGTTTTATCAGATTAAGCACTGGATTAAATAAACCTAAAGTTCAACAAAGAGGATGTCCCTACAGTCTCCCTAAGAAAAGCCCAGTTCCAAACCTTGGAAGGGAGGATGGACAAGGTGCACAATGCCAGCTTGGCATGCTGTGTTAAAAAAAAAGAATAGTTCATTAAGTGGCCTTCCTGGCTCCACTGATATTTAGGCAACTCTTCTGTTTCACAGTTTAATTTATATTAGCATTACCAGCATGGAAACCCATGAGAATACAGGACAAAGAATGAAAGGTTCATGGAGGTGATAAGGAAGAGCAAACTAATTTTTTCTTAGGAATAAACACCATAGAAAACACTGGGGTGGGAGGTGGGGGAGGAAACAGACTATTTTTTAAAGTCATTTTCTTTTGCAGAACCCAAATCCTACCCATCTCCAAAAATCAACAAACATCTTGAATTGCCAGAAAGTACTTTACTGAAATCAAGACTTTCATCCATATAATTAGTAATTTGAAAATAGAACTGAACAAAAAGCGGAGTAGCATTAAACTTTCACCATCCTTCACTTGATCAAAGTAATGGAGAAACACTAATATCTGGCAGATAAATGTATTAATTAATTGCATTCAAATATTTTGTCTTTCATGTTTCGTTCTATTCATTTTATAATTCAACTCCTACAAGAGTAAAAAGAGAGAGGGAAAGATGCCAATTAGAGTAGCCACATGTAAGACTAGATTTCTCAAGTCTGAGCATAATAAACAGCAGAGATTAATAAGTCTAATGCAGGAATAATTTTATTATCAAAGCAATTCACTCGGAGAGAAAAGTGCTTCTGAGTAAAAATGACAAAATTCACAGCAATCAGTGAAATGGGCAGCTTGGTTTCTTTGCATGAACAAGCTAGTTTGAGGGGTAAATTAGTAGCTAATGTTTGGTTAGTTTACTAATCCTAAACACAGTCTTGAATACGCAAAACAAGAAAAAAATTTTGAAATTTATTAAAATAGGAGTAGGATAGAGGAGAAGAAACTTGTTTCACAGTTGGATGTTTCAATAATTAGTTGTTTAGGGTGAACTGTGGAATCGAAGCAATAACACACATTGTTTCCTACGTGGAATATGTAAGGATATTTCACAGCCCGGTCCAGGTTCAGGATGTATTTCCCTTACAGGAATGATAAATCTCTCCCCTGACCATAATTGCTAGTTGTGTTTTGATCATGAGATGAGTGAGGGCTGTTCATCTGATATTTTGGAATACCATGCCATATATGGGAAGCATACCTTTCCCCAGTATTCACTCTTGGCTTGCTCCAGCTAGGCTTGGGAGTTTCTGCTTGTGGCTTTTTTAATTGAGTGGAAGAATTCATGAAATAATTACATTAATAATAATGTTGCTTAGTTGAACGGGGAATAACGGAGGAAACCAGATGTTCAATGAGCAGCAGGACTACTGAGTCTTGGTTTCTGAAGGAAAACCCTTCAAATCCTTTATCCCCAACCATTTTACATGGGGAAAAATTACTTGTGGTGCCACTGTGCAGCTCCTGCTGACTGAAATGCAGAGATGAACCCTGCCAGACGTTCCCTCTGCGGCCTCTCCAATTAACATCCTCCCTCTCTCTTTCATGAATATTATCTTGTCAGAAAATAATCATTTCAAAGATTTCTGCTGCGCTCTGAAACTTGCCTGAAATTAGCTGATGGATTCAAAAATGGTGATGAGGAGGCTGAACACTTAACGTGGTTGTATAGGAACCGCATGGTTCATTTCCATAGGAAAATGAAGGAAAATTTCCTGTGGAAACAAGGCCAGAAATACTGATACCTAGGTCTGTGGGATGAAGTCACATTATCTACCTTTCTTCTCCCTCCCCAACCAGGCCCCAACTCTCAGCTGTCCTTCAGCATCGCGTCCGGGGACAGCGCGGGGCAGTTCGGCATCGACAACAGCGGGGTGCTGAGCATCCGGCAGCCTCTGGATCGGGAAAGCCAGTCCTTCTACAGCCTCGTCGTGCAAGTCCACGACATGGCCCCCCTCCCAGCCTCCAGGTACACCAGCACAGCCCAAGTTTCGATCATTCTGCTGGATGTGAACGACAGCCCTCCGAGCTTTATCTCCCCTAAGCTGACCTACGTCCCCGAGAACACGCCCATAGATACGGTGGTGTTCAAAGCACAGGCAACTGATCCCGACAGTGGTCCCAACAGCTACATCGAGTACAGCCTGCTCCGACCTCTGGGAAACAAGTTCAGCATCGGCACCATCGATGGGGAAGTGAGGCTCACCGGGGAGCTCGACAGAGAAGCCGTGGCCAATTACACCTTGACTGTGGTAGCCACAGACAAGGGCCAGCCATCCCTTTCTTCGTCTACCGATGTGGTGGTGATAGTCCTGGACATTAATGACAACAACCCACTCTTTGCCCAAAAGCTTTACAAAGTAGAGGTGTCAGAAAATACTTTGACAGGGACGGATTTGATCCAGGTGTCGGCTACGGATGCAGATGAAGGGACAAACGGGCAGGTCCGCTATGCCATCGTGAGCGGAGATGCCAACAATGAGTTTCGGATCGATTCTGTGACGGGGGTGATAACTGTGGCCAAGCCTTTGGATAGAGAGAAGAAGCCCTCCTACACACTGACTGTTCAGTCATCTGACCGCGGGAGCAGCCCCAGGACCGATACCACAACAGTCAGTATTGTTCTGAAGGACGTTAATGATTTCACTCCCACATTTGAGCTTTCTCCCTACTCCGTGAACGTCCCCGAGAATTTGGAGACGCTCCCAAAAGTTATTCTTCAGGTGGGTACATTCAGCGATAAATATGTATCTCTGACAATAAGTAGCATGCCTACATGGTATTAATGCCCAGTGTCCTTCCTCCAAAATTAAAAAGGGGCAAAACAATGGAAAAGTTGCCTCTTGGCTTTAATTGAACTTGCAGTCATTGTTGGCTTGTTTTCCTTTTTGTTTGTGTGGGTGCGGGTTTTTTGACCAAAAGTTAATATTATGCTTTGGAGTTCTGTTTGTGTTTTCCCTACCTATCCTCACACCTCCACTGGGACTTTAAGAGTCTGCTCTATCTCTCATCTCATTCTCAACTTCCATGCAACAAATCTCTCAATCTGGTCATTGCCTACATGGGATGAGGCTGTGTGCCAAATATTGAGAGAGAACTAAATGGATTCTGACAGCAGGACGTGCAGTGCTTGCTCTCATACAGAGCTTAGTCTATACCAGGTCATTTGTGGTTTTCACTGAGCCCCAACACAGTTTTTCTGTATTTATGCTCGAGAAAAATAGGTAATCAACTATTTAATATTTTCAAATTGTGTTTTTTTAAATTCACCACCACTGTGTTAAGTATTTTTTGACAATTACAGCTGAGTTGTTGCATTTGCATTAATTCAACCCGTTAATTTGGATTGTTATCATAGAGAATGTTTCCTCTATCCCAGCATAATTTTACAGACCTCCTGCGCTCATCAGGTCTTTGATATCTCTTCTGTTTGCTTTGCTTGTGTAGGTTGTAGCAAGGGATGATGACCAAGGGCTGAACAGCAAGCTGACCTACGTGCTGGTGGCTGGCAACGAGGAGGGAGCCTTCACTCTCTCGAGCAGTGGAGAGCTGCGCCTGGTGCGGAGCCTGGACCGGGAGGCCAAGGAGCAGTACCTGCTGCTGGTCACGGCTGCTGATGCAGGTGAGGCAGCCAAAACATCTCTTCTGCTGAGGTCATGTGGAAAACAATGGCATTCTGGACAAAAACATAAATGTTTTCTTGGTGGTCTGAAACTTTAGTGGATGGAGATTGTGTAGCCACGTTGAATGGAGAGCTCTGTGGGGAGAGCCGGGCTTACCTGATGTCAAAGGGAATTTGGTTTCTGGAAATCAGGATTTTATTCCTATGTCCAGTTTTCTGCTGTTAGTAGTACTCACTACAGATTTAGGTAGGCGGATTTTTGCCCTGCAGTAGTAAGTGGTCCTACCTAAGTCATAAGACCTTCATGCATGACTACAAAAAACTGGTTCAGACGGCAATAAAACCCTATATAATGTTGGCATCACAAATGTGCAGAGGTCACATCTGTGGCCAGAAAACAGCTATGGACTACACAGTTAATCTTCCTGAAATCTTAGCCCTGAAAAATAACAAGAATTTGCATTTCAGTATTTTAATTTTCTGCTTTGCTCAGCATCCAGTCATGTGTTTGCTCCACAATACCAAATGTATTCCAAATTTTTTCATTTTAAAACAGGACGTGAAGTCCTGTTATGAAGATTAATTACACTTTCACTTGAGGTGTCCAAGCACAAAATTTTGGTTTCGGATTTTGGTGTGAGTATTATTAACAAAGACATCCTGCATCATACTTTGGACTGATCTCCGGTCTCCCATGGTTTGATGGATTTAATTTACTGCAGAACTTGTTCCTGCTTTCTAGCAGTAAAAATAGACCCAAACCCGACTTGCTGACAAGTGAATACAGTTTTGTTTTCTGCCATGCTGTGTGCAGTATCTTGTGCCAGTGACAATAGCTATGGCTTATGTTTTCCTATTGCAGCAGTGCTCAGGTATTCCGCAGTCTGAAGCTGCAAAACACAATTTTAGGGCTTGAGGTATCATTTGTCTTGTACTTTGGCTAGAGAAACCGTGTGCTTTATGGTTTTTACACTGGCTTTCCATTACTCTGTGGCCTCAAACTGCTCACTTGTGACTTGGACTCGCTTGAATGTCCTCGTGTTCCTTCAGAAGCTGAGGCTGAGTTTGTCTCGATGTCTCTTTGGTCTCCCAGTCCAAGCTGGCAGAAGTCAGTGAGGGCTGTACAGAACAAAATACTCAAAGACTGACCTGATAAAAGGGTTGTCATGCAGCCAACAATTATTGTCCTTCTTGGAAGAGGGAGGGGAGCAGAACTCAGCTGTACCCCACTCCTAGCACTGTGTGTAAGCCAAGAGTTTGACCAGAGCACAGGCTTTTCCTAGACTCTGGTCCCTAAAAAAATACAAAATCTAGGAGATTTAACCAACAGTTAAATCCAGCAGTCCCAAATGAAAATATTTACTTGTGTTGGGAGATCTCTGGGTTTCAGGTAATCCAGGGAGATGTTAATACATGAATTGTGCATGGGACCTTTGCCATAAGTGGCTGACAAGAACACAGCATGTTTTATGAGTTCCTGTGTTTAAACATGTAGATATCGCACTGATTAAACACTATTTGAAACTTCCTTTTTAAATTTGCTATGTTCTTGTAAAGCTAACGCACAAGTTCCCATGCCCTCCTGCTAGTGTTAAAATCTACAAGCAAGTGTGTTCAGAAGCAGCTGTTCAGTAGTAACTTCAAGCTAAATGTAACTGCTCTGCTGTGTTTAGGTTTACAACCTGGCTAATCCACAGCTGGTGTGATTTGGGATACTTTTCAGCGAGGCTGGTGAATAGCATTAGCTATCATCTTCTGGTTGCACTGAAGACTTGTTCTGAATTCATACCAGCTAAGAATACATTGAAAACTGCTAGCCACGATTTATCGAAAACATCACAGGAAAGTAGAAGTCTTCCGTAGAAGTCAGTGGCAAAACTGAACTTGATTTCATGGAAGTGGGATGTGAACTGTAGGCATAGTAGATATCCAGGTGGTACCACACTGGCTGCTGCTAATCAGTGCCTGCTTCATTAAATGAGGTATTTCTTGCCATGCTAACAAAAAGATGGCAATGACACAATCTTGAAATGGATAATAAAAGCGTTTGGAGTATTTATGTTCTTGAGCAGCTGCTAAATGTTTATGAAGGAAACTCTCACAGGTGTGTCCAGCTCTTTGCCTAACGTAACCATTTCTTTTGAGTCTCTCAGTTTGTGTTTGTTTGGTAATTCCTAGAAAGAAGGATTTTGCATACAGATAATTTATCCAGAAATATGCATGCAAAACAGGTAGGGAAGCTGTGCCTGACAAAGTGTTGAAGAAAGCAGACCTGTCTGAAATTGTCCACATCCGTGTTATATTTGAAAATGAATCACGGAAAAGGTATTATCCTTTGCACTTTGAGGTTGGCTTTTAATAGCTGTAATAAACAGTCTTTCAAGTAGTCTTTAGCAGCCCAAAGAACAGTCTTGCCATATATGGTGCATCTGATTTAAGGTGTGGGGGTTTTTTACAGATAAAAATCATGGTACGCATCCAGATGCAGTTAACTCTGGAAAAGTCCATCAAGAGCAAAATTCTCTCTGTCCAGCCCTCTTCCCATTTTTCTTAGGGTCTGCATCTCAATTTTTATAGGCTGCACTGACTGGTTGAAAGTATTCAGAGATGATATCCTGCTCCTATAGAAGTCTATGCCAACTCTTCCTGTTCTTTCCAGGAAGCAGACACAATACATACTTAGAAGCACCATTAGACATAAGAACTAATGGATTCCCAACTTAGTTTTGGCTGTTTTCCTGGTCTCCTTATCCATAATCAAGGATTTCTTGCTTTTCTTATGTTTATTTTCACTTCATCAAGTCGTGACTGTGGATTCTTGCAGTGTTACCTTAGCCTGTGTAAGGGGAAGTTGCTGGAGGAAGGATGACTTGTAATTTTTCGTTAGTTTTATCTCGAGGTGTCCGTCCAATGCACCTTTATAGGTTTTACAGCACGCTTTGGCAGCAGGTACGCTGAGTATAATAGCAAGGGGAGGATTAGGACGTGGTAAAGTGTGGAGCCAGCGGGGCTGCATAGGATACAGTGCCTCTGCCCTCAGGGATCTCTGTGCTCTTTCACTGCACACAGGCGTGCTCTCCCAGAGCCCAGATCTTAGTCCTGGGCACGTGAGAAGAACTGTGAGTCGTGAAGAGCTGAGCTGCTCATAAGCACTGGGGACGGGTCAGGTGGGGGACCGCTGGTGGGACCACGTGCGCCAGCAATGGAAATGTGGGCGGTTGTTGAAGAAATGCTTTCCCAAGCAAGAGCTCCCCTCAGGCCCAGGGAAGTCAGTCATGATATATGCATTGTCCTGGCTCTGGCCCAACTATTCCTTGGCCTTGGCTGCTAATCCTCCGCCTGGTCCTCAGGGTGGATCATGGGTCGGTGGAGAGTCTTCCCTCTGTGCTAGGAGAGGGAAAAGACTGACAAAACAACTCTGGCTCTCGGCTCAGTGATTTGTGTCCATGCAGCCTGCCTCATGCCCAGTTTCCACAGGACAGTCTGCACAAAGGGTTTTGATTCCTACCTTGGTTTATCATCACTCTTCCCTCACTTGTGCACGTCCACCGTGCTCTCACTGCGGCTGGGTCTCGGGTACTAGACCGCCGCTCTAGGCAGGGGGGATTTATGAAGACACGCAAAGCATCCATCACTGGGAACATTCAGCATCTTCCAGAGCTGTACACCTGTGGCTTTGGTCGAGAAATAAAACATAATTCAACCCTGAAGCTCAGCCATCCCAATTTAGAGACCCTCTTGCAGCACAAGCTCTAAGAGCAGACTGCATGAATTATAAATACAGCGACAGGCAAGGTGATGGACTGTGGAATAACAGGATGGTGCTTAGATTGCAGATGCTGCCCCAGAATGTCTGCTAACATAAACGCCAAGAAACCTACACACAACTATTTGAATGTGTCTTCACGGGTCTGCTTCTACCACATTAATCTATTCTGCTGTGCTGTACTTTTCTTCATGGCAAAATGGTTGGGAAAAGAGACTTGCTACTTTTTTTTTTTTCACCCCATCTGGTGAGGATGCGGCACTAGGTAAACATTCAACTCTGGCAGCATGACAAGAACTGGTGCAGCTGCTTTTATCATCCGTGTCTTTAACTCTTTGAGCAATTTTCTGGACAAATGTTAGCATTCCAACAGTCCTCCTCCTTTTATTTATTGATTGCGGGGACGTGGAGTAGCACATCTGGAAACCTACTCACTGCCCAGGACTACTGTTTAAATAAACTGCAGCCACCATCTCTTGATTGGGTTGGTCAGAATGGCACATTGCCACAATAAAACCAAAATCAAATTGTGGTGTTTCTAATTAGAAGCTGTGTTCCTGTGTTTTGGGGTTTTTTAAATTTTATTTTCTTAAATAATCTATTTACTGATATAGATAAATACTCCCTTAAGAAATGAATCAGTGGACTGATTATTATATTTAGTTAGCTGTTCTTTGTATACATCCCTGGCTTGGATGAAAAACAACCATATGTTTTTTCTTTAGAAAATGTTGGTCCCCAACTTAGGCATTCTTTCCTTCAAGAATGTAGGAGGGCAACCAAGCAGAGATGTTATATCCTTCTCAGGAATTCTCTTCTGAGCTAGGCTTTTGGTTCCCTTCAATCCTAAAATCAAATGAAAGATGACAGTGCAGTTGTGTTGTTTTTTTAACACATTTCAAGATATTTCCCAGTTTGGGGTAACACCAGAAGGACAGCTGTGTTTTCTAGTGATGTTGAGAAAGTCTTAAGACTCAACATTGTGTGAGATTTAAGTGGCTGGGCTTAAAGACATTTGTACTCATCCTGTTTCCTTAGCAGACACTGTATTTCTACCTAACACAGAATCTGCAGTGTGAAAAGAGGTTGCCTGAATAGAATGAATATTATTTTTAGAACAAATTTAGCTATTTTTAAGTTTTAGTGCTGTCAAAACAAACAAGCAACTCACTCATTTCAGCTAGAGATGTCCCGTTTGCCAGACTTCCTGTGCAATGTTTGCTGAGGCTTTGGTGAGCTGAATGGAGCTGATGTCTGCTCACCTTGGTGCTTAGCAGTTGACAGAAGGATTGCTCTCTTCTGTGGTCTTGTTTTACAGCCAGAGCTCTTTCAAAATGAATATTGGGTTCTGTCCCAGCTCTATTTATTTCCTTCTCTTTATGGAAGCTCTTCCTTGTGTCAATGCTGCCTACTCTATAGTCTAGTTTTAGTGATTTTCTATTTCACTGGCTTTATTAGTTTTGCTCTTTTAATACTGGTACTAAAACTATTGTTGCAGCACAAGCTCTAAGAGTTGTAGTTCTGCATGATTTTTTAATTTATTTCTAAATGGCACCGTGGGAGAACTGAAATGGCAACATTCATCAATGAGTTCATAGTGCTCATAGTGTCTTACCATCACCCAAAATCAGGAGGCAAGAGAATTGAGAGTGGCATTTTGTGGTTGTGGGAATCCAATAGCAGGGTCTTGCCCTATCACAGAGCCTAGAAACTGTTTGCACTTTGACATTTTTCTCTAGAAGACAAAAGCTCCAAAAACTATTTAGGAAGAGAGTTTGTGGCAGAGTCAGTCCGATATCCCCTAAGGAATTACTGTCAAGGAAGAGAGCATATCAGTGTCTATAGGATGTGGCACATTTCCTCCCTGAAGGAGATGAGGGCTTTAGCCCATCCCCTCAGAGAACCACCCCATGAGATGCACAGTACAGCCCCAAAATGCCATTTGAGGGATTTAGTCCTCTTTTTGGACTTAAACCTTCATTATTAGATCACGATTTTTAGTGAGAGTCTCTGGACTAAATCCAAGCATATAAGTTCTCTGGGGTGGGGTGCAGGAGAGACTTATATTCAGGTTGGCAAAGGGCTCAGGCTGGCCAGCTCAAGCTGAAATATCTGTGAAAACGTTGAAAGATTTTCACTCAGATTAAAATAATGCATAGCACTTCATTTTCAAACCAACTCAAACTAGTTTCGGGGGGAAAAAAGCAGGTATATCTCTTAAAAAAAAAAGATTCAGGCTCATTTATTTAAACTGGAAAGCAAGCTACAACGTAATGCTTAATATGTAAAAATTTTCAGGCTAGAAAGAATTGTCTGGTTTTCAGTTTTCAAGCTGTTACACTTCGTCTCTTACCTCTTCATTCATCCATCTTGCTCTGATTAGTTTGGAACTTCTACATCTAAATTAATTTTAAATTGTTGTTCTGCTTACATCACTTACCTGTGAAATTCTATTTCATATCTGCTAATGAGACCTCTGAATGTAATCTGTTTTGCAGAAGAATACTTAGAGTAGTTATTAAGCAGTTTATCAGCCTTTGAGAAATACTAAGATTTTTCCAGCCTTGGTGATCTTAAACCGTTTTTAAAATTAAACTTTACACCTTATAAATTGTAAGTCTGCTCACTCAGTCTTCAAATACAAAGCTACAATTTCAGGAAGCCTTAATTGCAAGGATAAAACAAGTAAAACATGCACATATGGCCTGAACACTTAGCCTGCTAGTTAATCTTCTCTATTTATACAGGGTGTTTTTAAAGCGTAATTCAAAATTGTGCATTACAGGAATTTCGCTGTGGGATATTCAGGAGTCACAAGCCGTCAAAAATTGCCTTAGTCAGCAGTCCCTGCAGGAGCCAGCTTCTCTGTTTTTTCTGTTTACAGCAATAACTTATAACAAGGAGGAGTAATTTGGTGGTTTTAAGAAAATATTCTTTTAATGGCTCTGCCTTTCTTCTGGGTTGCAGTTCCACTTTCTTTCAATCTCACTTTGGTCACCAGAGGCCTTGGGTGGGGCACATGGACATGCCCACTCTCCCAGCACCGCCTGCCTTGCGGGCATGGGGAGATCATAAAATGGTTTGGGATGGAAGGGACCTTAAATCTCATCGAATTCCAACCTGCTGCCACAGTCAGGGGCACCTTCCATTAGACCAGGTCACTCCAAGCCCCATCCAAACTGGCCTGGGACCCTTCCAGGGATGGGGCAGCCACAACTTCCCAGGGCAGCCTGTGCCAGGGCCTTGCCACTCTCACAGGGAACAATTTCTTCCTTACACCCTTACAACCAGTCATATGCCATGATTTTTACGAACATTAAGTTCAGCATTTTCCTTAATTGTTCTTGTTTTGAAGCATTTGGTTGCTCTGGAAATGAATGCATTTCTGGCTAAGAAACGTGCAGTACGTATGTGTGAGATAGTCAAACACCTTTAAGTTGTGCTAAATATATATTATACCTTTTCTCTATTGCATGTGTTTTGTTCTCAGTCAGGGTCTGTGTTCCTGTAGGTCTGTAACAGTGCTCCAGCATTTTTTTTTTACCTCTCTGGGTTAACAGCTGCAGGAAACTGCTCCTGATCAGAGGAAGAGAACAGGGATAGGGAAATGTGCATATACACCAGAGGCCTTAAAATTGCCTCTCAGTGTGCTTGCAAGTCCCGTTCTAACAACAGCATATTAAATCTATTGTAATGTGATGTTGCCCCTGTTCTGAAGCCCCAAAGCTTAATGAATTCATAGGATGCAGTCAGTCAGGAATTTTGGTATCCAAATTTAAAACCCATGTGGATAAAACCAGATGAGAGATCCCCATCGTGCATCACTGTTTTGGGACCAAATTTTCTTCTGCACTCTCAGAACAAGTGTGAGTATCTGTGTTTGTGCACATGCATCAGCCTAAGCATGGCTGGACATGTTGTTGCTTGAACAAGGTTGGACTCTGATCCAGTGATTAATTTATTATTTTGTTTTCACTTTTAATGTTCTCAAATTTAGTTTTGTTTGCTCTCATCTTATTTAGGCTGCTAGATGGGGGGTGATACTGACTTTTCTAATACCTGATATGGTACAGAAAGTCCCTTTTTTTTTTCTTTCTCTTGTTAGATAATCCTTGCAAAAGTACAGATCTGTCCCAGCTATCAATCTGTTCCCTTGGGTTTTGAAGTACAAGTTCTGTTAAGTCAGCTTTGGGAACAACTACTACTTGTACCTAGCTGTGAGAAAAACTCAAATTTGACACACTCAGAAATTTTGAAAATCTAAGTTTCCTGCATGGTCTCATTCACAACAGTCACCAGCTGACCTGACTGAGAGTATGGCTTCTAACTTTTTAATATCTTTTATTAGGCACTTATGTGAGCTTTTGTCTCAAAATAATCTAGGCTCACCAGTTTTTTTAAGACTTAGCATGACAGCCTGTGGTGAAAAATTGAGTAAGAAGAAAACAAAGCACAGTCAACATACCCAGCCAGGACAAATATTTGTGGTGCAATCTTGTGAAAAGAGCTGCTTCTTTTTCTCATTTCACATACGCAGTTTCTTCTGTGTTCTTGGAAAATAAGCTGAAGTCATCCATGTTCCAAATCAAGGTTCGTCTGCACTAGGAATGCAAAGTGTAATGCAGGCTTGTTGCATTTTCTCTTAATCTAGCTCCATATTTATTTTAGAACTCACCAGTTGAGTGAGGCTCAGCACGCTCTGTCTGCATTTAAATGCATTTAGAAAGATTGGCCACTTTATTGTGAGAAAGGCCTTGTTCACTTGAGTGAAAAAGTTAATTCTCTGTGATAGCACATACAAGTCCTAGTCCTGGGACTCATTCACTGAGTGTTTGACTGGAGAAGTGAAATCCGCTTTGTTGCAAAGCAACACATTTCAGTGAGGCAAAAATTCCATTTCTGTTAAATCGCTTTCCAATTTTCAGGATAATGATGTGTTTAATTTACCACAAAACATGGTAAACTGCCTGCAGTATGAGTCTTGATTAGTCATTTAGATTAATTTTATTTCATTTTAATCCTTTTTTTCTTTCATTTCAGTGGAATGTATCTGTGGGTTTTTTGCTTAACTTTATTGTTAGTTTTCTAGCACGTGATTTAGATATTTTAGTGCTGGCAAAAACTTTTGAGTTCCTGCTTTCTGAAAGGAATGATGGTTTTACTATCTGCTGTGCTAACCATGGTGCAGACAGGACCTAGAAGCCATTAAGGCTTCAAACAATATGTGGATGGTGTGCTGGACACATTCTCCTATTTCTAATTTTTGCTGTGAGCCAAACAGCACCCCGCAGCTGAGATAATTTCCAATGGCATCATCTTTTCCTGAGCTTTCTTGAAGAACCCAAATGGCTTTGCAAGTTTCCTTCCATGGTTTTTTCTTGCTGCTCCAGTGCACTGAGTGCTCTGATCATTCCTCACTCACCCAGATGTGGTGTGGAGAGCTGAACATGTACCAGAGCAGACAGTGCCATGTGTTTGGGGATTCCAGGGAGCCCAGACAGCTTCCCTTTCCCGTTCCCCAGGACAAGGGACAAGCACATAGTGCTCCCTTCTTGCAAGGGTGTGTGGATAGATGAAGGAAAAAGTGAAAGCAGTCTTTAGGTGCATCCCTTGTGGTGACTTTATGCCTTCGAAGCATCAGCATAAGCAAGGGAGAATGAGTGGCTTATGATGAGTTCATCCAGAAAGGTGTATTGTCCTCTCTTTGCTGGTTATCCAGCATTTGAAAAGTAGAGATTGTCGGGTTAAATGGTGTTTCTCCCCACCATCACCTTCCTGCATTTTGTTTCCTTTCTTCAACTTGCACTGATGCACAGAGCCATTATTTTTCATCCCACCTCTCCTGGACAAGGAGAGGGAAAAATGGAGAGGGCTTTTTACAATATCTAAGGTGACAAATTGCAAATATCATCATATTCATCATATATTTTGCTGCAAACAAGCATGGGTGAATGGAGCAGAAAACCTGCTCATAGTTCTTTGCCAGTCCCACCTTGCTGGCACAAGAGAGATCCTGCCCCATGCTGCTGCCTGCCTGACCCACATTCCCCATGGCTGTTTCTTCATGTCACTTCCTTCAGTGTCCCTTGCAGAGAGGAGAGCCTCAGCCCAGTGCTGGCTCAGCCCAGGGTGGCCTCTCATAACCTCTCTCTGCAACTCATCCTCCACCATGGGCCTCCACGGAGCAGGCTCCCAAGGTCTGCTCCTTCTCTTCATCCCCAGACACATGTTTACTTGCAGATGTAAGCAAAAAAGCTGAAATTTTTGGGAGAGCATCCGTGGGAACCAATCTTCCCCCTGAACTCAGTGTTAGTATTTTGACACTGTCCCAGGTTAATCTCTGTTTCAACAATGACGTGTGTGGACGTCTGTGGGACTGTCTGCTTAGTGTATATGTACAGCTGCCACCTAGAAAATAAACTGTGCAGTTCACAGAAACAGACCTCAGCACACAGAGATGGAAAATTCAGAATAATAATGATAATAATATATGAATGGCACCATCTTATACATTTTAAAGATTTGATACTCACTGGACAGGAACGGCCAATTTGTTCTCTCCCGTTTAGTTCGCACAGTCAATTTTATGTTCTCTGGTTATTCATCATTTGATGGCTCCTTCACTCCTCAATCCTTCTAGAAAACTTTTTTTCCAACATGGATATTCTAAGCCTCTGTGAGACATGGTATTTTGGGATTTGGGAAAAAACCTACTAGTTGTATAACACTAGAGAAGTGCTCTAAATGAGGAGTGTCAGACAAAGAAATAGTGCTGCTTCTTCTGAAAAATAGTCAGGCTATCATGAAAAATCATAGAAATTTTTAATGGAAGTTCACTAAGGGAAAAGTGTATGTTTCTTTGTGGCTTTAGCCCTCAGGGCTGTTTTTTAAAAGTTCTCAGAGGCTTGTGTGGCTGTGTACAGCAATTTTAGATAGGTTGTAACATGTCTGGTTTATTAAGACTGGTTTGGGGTCATCTTGTGTGTTTGGCTAATATTGCAGAATTTACACTAAATTTACTGCCCTTATTTATGCAAAATATTAAGAGCAGTTTGAATAAAATAGGGGTGATGCTCTACCATAATAAGAATGACTGACTTGGGGAAGATTTGCTATTGAAGCAAAACTTAAGAAATCTGGGAACTCAGCCTGACCATGGAAACTACTTCTCTCACCACAAATATGACATGTACATTTTATGAAACCTGGTTATTACCAAGGGCCAAATTCTGTGGTCCTTATGCAAGCACAGCTTTCACTGGAAGTTCACTGAGGACGGTAGAATTTGGCCCCGAGCTATTTCTTTTCCATATGAAATTACTTCATTTGTAATTTCCTCTTCTTATATTTCTCAGTAACTGCAGAAATGTGAGCTAGTCGTTTAATTTCAACTGAGTAAAAGCTTTGAGGACTCTGTGAAATTGCAACTTTATCTTTCAGTGTAACAGAATAAAGGAGAAAATTTGTGGACGTGATATTTTACTTAGAGAAAAAAAAACATATTTGGATAAGTACACAGACAGGAAACCAATGTAAATACGTGAGTTTTTCCATCTAAGTAATATGAGAAAGTTTTGGGGTTTTGAGCTGAGGAGCAGTGACTTGGGATGTTACAAACAGCTGAATTAATATTGGACTTCTGGGATGTCTGTGTGAGCACTCTGCAGCCACAAGCTAGCGTTGATGAGGTCTGGGTTACTTATGTTACCCCAGCTAATTTTGTTAGTGTGGTGCTCAGCCTTGGCTGGTACAGTCCCTTCCCTGAGGCTGACACAAATGAGCCCATACTGCACTGCATGGTGCCTTGTAGACACTTCCAGGGAGGAGGGGGAATTGGAGAATAAGGGATTGGGATATGAGGCAAAGGTTGGGATCTAAAGGCGCTGCCACCTCTGTTCGTTTTTGTGACTGAACCCATGGCGTGAATTTTCTGGCCTTGGCTTTGTCTTAGCAAATACATTTAAAACAGCGAGTTTCAGGTTTTAGCTGTGAGCTAGCTTTCTTTTCCAGGCTGAATTGCATTACCGATGCTCTTTGAATGTGACTTACCCAAGATTAATTTCTGAATTATATATAAATTGTTTAATCAGCTGCGAAACTTTACAACTTTCAACCTTTCATTTCATTAGCTGCAAGATGAATGTCAATAAAATGCGTTTGGAAGGCCAGAGCTTGATGACACACGCAGCAAACGCCGCTGAGGACTCTCTTTCGTTTAATGCAGTAATAATAAACACTTCACAGGCAATATTTCAGCAATCAGGAACACTTTTGCAGGCTTTTCTATCTCTATGTGTTTGGCTGAATGACAAAATCGTGAGTTAAAAAAAAAAAAAGGCTAAAAAATGAGTCAGACTTATTGCCTTAATGTAACCTTCCTGGCTGAAAGTGTCTTAATTGGCAGAGTGAATTACCTCAGACTAGAGCAGAGAAAGGCCTCTATTGTGTGATGTGAAACCTATACTCCTTGGCTTGCACGTTCTTTCCTCAGCGTTGTGATCCTTCCCCTCTGATCAGCAGCCTCCAAACCCAGCCTTGTGAGATTTATAACACCTTTCAATTGGAAGCTCTGTCATTCAGCCCATTTGGGCATTAAACCACGTTACTGTGAAGCATTTTGTGGGGAAAAATCCTCCCTCCCGTGCAGAGGCTGCTCCCAGCTTCTTCCTGCGGTGCAGTGCTTTTTCAACCTTCAAGGGTTAATATGTGGGAAAATGGGTTGTTATTTCTCCTTTTATATAAGAACTTTGTGTTTGGAGCCCTTGCCAAGAGCAGATGAGACCCAAGAGCAGAGCCTGCCTCCTTCCCAGCCCTAAGGTTGAGCTCCAGCAATAACCTTGGGTAGCAGTGACCCAATCATCTGCTGGGCTGGAAGGACTGGGGCGGTCACGCAGGGCAGCCTGCGTTCCGTCAAGTGACAGCTCCGTGTAATATGCCTGCCTCACGGCAAGGGCTCCACCAGTCTCTGGCCCAAAGCATTTCATTATCATTGCTTTTTTCCCAGTCCAGCAAATGCTGAATTGTTGTATCTGAGATGGAAGGGGAAAGCGATGCAATCTTGGGTAAAACAGGCAGGGTCATCATCTGTCTCTTGAGTAAAAGGGGCCATAACTTATGTGTTTTATGCTCTGCTATCACTTTTTCCTTCTCCTTCCTATGTACTCAAAGAAAGGAATAATCCCTTTTTTCCAGGGGACCCTCAGTGAAGAATTTGGTTAGCAGAAGATGTCTTGCTGATTCTTGGCTGAAAAGAAGTGTAATGAATGGACTGACAAAACTAACATGAACTTGTAAAAGTCTCCATTGTCGTTTTTTGGATTTGACAAAGGAGAAGCTTAAGAGGACAAATGCTGAGAGATTGCACATGAATAAACATGCTATTTCATGCTCGTTGCTGCTCATCAGAGTTAAGTTTAGAATAACAAGGAAGATGAAAGCCCTGGGTTAAATAAGTTCAGTCTGATTTCCCATAAGCCAGTATCCCATCGAAGCAAGCGTTATTTGCTGCTATAGATGATTGCTTCTATGGAGAAAATGAGTGTGAACAGGGCTGGAGACTCGTTACAGCCTTCTCACCCCCTCCCAGAAGGTCTCCCCAGGTCAAGGGTGCGACCAGCAGTGAAAAAGCCACGCGGAAAGCTGGGTTTTGCCACTGTTTCCACTCTATTTGTTTTGCGGACAAATAAATTGAGGGCTGGAGTCTTCACATCTGTCAGTGTGCCACCTTTGAAGGTCTTCTCGCAGAGAAATAGGAAAGTCAACCACATCTTCAAATTGGTCCTAATTGTTACAGGAAGGCTTTCTGAGCAGTTCCAAGACCATCTTTTTCCACTGAGCTTGTATTACAAAATATTTCTGGAATTAGATGGAGCAAGAAAAATAATAACTTTTTTTTTTTTTTTTTTGGTCTTTCACAACTTGTACGTTATGTCAAGATGACTTTGAAACAAACCTGACCCTGTTCTCTGTGTTGAGCTGGCTTTCTTGCTCTGTGAACTGTGACATGCTCAAGCGCTCTGCTCTAAATCGGGGCTGGCAGACCTCCGATTAGCATGCTGGTGTTTGTAACCTCTAGCACTTTGTATCCCCCCTTTCCTGCAGGATCCCCTGCCCTCACTGGCACTGGAACCATTGCTGTCACAGTGGATGATGTCAATGACAATGTCCCCATGTTCGCCTTTAACATGTATTTTGCCGCTGTTCCGGAGGATGCTCCCACGGGGACAGATATTTTGCTCGTAAACTCCTCAGATGCTGATGCTTCTACAAATGCTGTTATTAGGTAGGTCGATTACTGTTGCTTCATGGAATACTGCCTCATATCTTGCCTGAAGTTTTCTTTTTCCCCAGTGTCCATCACCAACGTGCCTTAAAGCTGTAAGACAAAATAGAACAGCTTTATGTGTGTAACTAAAGTACTTGGGCAAATCTGTCTTTTTGTTCTTTATAGGCTTTTAGAGTTATATTAAGGACAAATAGAGTTGTGGAATTAGTTTATTTTTTTACTGAGTGAAAAGCAAACCAGTTTAACTTGCACCTGCACCCACTACGTGCCTTGTTGCTGCATTCACACCTTTTCATGAAGTGAGCAATTTTCACTGCAAGCCAGCATGTTCCTTGAGTAAATTTTTGGTCAATTAACATCTTCAGTTTAATGTGAAAATCTCACGAGGATAGGCATAAAGTTTATGCCATTCAGAAAACCAGTAAAAAGTTAGAATTTGGCATTTTTGCACTAAATGCCAAAGGGTTTGCAGGGCTCAGTTGATGGAACTTTACTGGGCATTGGGATGAGCAATGGCCATTCCCGGTTCCACAGACAAGAGTAATGAAGATGCTGAGTGGTGGTGACAAGCTGAAGATTATCCGCTGAGGACAGATGCATTGTGAATGGAATGCAAAGCAAATTTGTTTTAGTTCTTGTTCTTACCCCTTTTAACTATTGTGGCTGCAAACATCAGTGTTTCCAAACTCACAAAGCAGGATATAAAAGTAGCTTCTTTATTTACCTCTGTTAGTACCTCAGTTCCTTCTTCAAAGAGCACAGGAATACCACTGTGTCACTTTTTTTAAAGGAAGTAAAATAAAACAGAACTATGTTACGGCAAAGCAATGTCTATAAAATACTGAAATATTTTCTTTCCAACTAGCTACAAGCTAAAAATAGAAATTTGACGTTTAGACATCTTTAGATATTTGAAAATCATCCAGAATTACCATTTATTAAACTGTGAAACAATGAAGCTTTTAATTCTATTCACTCTCAGTCTAAGAAACTATTTCTGGCAAGCTCCTTTAGAAAAAAAGAATTCCATGCAAAGCATGAATGGCTGTAATGATTGTGTCCAATAATCAGAAATTATCAGAGTGCTCTTGGATTTCATTAGTGTGGTTGCTTTAATATCTCTGCCATTAGTCTTTGTCATTCACTCAGTACCTCATCATAGAATTAGTTGATAAGTTTTTTTTTCCCTTCATAAGTAGCTATTAAAAAATTGTTTTCAGGTTTTGTTTTACACTCTTTAGGCTCAGGAGCAGACTTTGTTTTTCTTGGACAGGACTTGTCCAGATTCAGCATTTAAAGTAGATCTTAAAATATGACTGGTATTACAAAAGTGGTGAAAGCCAGAAGGACCAGAACATGCAAGGTCGTCTTGTCAGAGGTGTTGAGCACTCAGAACTCCTTTTCAGTCTTGTTAAAGTCTGTTTCAAAATGAAACCTTTGGTTTCCAAAAGGGATAGTTAAAATCCTTGGCTAACATTTTCATGTAAAGTCAAAAAATGTGCTGTATTTTGAAAGAAGTGGTTAATCTTCTGGAAAGCTGTCACCTGTCCATATGTGCCAACTCTTCTTCTCTTGTTCCTGGTGATAACCTGTGAAGTCATTAAAGGAGGGCGATGGGGTTGTAAATGGCAGTGCACACTTGAGCAGTCTTGTTAAATATAGCAGACATAAGAGTCAAAAGGCCAGATTTTAAGTGTTTGGATCAAATTCCTTTTATGCCACTTGTCACCATTAGCGTTTCAAGGGGGTTTTGGTTTTGTTTAGTTTTTTTGGGTTGAGTTTGGATTTTTTGCAGTTATGTTGAGACACATTTACATTGTCCAGTTTGTTTACATGCAGATATAATACAAATAATCTTATGACAAATACAATATGTCTTTATTATTTCCGCTAAAAAAAAATTAAATTAATGGTATCTCGCCAGTGCTAACATTTGAGCCACTACATAAATGTGGAAACACAGAAGAGAAAGTTTCTGTCTCTGCAACACCTCACTCAGGGTTAAATCGCTGCAAATCACAGATGAAATGTGCCCGTGCTGCTGCCGTTCAGGGGGATTTAAGTAGTGCTTTAGGCTTTGTGCACATTCATTCTGTTCTAGATGCACATTGCTATGACTGGAGAATAATTGCATATGGCCATCACATTATATCATAATTAAGCAATTAAAGTATGCTCATGGCGTTGTGTAGAGATTAATGACTGAGCAGGAGAAGTTGCCACAGCTTATTACACAGGCTGGCTCTCAATCCTGTTGGTGCAGCTTCTGGGCTGTGTTATTATTGCTGTCATAACCTGTTCTGGTCTTAAAGAGGTGAAGATAGGAATATTAATCTCTTTCATTAAAGGCACTTTCTTCTGAGTCTTTCACAGAATTACCTAAAAAAGCTGCTACTGTACTCTACTAGAGGAGCAATGCTAACCACTGCTGTGTTGGGTTATAATACTGAATATGAGAATTGTTCATTTTATCCCGTTTTTGTTTCCTTTGTTTTCTCAAAAATCCATTATATGAATTATTAAAAAAGGTAATATTAACCAAGTACCTTTAAAAGTACATATTTGAGATTCATTCTGTATGAACACAAGCTGGATAAGCATTCCAGGAGACGGGACAAACTCAGTGTGGTAGGGAGCCAGAGGTAGCCCGTATGATGCGCTGCAATGAGCACACAGTCAGTTCTTATCAAATCACACAGGGATGTGTGCACGCACATACACCCACCAAGGGTCACACTCTGGTCCCAATTAGTCTCTGTTAACAGAGCTCTCTGGTTATTAATTTGCTATGAATTACTATAAATTAACATTGAATTCTTGAATAGCAAAACTTAGCATCAGGAAACAATATGGATATTAAATCCTCATTTCATTTTGTAAAACTGTCATCCCTTTGTTTCAGGAAACAGTACTTTTTCTAATTATATTCTGCAGATTCAGTTAAGAGGTACATCAGCGTTTTGGAGTAACACTTAATGCAGGGAAATTACTGCCCAGGGAAATCAGCACTGGAGGATGCCTCCAGCAGGCAGTTTTGAGAGTATGTCTGATGGTATCTTCAAATATCCAAAGGCTCAGTCAGCTACTCATGTATTAGAAATCTATGTGTGTTAAACAACCATGCTTGGAAATCCCCAGAAATGTCATTTATGACAGGCCTTGAAATATGAAAAACAGTGGGGACAGATGGAAAATCAGAAGAAAATCTGACTCTGTATTGATACCCATCAGCATGGTGGTCTGAAGAGTATACAAAATGGTTATTATCTAAAGGCAGCAGGCTGCCTTTTGGAATACTAATCCAATTTTTCTTCCTTGGTTTTCCTTTCAAACAGCTACAGGCTCATGGGTGGCAATTCACAATTCACCATCAACCCTTCTACGGGACAGATCATCACCAGTGCACTCCTCGATCGAGAGGCGAGGGAGAACTACACCCTGGTGGTGGTGGCGAGCGACAGGGGCTTCCCCAGGGCTCTCTCCAGTTCCACCAGCGTGCTCGTGTCCGTGGCCGATGTGAACGACAACCCACCCAAATTCCAGCACCACCCCTACGTCACCCACGTCCCATCGCCTACCACTTCAGGTAACCTGATCACTGGCAGTGCTTGGGACAAAAGCACTTCCATAAACAGAGAATCATGGATTGGTTTGGATTGGAAGGGACCTTAAAGATCATCTAGTACCAACCTGCCTGCCATGGGCAGGGACATCTTCCACTAAATTAGATTGCTCAAAGTCCCATCTCAACGTGGCCTTTAACACTTCCAGGGATAGGGCATCCACAGCTTCTCTGGGCAACATCTTAATGAAATGCAAATCTGTGCCACCAGAAATGTTTGAGGTGTTCCTCTGCAGCTGTTCTCCTGGTACTATCTTTGTGTTCCATGGGAATGAGGAAAAACAAACCTCAATTTACTATCCACAGTTTAGCAGGTTTTTTCTATTGTGTNATTGCTAGATTTTGGCCAAACCAGCACATCCTCCCATCCAAATTCAATTATGTTCCTGTAGTTACATAAAGTAGACACACTGTAAATGAGCACCCACTCAAAAAAGTGATTATTTTGCCAGGGTTAGGAAGACAATGGCCTGTTTTTATTTCTGAAAGTCTCCTCTGAGCAATTCTTAAAGAGGATTTTGACAACCTCTTCCAAAAATTCAGTGTCTATGTCAGATGTTAATTATGTTGCCTTTCCTTGAGCCAAGTGGTGAAGTAAAATAAAATAGAAGTAAATCCACACAGCAATCTTCCTTTTGTGGAGCCTACTCCCAAATTAAAGTTACTTCACTCAACACAGGAGTTAATTTCTGATTCAGTTCATGTTTTGTGTTTTCACATGCATACACATACATGGGTATGTGATGCCTACAGACAGGGTTCCATGACAAATGGTTTATAAAACAAATTTTCTTCTAACAGAAAAAAAGGCTTATTTCCATGTCTTGGATTTTGTCTCTAAATTTCAAACAATTGCAAATACTTCTCCTTTTCATGGAAGAATAGATTTGTTTACAATTCTTCCCTGCTTCCAGAACAACATTATGAAATTGTTTTATTATTGCCTTGGTAAAACTTTGTGTAATCTGACTAGGGCACAGTGACTTTCTCTGGTTGGTTTTGGGGTGTTTCTTTAAATTGTTTTCACGAGGAGTACACATAGGTTGACCTGATGTTTTCTGGCAATATTTTTTGGGTGCTTTTTTGTATTAAATCTCATATAACTAGAAACCTAAGCTATGTTTACTTTGTTTTTAGCCTAGCAAAAACCTAGGGATGCATCCACCTTTTTATTTACAACTTTCTTTTCTTTTTGGTATTTTCTAATCAAGTTTAAAAGGGGGAAATAGTAATAATAATAATATAATTTGAATAACTGAAGCAAAAAGTCTTCATTTCTTCCTGTCTCATTTCTCACATGGATTTGAATACTGTTATTGTCTAAATATTCCTGCCCCTGGAGTACAAATCACTGCACATGACAAATAGCGACATGAAGTATAGTTTTAAGGGATGCTGTCAAAGTCATTCCTGCCTGTAAATTATTTTCCCTTAAGAGGTTGAAAACAGCATGAGTTTTGTATAAAACTGGGTGTTTTCTAAATTTTAGTAACAGTAAAACATCAACGGTGTTCTGCAAATTGGTTGGACAGTGTCAAATCTGAAAGACGTGCCGTGCATTAGCTCTGTAAAGTCCAGTGAGGAAGAATGCCCTGGGTTCTCCTTGCAGATGGGCAAATATAGAGGTTAATGCAAATTGTGCCCATACAGTCAAGCTTATTGTGAAGCATAAATTCAAAAGACCTGAAAAGCCTGAGTATAATCATGTTATCATACTAGTGTGCAATAGTTTTGTATTTCTATTTTTCCCCTTTCTCAGAGGACCGGTGTGCTTTTAAAAATGCAGTCCGCTTAGTTACTGTCCTTGGAATACTCTTAAAAAACTAGAAGTAAGGGGCTAGTGGGGAGAAAGGAGCAGCACCTGGGGAATAGGAAGAGAAGGGACTGCAAGGAATGGTGGGTGTGTAGGGTAAATGTCCATGGGTGCTGTCTGTTCACTTACGTAACCTTAATAGTCCTTGAATTCCAGGAAGGAGGGGTTTTTTTGAGGATAAATAAACCAAGAGTAATTTTTAAAATCAAAATAGCATTCAATCTTACTGGATTTGTGGCTTTTATACCGTGAGTGTTCTAGAAGTAGGCTTCCAAAAGGCTGCAGGTGTGGTTCCCAGTGCAGTTACTGAAGTCTGTATGTCCATCTCTCTGAATGCAGTGTCCTAGTTTTCAACTCCACAGTTTTCGGCTGCATGCATGTCTTGTGGACTCGCAAACTCACCTGCGCCTCACTGCACTCACCATCTTGTGAAAAAAGCAGTTCATTTTAAGGGCAGTATAAGGAAGAGCATGCTGCTCCAGGATGCGCTTCCGAGTGAAAAGCTGGCATCACGTTTCTCACAGGCAGTGCATTCATTAAAGGACTGACCTAACTTTGTTCTCCGTTTCAGGCTCATTCGTGTTTGCCGTGACCGTCACCGATGCAGATGCTGGCTCTAATGCCGAGCTCCATTATTCCCTCATGGGGAAGAACTCTGAGAAATTCCACATTGATCCAGCAAGGGGGGCAATCTTGGCTGCAAAACCACTGGCGGGAGAGTCCGAAGTCACCATTTCTGTTCATGTGAGGGATGGCGGCCGGTACCCCAAGACAGACTCTACCACGGTCACCGTGAGGTTTGTGGACAAAGCTGAATTTCCTCGTGTTCAGGCGGATCAGGAGACCTTCACATTTCCTGAAAACCAAGCAGTCGGGACACTTGTCACCACAGTCTCTGGATCTTCAGCCAGAGGAGGCTCCTTGTCCTATTACATCGCCAGCGGTAACCTGGGTAGCACCTTCCTGGTGGACCAGGTGACAGGACAGCTTTCTGTTGGGCAAGCTTTAGATTTTGAAGCCATACAGAAATACGTGGTGTGGATTGAGGCCAGAGACACGGGCTTTCCCCCCTTTTCCTCATACAAGAAATTGGAAGTATCGGTGATTGACGTCAATGATAACGCGCCAGAGTTTGAGCAAGATCCCTTCATTGCAGAAATAGCGGAGAACCTGTCCCCACGGAAGATACTGACGGTGGCTGCTGTCGACAGAGACAGTGGTCTAAATGGACAGCTAAATTATGAAATAATCGAGGGCAATACTGAAAATAGTTTCAGTATCAATCGAGCCACTGGTGAGATCAGAAGTGTCAGGCCCTTGGACAGGGAGAAACTGTCTCAGTACACACTAACCATAAAAGCTTCGGATAAAGGCACTCCGCTCCAGAGCACGACTGTCAAAGTTATCATTAATATTTTAGATGAAAATGACAATGCTCCGAGGTTTTCCCAGATATTCAGTGCTTCTGTGCCTGAAAACGCACCTCTGGGTTTTACAGTAACCCGAGTCACAACGTCAGATGAGGACATCGGGGTGAACGCGGTCAGCAGGTACTCCATAAGGGATACGAGTCTCCCGTTTACCATAAATCCCAGCACTGGGGACATCACTATCAGCAGACCACTGAACAGGGAGGACACTGACCGCTACAGAATCAGGGTCTCTGCACATGACTCTGGGTGGACGGTGAGCACAGATGTCACCATATTTGTCACGGATGTCAATGACAATGCCCCGCGATTTACAAAACCGTCCTATTACCTGGAGTGTCCTGAGCTTCCTGGGATTGGGCTAAAGGTCACCCAGGTTTCAGCCACCGATCCAGATGAAGGGTCCAATGGCCAAGTCTTCTACTTCATAAAATCCCAGTCCGAGTTCTTCCGCATTAACGCAACCACGGGGGAGATTTTCAACAAGCAGTATTTAAGGTACCAAAACTCCAGCGGTTCCAGCAATGTCAACATCAATAGGCACAGCTTCATCGTGACATCATCAGACCGGGGCAGTCCCCCGTTAGTGAGCGAGACCACCGTCACCATAAACATAGTAGACAGCAATGACAACGCACCGCTCTTCCTCGCTCCTAAATATTTCACTCCTGTTACTAAGAACGTGAGGGTTGGCACAAACTTAATTAAAGTCACTGCGGTGGACGACAAGGACTTTGGCTTGAATTCTGAAGTGGAGTACTTCATCTCTGATGAGAGCAAAACTAGTAAATTCAGGCTGGACAGGAGCACAGGCTGGATTTCTGTGTCGTCTTCACTAATGGCTGATTTGAACAAAAACTTCCTGTTTAAAGTGAAAGCCAAGGACAAGGGTAATCCCCCACTCTCATCCGAGGTAGCTGTTGAAGTAGTAGTGACAGAAGAAAATTACCATACACCTGAGTTTTCCCAAAGCCGTATGAGTGTTACCATCCCGGAGAGTCACTCTGTTGGAACAGTGGTCAGAACGGTGTCAGCACGAGACAGAGATGCTGCTATGAACGGATTAATCAGATACAATATTTCCTCTGGAAACGAAGCTGGAATCTTTGCTATTAATACAACCACTGGGACACTGACACTAGCCAAACCACTTGATTTTGAGTTACACCAAAAGCACGAGCTGGTTGTTACTGCCACAGATGGAGGGTGGGTGTCCAGAACAGGCTACTGCAGTGTCACTGTTAATGTCGTTGATGTCAATGATAACTCCCCAGCATTCAGCCCTGAGGACTACTTTCCCACCGTGTTAGAAAATGCCCCCAGTGGGACAACTGTTATTTGTTTAAACGCCACTGATGCTGACTCTGGATCGAACGCTGTGATTGCATATGCCATTCAGTCCTCAGACAGCGACCTCTTTGTCATTGACCCCAACACGGGAACCATCACCACCCAGGGATTTTTAGATTATGAAACAAAGCAGAGTTACCATTTAACAGTGAAGGCTTTTAATGTTCCAGATGAAGAGAGGTGCAGCTTTGCTACTGTCAACATCCAGTTAGAAGGGACAAATGAATATGTGCCCCGTTTTGTGTCCAAGCTTTATTATTTTGAGGTTTCAGAGGCAGCCTCCAAAGGTACTGTTGTAGGTGAAGTTTTTGCAAGTGATCGTGATATGGGAATTGATGGAGAAGTCCACTACCTCATCTTTGGCAGCAGCAGAAAGAAGGGCTTCCAGATAGATGAGAAAAGTGGCCAGATCTACGTTTCAGGGCCTCTTGACAGAGAAAAAGAAGAACGAATCTCTTTGAAAGTCCTTGCAAAAAATTTGGGGAGTATTCGTGGTGCAGATATAGACGAAGTAACTGTTAACATCACAATCCTGGATGCCAATGACCCTCCTGTTTTTACCTTGGGAACCTACAATATACAAATTAGTGAGGGTGTTCCTCCAGGCACCCATGTCACATTCGTCAGTGCCTTTGATTCAGATTCTGTCCCCAGCTGGAGCAGGTTTTCCTATTTCATCGGATCTGGCAATGAGAACAGCGCCTTTTCCATCAACCCACAGACAGGACAGGTGACGGTCACTGCAGAGCTGGATCGAGAAACGCTGCCTGTCTACAACCTGTCTGTGCTGGCCATCGATTCGGGAACGCCGTCTGCGACAGGCAGTGCCTCTCTATTGGTAACTTTGGAAGATATCAACGACAACGGCCCTACCTTGTCCACCAGCCAAGGAGAAGTCCTGGAGAATAACCGTGCTGGAACTCTGGTGATGACACTTCAGTCATCAGATCCTGATCTCCCTCCCAACCAAGGTCCTTTCACATATTACTTGCTCAGCACTGGCCCTGCCACCAGCTACTTCAGCCTCAGCACCGCTGGTGTCCTGACAACGACGAGGGAGATTGACAGGGAGCAAATCAGTGATTTCTACCTCTCAGTGATTACGAGAGACTCTGGTGTTCCTCAGATGTCTTCCACTGGAACTGTGCAGATCAAGGTAATAGACCAAAATGACAACCCGTCTCAGCCCAGAACAGTAGAAATCTTTGTTCATTATTATGGCAACCTCTTCCCAGGTGGAATTTTGGGCAATGTAAAGCCCCAGGATCCAGATGTGCTAGACAGCTTCCAATGCTCCCTCACCTCAGGAGTCACCAGCCTCTTCAGCATTCCTGGGGGCACCTGTGAGCTGCACTCGCAGGCGAGGTCCACAGATGGCACGTTTGACCTGGCTGTCCTCAGCAATGATGGGTTACACGGCGCCGTCACCAGCAGCATCCGGATTTTCTTCGCGGGCTTCAGCAACACCACCATCGACAACAGCATCCTCCTTCGCCTGAGCGCCCACAGCGTGCGGGACTTCCTGACCAACCACTACCTGCACTTCCTGCGCATCGCCAGCTCCCAGCTGACGGGTCTGGGCACGGCCATCCAGCTCTACGGGCTGTACGAGGACAGCAACCACACCTTCCTGATGGCGGCCGTCAAGCGCGGCAACAACCAGTACGTGAACCCCAGCGGAGTGGCCACCTTCTTTGAGAGCATCAAGGACGTTCTCTTCCGCCAGAGCGGCGTGCGGGTCGAGGCTGTGGACCACGACTGGTGCCTGCAGAGCCCCTGCCAGAACGGAGGGAGCTGCCTGAGGAGGCTGGCGGTGAGCCCGGCCCTGAGGACCCACGAGAGCGTCCCCGTCATCATCGTGGCCAACGAGCCCCTGCGGCCCTTCGTGTGCAGGTGCCTGCCAGGGTACGATGGGAGCCTGTGCGAGACTGACATCGATGAGTGCCTGCCATCCCCCTGCCACAACGACGGCACTTGCCACAACCTGGTGGGAGGCTTCTCCTGCAGCTGCCGGGAGGGTTTCACTGGCATGGCTTGCGAGAGGGACATCAACGAGTGCCTTTCCAACCCCTGCAAAAATGGTGCCGCCTGCCAGAACTTCCCAGGAAGCTTCAACTGCGTTTGTAAAGCCGGGTACACAGGTAAGCTTTTACTCCTCCATACCTTACAGTCCAGGAAAGATGGCGAGAGTGTGGAGATGTGCATTCTTAGCCCAAGCTTGTCTGAATACAAGCATCCCCAGTAGATGAAGATGTCATGCAAAATGAGGTGTTAATAGTGTGAAAACTCAGAAGATCAGGTGCCCACAATATTATTTTATTTTAGCTCTGTCCCCAGGCAAATCTCACTTACCTGATTTGCATTAGAACAGAAAGATTTTTACGAGAGCTATTTAAATTTATTAAATGTGCGGAAACCATTTCCAATGCTTAAGTATGATTTTTCTGAACATGTTATTGTTATGCATATTGTAGGAGCATTTCAAGTCTGCTAGAAGTGTGCCGAGCAAGAAAATCAGCCTCTGTCCCAAATTACTTGCAGGACAGAAAACAGATGAAGGATATAGGAAAAAACAGAATTCAGGCAAAATGGTCAGCTTCTCTGTTCTGTTCTGTATTTTGTCCCTTTGTCATTTATTTTTTTCACTAGGCACAGAAATGTCTGCAGCATTCCTACCCCTTCTGAGTATTTTTTCTCTAATATTTATTACACATTCAAACACAGCAGCATTGTAACCTTAGAAAAGCAGACTGGTCTTTTCTTCTGCCATGAGTAGGATATTTAAGGAAGGTCTGAACAATTTTAACTAGTGCTTATAGCTCCTATTTATAGAAATCAGAAAAAAAATAATATCTGACCTGAGGAGATGAGGTAAGGCTTTCGTTGCCTTTTCTAAGGAGTATTTCTGTTTTGCCTATGCCCCAGGGCAGCCCAGCTCAGCACAGCTGTGTCCATTCTGGTGTGGGACTTGCCACCACCACAGCTCACCTGTAGCATCCGGAGGGATTAGGGGATCAATTGTTCCTTTGTTTTTGTTTTTTTTTTTTTTTTCTTAAACCAGATCAGTGCAGGAGAGAATAGAGAAGAAAGTTAAATAATTTCAAAGTAAAGGTTTAACTGCTTAATTTAAATCACAGCTGCAGCAGTGGGTGCATATTCAGTGCAATATCAAGGACGCTGATGAGATCTTTTGCGTGAACCTCACAAATGTGCTCCTGAGCCTCAGGTCAGGAGCAATTGTTGTTAATTGACAAGCAGTTCTAATTAAGTTACCAGTCCAGGATTTTATTTCATGTTGTATTAGCACATCAAGTTATTTTGCCAGGAGCATGGCAAAATAATTCTAGGGCACCCATGCCCTGTAACTCTTGAGGTCATTAGCACCAGAGAGTAAATGGGCATATGTTTGCTGTTGCAGTGAAGCAAAACACTTCATTAACTCTAGCAAGCAAACTACAGTGTATGCCTCTAGACTGTAATTTGAAACATTTATGAAACATCCAGTGGATTTCTTCTGGCATTAAAGCTCATACTTTAATGCTCAACCCTTATGTCAGCTAAAAATCGAGCTCTGCATGTGACAAGCTCAAAAAAAAGATGAGTATTTTTACTAAGAGAATGTGATGAGAGACTCTTAGAGTTTGAAGTGTTGGATTTCTTTCATGCCATGAATTAAATGTGGCATCTGATAGGAGCTTTCTTAAACTCCTTGTCAACACAAATAACCTTAAAATAGACTGCCACTGAGGCAGACGTTTCTGTTTGGAAGTCAGATGTTGTTTAATCAGTTGGCCATTGCAGAATCAAGAGTTATTAAAGTGTCCTGAGATTAATTGATCAAGACAGAAAACAAATGGCACCAGTGTAATTAAAAGACAAAATATCTTTAGAGTTTAATATCAACAGAGCTTATTAGATAAGATCACAGTTAACACACAGTATATTTAGACATTTCGTGTCTGCAAAAGCATATTTGAAATTCTGCAAATTAAATATTCAATAGGTTCTGCAAACAAATGTCAGTGTACAGATTGTTTGAGAATGCTTGACATAGAGGCTATTATGTCAGTATTATACTGCCATCAGAAAGAGAACACAGCTGCCTGGACTCTTAATTTGCATTCATATGTGATTAAAGATAGCCACAGCGGATGTAAAAATAAAGCCTCAAACTGTTTCTTCATGAATATAAGCCTTGAATGCTTCAACAACAACAAAAAAGAGGCATCCAAAATAGTGGATTTCTAATTCAGTTTGCCATATACATAGCTTTGCTGCTTCTGTTGGAATGAAAATGCAGTCTCATAATTGAATTTGCATGTTTGGTAATGAAATAATATTTACATGGTACTGCATGCAAGAAGAAATTAGTGTTCTCTGGGACAGACGCTCTGTTCACTGTAAATTAGAGTACATAAGCTGCAGACCTTGATAATGGTGTACCTGAAAACTGAGTCTTACTTTTCCTTGATTTATTGTGTTTTGTCAGCTGCATTTCACTTCATCATGCTGCAAAAGGTAATGTCATTCTTTTCACTGGATAGGATAATAAAGACTGATTACCTCAGAGCATCATTAGGGTTTAAACAATCTGTTATAATTATATCTCTTAATGATGAACAGGTTTTGTTTTTAAAATAATCACTTTCTGGAGGGAATATGCTTGGTGATTTACAGTAGTTGTCTGCCCTTCCTTTGAACCCTTCATTTCCTGTTTTCCAGGATTCATTAAGATGAAGGAATGTAGGTTTGTGAAGTTGTTTCAAATGCAAGATTAGAATATTAGAACAACCACTTTAAAAGATGGACACAGAGAACCACAAAAACTAAAACTCTCAAATCAGCTGAAATCTTAACTCAAGAGCATTGAGCTGGTATCTGTTCCTGTTACATTTTTCAATTAAAAAAGCCTGAGGAACTTACATTTTTGCATAAGCCCCTGCCTGTGATAGCATCAGCTGGAGGTGATGAATGATTAAATGTTGAATGCTGTCTGTTACCAATTATCCAGCATTCTCCTAATTTTCATGGTCTTCAGAAAAAGATCTTTCTGATGCAGAGGTGAACACCGTGCATCTTTCAGAATTTCAGCTGAGAATTGATCTATAAACTCAGCTAACTGCGATTTTCATCAAGGCCAGTTTGGATGGGATTTTGAGCAGCTTGGTCTAGTGGAAGGTGTCCCTGCCCATGGTAGGGGGCTGGAACTAGATGGTTTTTAAGGCCCTGTCCAACCCAAACCATTCTATGATTCTGTCGTTCTGTTATTCTAAACACACTTCTGTTGGTTTCAAGAACTCTTCAAACAATAGTTAAGCATGAAGAGGATGCTGTTATTCACTGGTTAAAGTAAGTGCAGCTGAAATAAGCATCCATATTCTCTTGCTGACTCAGCAAACATGCCAGCTTTAATGTTAGCTGAGAAAAAGAAGAGTATTTAGTTAGATTGAACGGCAAAAATCTGAGTAAGCCTTATTAGCTAAACTTGATTTTTGTGAAAACTAAGCAACATCACTGAGCTATTTTAAGCATGTCTGTCTCACTCTTGCTATGTGCTCTCCTTCATAAGTCAAAGATCTCTACTATGGACCATAAACTGAAAACAAAGAAAACAGCAAAATCTCACATAAAAAGTTAGCTCATCCTTCAGTCATGCCCATTAGAGAATAAAACATAAATAAATACCCCCAAAGCATAATTAGATTCAGACACTGGAAAAGTTTCCTGGATTTATGGTGCATCTACAAGTGACGTATTAACCACAGGAATCCTCCAGCGCTCCGTTTCCATCCTGCATGCAGTCACACATGGAGAGCTGCTGCTCACAGGGAAGAGCTGCTTGCAAACTGTAGGTTAAACTGAAAAGTAGAAGAGGGGAAAAAAAAAAAAAAAAAAAAAAGAGGTTTTCTTCACTAGGTGGCTCAAGTTGTGAAACTCTGAAAAAGGTAGCAGAGTTCATAAAGCACAGTCCTGAGTTTCTACACTTTTAAGCACCAGCAACATCTAAGGACTGCCTATTGTGCATTCCTTTCATGGGAGATGTGAAATTATAAGATATATGTGACATACAAGAATGGACACCCTCTGTGCGAGCTCATGTTGTACTTTTAACTTAAACATATACATATGGTGTAAGAAATAAAATAATTCATTATCAATGCAAAAAGAAGCATTAAGGCAGTCTTAGCCCTTGCTTTGTGCATATATCCTGGCTGAGATGAAGTTGAGGAGAAGTGTGGAAGACTGTGGCTGGTTTTGTGAGTTTTCGCAGTGAAGCAGGGAGGACAAACATAACAATACGTTGAAGTTTTTGCTGAGCACAGACAGTGAAGGCTGGCACTGCTGGCAAAAGGAAGACAGGTTCCAAGAGTGGGATGTAGTGGAACTGTTGCTAAACTCATCAAAGCCAAGCAATGAAAACCTTAGAAATGAAGACCAGTATTTTTGTAGTGAATGTTTCCATACAAAGAAAATTTTAGTTTCGTACAAAGAATCCCCGTGTCTGTATTTGGCATCTGTTAAAATCTTCACTTTTTCTCTTGGTTCCCCTCCTTGCTGAAATGAATTATGTGATTTCAGTTTGTTCTCTGGGGAATAATATTTACCACATGTGACAATGTCTGCTTTGGGAAGGACTGTATCCAGGGTAGCTTGTTTTAGGTCCAGAGGACTGTGGTCTCTCCAAGTCAGGAAGGAGGTTGTAATTGATGAGGAAAAATAAGAAAAATCATATAATGTACAATAGCAGGCTGTGTTCAGCATGACCTGCTTGTACAGGGTCCAGCAAGGGCTGTCTGTATCTCCTGTGCACTCATGAGTATATTGCATTCAACAGGGAGGAAAAAAAGGTACATTTTTACAGCTTTTTAGTTCAGCATTGCTTTTAATTTCATGATCTCTCTTTTATAGACCCCAGTTAATAAAATAAAATAAATAATAAAATTCAGTTCAATTAAAACAACAGTCCACCAGTACCTATAATCACTATGAGACACTTGAAAAGTAACGTTGCTTTCTCTGGGCCACAGATTATGCCTGTGACAGGGCTGGGAGCAGCCCAGCATCCTGTCTGTGATTCCTCTCTCCATCCCACAGCCAGTCCCTGGCACCCTCTCTCCTGGCCATGTGTTCAGTGTTGGTTCATAACCTCGTTACCTTCAACACCAACCTGACTTTCCTTTTGCCCTGAATAGCCTGACCTGGAAATTGCTTTTGTTCCCTCATCACAGGGAAAACGTGTGACTCCACTGTCAACTACTGTGAGTGCAACCCCTGTTTCAATGGTGGGTCCTGCCAAAGTGGGCTGGAGGGGTATTTCTGCCACTGTCCCTTCGGTGAGTACTCTTCTCCTCCTCTCCTCTTCATCTCCCCTTCTCCTATTCATATTTCTATTTATTTTTACCTGCATAAATGATTCCTGGTTTGAAAATGATTCAAGGTTTGGAAAAACTGGAGGTTTAATTGACTCATTCTTCTTTAAAAGAAAATTAAAAAGTGATGTGGTCGCTACCAATATTTATTTGTCATTCCTGGTAGCAGCTCCTTTCTCTCTCACACACAAACATAACAAGATCCAGCCAGACAACTCAGTGCCTAGAAATTAGAGAATATTTCTAGTGAGGTAGATGGATAGATAGATACGGATAACTGACCAAAAGTAAGAATGGATGCTTGAAGTCTTTAGATCACGAACATTGACTTCCTAAAGAAGAAGCTTAGCTCAACCACAGCTGGATCAGGGCTAAAGTACCTTCACCACCAAGAATATCCAAAGTTCAGTGTGAAGGAAGAGGAATGATGATAACAAAGCTCTCCTGATGAATAACAGGCACTTTTAGGAGAGCTGAAGAGTAAGACCGTTGTAAATAACATCAGTATTTTACATCAGAGAAGCATATAGTAGTGCCAAAATAATTTCATAATTTTTAGAATTTAATTATCCCAGATTTGGTTTGTGGAATGAACCCAACAAAAACATAGAGCAACATGGATATTTTAAGGTATCATGACACAATTGCAGCAAGATTGATTCTGAATACAGATTAATCCAAAACTGTCGTTGTTCATATGGAAAAGTATGAAAGTAAACATAACAGATTAATGAAGAAACCAGAAATATACAGAAATCATCTACAATGTTTTAAGGTTGTTGAAAACCCTCTCACAAAAGTATCATTCTCAGTATGCATTTGCAACTAGTGCTGAATAAGTTTTTCTATTAACTTGTGGAATAATTTCTCTATTCCCTTTTATTTCCTTTATTGTACATTTACTCAGGGTTTATTAATTTCCCTTACAGACATATTCCATTGTAAATGTAACTAATATTCATAAATAAAATCAGGGATTTTTTCTCACTGTCACTGCAGTAAAAGAAAAATCAAGGGAAATTATGTGACAGAGATCTGAAAAAATATATGTAGAATGCACCAAAATATTCATATCAGTAAAAACATGAAAAGGCATAATGTTTTAATCACACATGCTTATTTCTTAAGTATGAAAAATGAACCACCCAGTGAGAAACAGTTGAGATAACAGCCACAGAGCGAAAAATAAATTCAGCTTGCACATTTATTTCCATAACTGGATTAATAAATGCCTGATGATAATTAACAACCATGTCTTGACAGAGCTGTCAAACTGGCTTGTTTTGGTGTTTTCCAAAGAAGCCATAGAGCTCAATGAAATGTTTTTCAATAGATGTAACTTGTCCTTTCTAACTTGGATTTTTAACTTTAAATGTAATGTACCTCAGCACCCCGCTGTGGGTAATAGAATTCTTCTGTTGGTTGTGTGTTTTCAATTTTACACTAGAGGTTCCTTAAGGAGCCTGTGTCGAGAGCACATCCACACTTTGCTCCTGGGAGAGTGCACGGTGAGGAAAAAGCTCGCCAGTTCCAGATTTTGCTTTTCATTTTGCAGGTGTTTTTGGGAATCACTGTGAGCTGAACAGTTATGGGTTTGAAGAGCTGTCCTATATGGAGTTCCCCAGTATGGATCCCAACAATAATTACATCTATATAAAGTTTGCCACTATAAAGAGCAACGCCTTGCTGTTGTATAACCACGACAACCAAACCGGAGAGCGGGCAGAATTCCTGGCCCTGGAAATAGCAGAAGGGAGGCTGAGGTTCTCCTACAACCTGGGCAGTGGCACATACAAGCTCACCACAGCCAAGAAGGTGTCTGATGGACAATTCCACACCGCCATTGCCCGCCGGGCTGGAATGGTAAGAAAGGCTAAAATGAGCATTTGAGGCAAGTTCAGCCAAATCACTTTGGCTTCCAGGGGAACTCAGAGAAACTAGTGACATTAGTAAATTAGTGACATTGCATTTGCTAGCAGAAACTCCAACTTTGGGAAAAACCTCCTTCGTTTCTGTCTCCTTCCAACTGACTCAAAGCCCTGTGGTGGTTTGTTTAGTATGATGATGATAAAGTATAATGAAAAAAACGTGTGCAAAATGCCCCCATACTCTCAATGTGAAAAATGAGAGCCAGGAATAATTAATGACATAGATGACTACGCACGGGGATAATTAACTGGTGTAGATTACAGGGATGATTATCAGGGAATGCTAATTAACCACAGTAATTGCAAAAAGCCTCAAAATATTTTTTCTCAACATTTGGAGAATAGAAGTGGACAAACTTAAAATTCCAGGCATCCTTGACCTCCTTGAGCTAATTCAGAGATTTTATCAATCTCGTCAGACTGGGAGCCTGGTTTTCCTCTGTAGCATACATGTAAAGAGTTAAAAGGTGCTACATTAAGAGAATTTTTTGAGGGGAAGGAGGGAAGTTACTTCTCTCTTTCTCCCCCACAATGCATCTGAGGTGAGGAACTCTGCCAAAAACTGGGACAACTGATTGCCATATGCCTGGCACTCTGACCCCTCTCCTGCCTTCATTTTTTTCTCCAGTAAATGTTTTCTATTCCTCTTCTCTCATTTTTTAATAATATTTCCAAAGCAGAACATAAACCAAATGCTCTTTGAATCCAAGCCAAGTTTTTTGACTCCACAATGTTTGAGTTAGAAATGAAACCAAATCTATTTGCCATCCATAATCAGTCACTATTTCCCAACAGTTCCCTTCTCAGGCAGAAATGGCCAGCATACGTGGAATTCCATATTCTTCCTATGTTTGAAATTAAAGTCATGGAACAGTAATATGTGGTGGGGTTCCCCATTTTGGTTTGTGTATTTCAAGCTAGAAGTGATGAAGGAAATAAAAGCAATAAACTCTTCCACCCAGTATGTCTCCCCTCTAGTCTTTGCAGACTTGCAGTCCTTGAGCCTTGCAGTCCTTGAGCCTGAAACTCCATTTCAGTTCACAGTGCAAGATCTGATATCTCCATTTGTTCTGGGTGTTGGTCCCTTCTCCCAAGTTACCAGCAACAGGACAAGAGGAAATGGCCTCAAGTTGCAGCAGGGGAGGTTTAGATTGAATATTAGGAAAGAGTTCTTCCCCAGAAGGGTTGTCAATGCCTGGAACAAGCTGCCCAGGGAAGTGGTGGAGTCACCATCCCTGGAGGTATTAAAAAGATGTATAGATGTGGCACCTGGGGACGTGGTTTAGTGGTGGCCTTGATAGTGCTTGAGAGTGGTTGGATTCTTAGGGATCTTTTCCAGCATAAAGGACTCTATGGTTCTGTGAAATCCACTCTTCAGATGGATTTTCAAATCCAATTTGTGTTTGTAGGACTTATATATCCAAGTAAGATGAAAGGTAATTGTGGTGTTGAGCAATGACTTTGGTTTAACGTTACTTGATATCAGATATCGATTTGCATCTTGCAAATTTAATTATTTACATCACAGCTTCTTAAGCCCAAAGGTGCACCTTAATCTTGAGACGCACCAGGTACCCATTTTAGTAACTAAAGTAGAATGTTACTTCTATAAATAAGATTTAAATGGCTAAGTATAGGGGCACACAGTAAAAGTTGCAACAAATAAATGAAGTACACTGAAGAAAAATAACAGAGAAAGAAAATGTTTTACTTGTCAGTGTGCCAGAGGACTATAGAAGAAGAGAGAACATAAAAAGGGCTATTTATAGAAAATTTCAGCTATGAATGCTTCAGGCTGAAAGCAAACATTTAAGACAACCTATACCTTTGTGTGGGGTTTTTTTTGTTTGTTTTGTTTTTAATGTTTAAACCTTTTCAATAATGTTTACAAACAGTATGTGAAGAGAATCGCTGTTAGCTTAGATACTTCTGCTGCAGGAAAAATTTCTCCCAGGTGTCCAAAACTGTATAAAATAGGCCCCCTTTAGGATTCCAAATCTGTCATTTCCTACAGCACAGTGGGATTTTATCGGAAACTGGTAAAATCATTAAGTTGTCAGTCCTGAGCTATTGCAGAGTGACAGGATAGAAAGGCTCATAATGTGGCAAGGTAACTGTAGAGTAATGCTTAAGTAACAAGCAAGAACATTTGACTAACATTAGAAAATAAATTGTGTGAACTCTGGTCCAAGTAAAATATATTCTCAAATATCCAGCCCTTCAGCTGGGGTTGGAGCTTGGCTTGCAGAGCACATAGCAATGTAAGTTAGGGAGATTATGCTGATTGAGCTAAGAACAAAAAACTTATTTCAGTTTTTGTTGTTGATGTTCTGAAGGAAAATATGTATGCATGTGGTGGCATACAGAGCAGCCAGCTTATTATTCTTTCTCTGAATTGTTTCGTTTACACAGGGCTATAATCTGCCTTGGAACTGCAGACTGACATTTCTTGGGAGAAGTACTTTGCTCATTTGTATGGAAAGAAATTCAAGATAAGCTTTCATTAAAAATAGCAAATTGAACAATTTAATCGTACTGAAGGGCATGATTTAGGGCTAAGAGCTCTGAATTTATTTGGTCAATACAGTGCGTCAGCTTGCAGCGTGTATTTGGAGCTAGCACGGACAATCTGTGGGGATTTCAACAGGCCGTTGTTAGCAAACTTATTTGCAGGCAGTAGAAAAAACCTCTGCAGAGTAATGATGTACTGATAGCCAGTGCTGCTTGCTCAGCTCCCATAGAGTAATCTAAATCAAAATATAAACCCAGGCATTTTTAAAGGTGGCGTTTGATTTAAATTTGCTGTAAAACTGTACCACACATCTAGCTGAAACATGAGGAGATGTACATTGTGGAGATTATGTTTATTTTTCTGAAAATTTGTTTTAAAGAATAACTAACCTTCAGGGTTGGTTGGTTTTGGTTTTTTTTTTCAGCGCATCTGTTATTAATAAATCACTGTGGGGACAATTCTTTGCTAAATAAGGAATAAAATAAAAACTCCTTTTTAAATCAGCAGGAGTTATTTCATGATTTTAGTGACAACTTTGGTTAGACTTCTATAAATTACAACTAGAAGTGCCATGAGTAGCTTTAGTGTAAATAAGTTGGATGGGTAGTCACAGAATCACAGAGTGGTTTGGGTTGGAAGGAACCTTAAAGATCATCTGGTTCCACCCCCCCTGCTGTGGGCAGGGACACCTTCCACTAGACCAGGGTGTGGCAACCTCGTTGTCTGGGACTTGATGGCTTGGGGATAAAAATAATAATAGTAATAATAAAGAGTAAGACTGCTGTAAGAACTGATGATGCCTGGTACTTCTCTAAAGATCAGCTCAGTCCCACTGTCGGTGTCCAGATGCTTCTCCATTGTCAAAGTCCAGATCCTTCATGACCTCTTAGTCAAGGGGTTACCTTAAGCAGGTCCATTTGGTTACTTTTTGAGTTTTATTGAGTGGTTGGGTATTATTTATTACTAGTAATCTCAGTGTTTCTACTGCCAGGGTTATTATTTTTGACTAGTAATCTCACTGTTTGTACTCCCAGCTTTTGTAACATGCTTTTTATCAAGTTCAATATGTTTAATGTCATGGTCAAGTCCCTGAAAGAACACCCTTTGTGATTGGAGGGAGCAGGTTTTTGCTCAGATTATCTGAACCATATCAGGAATAGGATACAGTACAAGCCAAAATAACTGCGGTTTCAAGGAGTAAAGCAAACAAATATGAATGAAACCCTACCCAAATGTGAAAAACTGGTGTTTAACTGCTTCTCTGTATGAAGCAGACAGTTGGCTGCACACCTGTTCGTACCCACACCTTGGCGGTGTCCTCGCTGTGCTGGTGGAGTATGGAGCTGGGCAGTGGCTCTGAGGCACCCTGCAATCCTGAGCGACATCATTATATACAAGTGCTCCCTTCTAGCCAAGTCCTTGATATAATACACTTCAGCATGAATAGTTAATGGGGTTGGGCACTAAAGCCTTGTAATATTCAGCACATTTGTGTGGGTGTCTTTTGCAGGCAGCATCCCTGACGGTGGATTCCTGCTCTGAGGATCAGGAGCCAGGCTACTGCACTGTTAGCAACGTTGCTGTTTCAACTGACTGGTAAATATTTCTTCATTTTGTGGGGTTAGTTCGGGGTTTGGGTGGGATTTTTTTTGGAGTACAATTAAAAGTAAAAGAAATCTCCCTGTAAAGCCAGAGAAATTTGGAGTAATGATAAGGCTCCCGAGAGTCAGTTTCTTCCATCTTTGCGGAAGCAAACTGGATTTTCTACATGTGCTGCTGCTTGCTAGTTCAGGCTGCATTTCTGCATGGAACTGGATCATAACACGGGGTTTGCTCAGAAATCCCCAGTTCCTGACACCATCTCTGTCCCCAGGCTCTGGTAGCAGTCCAGAAATGCATGGCCATGAGTAGCCTGTACTGTGGTGTAAATGAAGATAAGATCTACTGCCTAATGATGTGGGGTCATGTATTTATTTAAACTGCACCTCTCACTTCTCATAAAGACGTAGGAAATAAAATCACCTTATTACTGCTGTCTTAAAAAAAATATTAAGAGTAATTACTTTGACATTGTTTTCAGGGGTTTTCTGTTATAGTCTTGAGTTCATAAACAGTGTCCCGTAAAGAAAGCAAACTTCATTCTGTATTTACTGTAACTAACTCAGTAACCTTTGGGTTGCATCTTTGGAGATAACAATAACTTTAATCCTAATCACTTCGGCTAATTTCTCACAATAATCACAGTCATGTTTCCGGCCACACAGGGTTTCTCTGCTAGCAGAGGTGTTATATCTTAGTTAAACAATGAGTCCATCTTCCTGCTACTTAAGTGTCATCTAATATCTAAATTATAGGTGGGTAAAAAACCTTATTCGTTGTGATCTCAAGCACACTGCCCAGTCACGTGAATAGAAATTTTAACATGCAAACTGAGTGTGAATTTAGAGTCATACCCACAACAACTGTTCAAGTGCTATTGATCTCTCTGTCTCCCCTTCTAAATGTAAGATACCAATTTGGGAAGAGGAATTTTAACTGATGGTTGCAGTTCCTGTGCTGTCATTGCTGTCCTAATTTTCTGGTACTGATTAGTTATTTTTCTCTTCTACAGGACACTCGATGTACAACCAAATCGAGTTACTGTTGGTGGCATCAGGTCCGTAGAGCCCATCCTTCAGAGGAGAGGACAGGTGGAAAGCCATGATTTTGTGGGCTGCATAATGGAGTTTGCAGTCAATGGACGTCCCCTGGAGCCCAGCCAGGCTTTGGCAGCTCAAGGAATCTTAGATCAGTACGTCTGCTATATATGGGATCAAATGGACCCCGTTTGCAATAAAGGAAGCTGTCATGAATGCTATTCCATTCAGACACCAACAGATATTTCATGTTAGAAAAAAATTACTGTAGAACCTACTGTAAAATGAGAAAAATGTAGGAAGAAAGTGAGTTTGGATGACAGGTTCACTAAAGATTACAGAGTCTTCAAAAAAGCAGCATCATTACATTTCTATTGTCAATGATTTTTCAAGTTGCTTTGCAGGCTGAAATTGAGTAGCCGCTGTTCTTGGGTTTCTTTATAAATTCCACCTGGGTTTGACTATACTCATACTGTTTGCTAACCCTCTACTCCCTTTTATTTCCTCTTAATCCACCATGTCTGTTCTCTCACTTTGCCTCTCAAGTATCACTGAATTTCCCTCATATCCTCTGAGTGGTGTTTCAGAAATGGTGAACTATCTGATTCTATTGTTTTTTCCATCTCAGTATTTGAAGTCACAGTTGTAGCAATAATGTCAGTCTTCCATCCAGATTTCCTCACTCACGCTTCCTCTCTCAACCCCCATGTTTGCGCTGGCCATTGTAGTACAAAGGCTCTGGCAGTCTGCAGCATCAAAAATGCCTAAAAAAGTTTCTTCTCTCTTGCATAACAGATAATAGGAGTTTGGCTGTCTCTTGAATTCCTTCCTCTTTTGTAAGGCTGTTCTAACTTGATGCTGAAAATTGGGATCTGCTTAGAAACTTGAGCTGTCTACAGAGATTCTTAGAATCGCACAATGGTTTGGGTTGGAAGGGACCTTAAAGATCATCCAGTTCCAACCCCCTGCCATGGGAGAGGACACCTTTCACTAGACCAGGTTGCTCTTCCCATCCAACTGACCTTGAACACTTCCAGGGATGGGAAGAAGAGCCATTTTTGAATCTCTGAGGGGAAGAAAGGGAGTACCATTTAAACACAGGATGCTTCCCAGCACGTTTGCTCTGCTTATTTATGTGCACATCCTTCAGCATCTACTTTTCTGATTTCTTTCAGGTGTCCCAGACTGGAAGGCGCCTGCACGACCAGCCCCTGCCAACACGGTGGCACTTGCGTGGATCAGTGGTCGTGGCAGCAGTGTCACTGCAAGGATGGACTGACGGGAAAGCACTGTGAAAAATGTGAGGAGGAGGTTTCTCTGTCTTTAACACACACCTAACTATGGCACAACTAAAGGCCGTTAAGAGTTTCTTTTCAGGGCCATGGGATAATGAATTTTATAAAACAATGAAAACAAGCAGCCTGTTGCCTCTTAAGCAGTTTAAAAGTCCACAATGGACCTTTGTCCTTTCATGAGCTAAAAATGGCAACAACTTAAATACATAATATTTTCTGGTCTGTATATCACTTTTCAGGTAACTTGCACTCATTTAAAGTCCTGCTTCCCAATAACATATAATCCATAACTAAAATAAAGGTATCCCATAGGAGGGATTTGTCTGCTATGGGGAGGTAAGAGGGTAAGGGAAAACCCCTTCACATAAACATTGAGTTCATGTGCTTATGGCTTCTCCAAACTAAAGTCCTTTTCATCACATTGACTGTGGATTATATGCAAGAAAATACTGTAAATGTAAATGAAAACAAGGCATTTACGCTCAGGGGTGATTAACTCCCATAGGAGTAGCCCTGTAAATCAGTACGGGATTGTCCAGGAGAGCAAAGTGATTTATTTACATGTAGTTGTAGTATAATGACTGGGCTTTGTTTTTTTACATGTCCCATTATTGTTTAGCTGATTTATATGCTTTTATTGCACCAGTTTACAAAAGAATTTAGCCATAATTTTAACAGCATCTGGTAGTCAATGCTCTGCCTTTTTTGTTCACTTTTTTTAATGCCATAACAAATAGAAAGTCATTATCTGTGCCCTGAAGAGCTTAGAGTTCAATATATCATGAAACCCTGCTTGCAGTAATGGAAACAGTAACATCCCTGGGAAGGAATTACAGTTCTGAGAGCCAAATTTTTTTCTCTACTCCCTCACTTGTTCCCTGGTGAGTTTTAATTTACTATTGACTGATAGCAGCAGTAAATTGCTCGCACACTCCCACTCTCAAACACACATTCTGGTGGAAGCCAAAGAATAGAGGGGCTGCAGTTGCCATTCACTCCTGCGCCCCTCCATGACCTGCTCTGAACTTGATCTCTGCTCCAAGGGAAAGCGGTCACGATGAGGCAGAGGATGGCTGGAGCTGTAATGAGCTGCGTGCTCAATGCTTCCCTGTCCTTGTCCCAGATATTACTGCTGACACGGCCTTGTCGCTGGAAGGCAAGGGACGGCTCGACTACCACATGAGCCCCAACAAGAAGCGGGACTACCTGATGAGACTTGGGGCTCGGGGCGCTGGCGAGGGCCCCCCCGGCGTGGAGCGCTTGGAAGTGAAGTTCAGGACAAGGAGCGAGAACGGGGTTTTACTCCATGTCCAAGAAAGCAGCAACTTCACTACCGTGAAGGTAAGATTACAGCTAATGCCGAGTTTGATTTGATTGGACTGCCTCGTGTGCAGTGATCAAAATCGCGTTTTTCCATTACTCTTGCTGTTTCCTTTATAAAATATTAGGTCTTTAACTGAGCCTAGGCACTGCTCCAGTATCATTCATCTTCTCAACAATTCCCTTCCTATTTGCCAAGGTATCAGAAGATCTTGATGGTTTTGTATCTAATCAGTTTTGTCTAGACTCCAAATAGTGACTGCTTTAAGGCGGCGAGAACGGTGCTCATTGCCATGGTTATTATCATCATTACACTTTACAGAACAAATCATTTTGTTATTGGCCTTTTATCTTCTGATTTTTTGAGCCTTGAACCCAGACCCAGCTAGCAAATGATTGCCAAAAGGTTTTCATTAATTCCTACCAACATGGCTCAAGCTTATCAAACTAGGAAGTGAGGGATAACTTGAATTCATGAGGTTACTCACAGACCAGTGTCAATATCAAATTATTTTGGCATGCATAGCTGAATTAATGCTTCAAATGCCACACTGTTTTGGGGATTTTTGTTGTTTTTTCTTTCCTCAAAGAGCTTATTGCTGCAGGAATTACCTTTCTCAAGAGAAAGAGATGGTTCGGTTCCTGGTGATGACTCAGTCCATTTACTCATAACTCTAAATGAGTACAGCAGTGATGTTGGCAAGCCCCTTTATTGGGTTGCTGTAAGCTCCAAGTTTCCTTGACTGCTGCAAGGCTTTCCAAGTTTTTCTTCCTGACTTTTAGAGAAATTCATACAGAAATTCACACTTTCTAAGCTTCAGCCCTATGGATATTCTCCACCTGCCTAGTCAAGAGTTACGGAGCTTTCCTGACACACCGGCTGCATTTAAGAAGCAAGTCTGCACTACTTCCCTGGCATATGTTTTTACCACATCATTTCATAGGAAGTTTCTGCCTTGCTCATATTAGCAGATAAGATCTCATTATTTTGACTTCTGGAGAGAAAAAACTTTTTTCTCCCCCCTAGTAGAATTTGCTAGGTGAGCTCTCCAAGCATTTTTGAAAAAACAAAAAAANATTTTTAAAAAAAAAAAAAAAAAAAAAAAAAAGAGAGAGAATTAATTGCCTTTCCTGGCTAAAAGCACTGGTGCTGTGTTTATGCAAACACTCGTGTTATTGTTAATATTGGTGAAGTTATACAAGCAAGCAGAGGGTGTCAAGTCCCAGCCCCAGCTGTGCAAGGGCAGAGAGCAGAGGTTTGCCTAGTACCAGATGCAGAAGTTTGAGGAAGGAGAGGTAACATCAGCGTTCAGGTTGTTGCCAAGCAGTTCCCAGGTGATGCTAGTTAGTAAAACTGTAGTAATTTAACTGTAGCTAGCACAGTATGGCCTCTGCACTGCTCCTCATTCCCAGAGTAGGTATCACAATGAGTATTTCCGTCAGTGGTGGCCCAAAATGCCAGTGAAGCCAACCCAGCAAAGGTCTTCTTGTCATCTCCCTCTACTCCTGGTGCAGAAGTTGGGCTGTAGGGACCTGTCTTTACAATTCTTGTCAGTCTTTAAAACAGACAATTTTATAACTTGATTTTTGGGTCTTTTGATAGGCTTGTTATCCAAAGTATTAGCATTCAGAGAAAACCTGCCATGTTTTTTTAATATTAAACTGTGCTAGGGAAAAGTTACGAGTCCTGTGGCTACTTTCATGCCTTCACATTTTTTCCTCTTGTGGCTAATTGGTTTTGGTGTAGCTGGGATTGGGGTAAAGCTGGAGAATCTCAGACCCACTGAGATTGTGAGCAGTTGACTCACTAAATGACGGATATAAACTTCCCCCAAAGAACCCAAGAGGGGACTTGATATAAAGGCATCCTTAATCCATGAAAGATAGAAAATATTTCAGGTTACATTAAATAATGGTCAAATTCAGATGGAAAATGCTTCCTCCAAAATTCACAACAAGAAGGTGAGGGATTCCTTATTACTAAGGCTCTTCATCACAGCTTATATTCCTACAAGTGCACATTGCAAGTAATTCAGTTAGAAGAAATGGGATAAATACAGCAGGTTAAAGGTGAAATTGCCTGTCTTGTCTTGCTTTATCTGGAAATCTCATTTGCAATCACATTAAATTAGCATAAATGGAGCTTTAAGGTCTCTGAATTGTACGGGTAGGGGATGTGGATTGCATGTTACCTACATGAGCTAACATATCTCTGTGTGAGGGTGCTGAGGCAGTGGCACAGGTTGCCCAGAGAAGTTATGGATGCCCCATCCCTGGAAGTGCTCAAGGCCAGGTAGGATGGGGCATTAAACAACCTGATCTAGTGCAAGATGTCCCTGCCCATGGCAGAGGGTTGGAACTGGATGATGTTTAAGGTCCCTTCCAACCCAAACCATTCCATGGTTCTATGCATGTATCAAGTTGTAGGAATTAATCAGAACATAACCCTTTCAAATGCCATCCCATTCGATGAGCTATAAATCTGTAAAGGCTAGTGCTCAGTTCTAAGACAAATAAAAACCAATTTGTTCAGTAAATGAGACTCGGAATATTAGTAAAGTTGAAGCAGCCCCGTAGTTAGGAATATGTTTGCTTTAGTGGTTCATTCTTTTCATTATATTCTACTTGTCAGTTGCTCAGCCATTTAAATAAAACCCAGAAATTCATGTTACTCAATACTGTCGGCATCAGCCTTTGTTTCAAATTTAGAAACATGTTCTGCTTCAAGGCACCAAGAAGAATATTCCTTGTCTTTTCCTGGTTGAAGCAGTCATGGACCAGTCTTGTCTCTGGAAATTTTCTTTTCCAAATGCCCCTAGTATGTTATTTATTGTGTCTGTTAGCATTGGTCACGTGCAATTTTAAAGAAACAGAAGTAGGGCTAAAGAATCATAAATCAGTATGGAAAAATATCAGTTGCTGACAGGTAAATAATGCTACAGTTCCTTTCTAAGGTGGAATTAAAAATTTCAGTTCTGTGCTCAGTCTTCCCTTAAGCTTGGAGGGTATTGTCTGGCATGGTGTTTTCCTTTCTGTTTACATAAAGGCCAAAATACAAGGCAGTATTTTTTATGGGGCATAAAAGGCAGAATAAGACATAACAAACCAATTACAGGTTGCAGACATAAACATATGTATATATTCGTCTCAGTCAACCCTTTTATAAGTGATTATGGGAAATGGTGTTTAATATGTTTTAATAGTCTGTGTGGCTGCATTTGTAAAGGTGGGATTTTCCTTGGGCTGTGTGATAGTTTAGACACATGCCACTTTGTGTTTTATCAGTAACAAAAGCATCCTGTCTCCGAGAGCAGCTTTATCAAACAATACATTTTCAAGTAGTCCAAATCACTGCCTTCATAAATGAAGTGGATGCACACATTAACCATTGTATCCTCCATCCAAATGGAATACGTGCTAGATGCGTTCGTTCAGGCTGCTGCCAAGGCACGAGCGTGGTCTTACAGCCTTGTTAAAGCTGGAGTGTCTGAACAAAGTCCTCAGCTTGCATCACTGGCGAAGCAAATCCAGAACATTTAACAGTTTCTGGAAACGAGAGCAGCATTCTTGTAGCCGGTGTGTCACCTCGCAGTTCTTCCCAGGTGAACGTTATTTTTCCTGGAACAAAGGATGCAAGGCTTTGAGAGCTTTCAGCAAACCTGGGGCTTTGACCTCTCCTGGACTCTGCCTGTGCACGTCCCGCACGCTCGTGGTACGGATCTCGGGCTGACCGACCCGCAGTGGGGCACGCGGGACGGAGAGCACTTGTTCCATTTAATATGTGTGACCAAACATGCAGAGCACGGAAGAAAACGTGCAGCAAGTTCCAGAGCCATGCTACGTGAGCTTACACAAGTCTGTACACCCTCAGCAGGTCAGCCAACATACCCAAATTCGTGCAATATTTGAGAAACCGGCAGGGTTGGATGTTGGGGATTCTTTTTAAGCTCCTACATCTTAAATGCAGAATTTGTACTGGTCTCATTTCGGGATCGTCTTAAGAGGTTTGAAATCCCACATCTCATGACTCAGTAGAATTGTGAGGTGTCATTCTTAAGAGAAAAAGCCGAAATATTCTTCTTTTTTTCCCTAGCAGTTCACAAGTTTTAAAGCAGTTTGCTCAAGAAAGCACTAGTTGAAAATTCTCACAAAATCGTGTACTTTGCAAGTCTTCAGAAAGTTTTCTGAAATACAACAGGTTTTCTGCAAAATACCAATTAGCAGAAAACGCAGATATGAAATGGGACTCTTGCTCAAGCCCTGCCATGCCTTATGCATTCCTACTGTGTCATAATAAAAACTGGATGCAATTTTCTTGGGCAAGGACGACATCTGTTCACTCTGCAAAGCATTTTCCACACTTGCATTGAAGAAGGAGGAAGAATTATTCTTTCTCTGATCAAAATGTCTTGTCATGTGCATGTCCTATAGTGGGCTTCTCAATAGGATTAGCCAGGGAATGAGTGGGTGGCAGCTCTTAAGATGCAGTTCTTGTGCAGAAGTTTCTACAATGTGATGTATTTAATTCTGACCAAATTTTTAGTACTAGATAATTAATGCCTTTTCAGTACAAAGCAATTATTTGGGGAAAAATATACCCACCCCAGCTTTCTATTACACCAAAGCTACCTGTTACTGTAGCTGTACTGAATAGGCATCACACTGGTTACATTGTGTAGGAGCTGTTATGTGACACCATCTTAAAATTACGCATCCTGTGTTCTTCTGACCAGATAAAAGGTGGGAAGGTGCACTACATATCCGATGCTGGAGTTGCTGGGAAAGTGGAAAGGAACATCCCTGAGGTGTATGCTGCAGATGGCCAGTGGCACTCGGTCCTCCTGGAGAAGAACGGCTCTGCCACCATCCTGTCGGTGGACAGGACTCACAGCCGGGACATTCTCCATGCCACACAAGACTTCGGTGGGCTCAATGTCCTCACCATTTCTCTGGGAGGAATTCCATCCAGCCAGCCTTTCAAGAGCACAGTTGCAGGTAATTTTTAATTTTTTTTTAATAGAGTGCACATAAGCAGATTTGAACAAAGAGTCTCTGTTTGCTTTAAGGTTGCCCAAAGTACTATAATTCTTTATCAGTAATTAGTATACATCCATCCTTTGCCAGAAAAATTGCAAACAGAATGAGCAAGGATTACAGATCTTGTACCTTTAGTACACACTGCAGGCTTCTTGTTTCCAAAAGCAGGCACTCCATCTGCAGGGCTTCTTTGAGACATGGGGCTTGCTTGTCTGTACATCAGTTGCTATATTTTTGTTACCCTAATGGAGAAGAAAGGATCTATTCTTTACCTGAGTCAGAATGTGGAAAATCAAGGCAAATCTTTAGTTTGGGCAAAAATGCTAAACAAAAACTTTACGGGGATTTGGTAAGTACTGCAGGATTTAGCCTGTTATTAATATGATTAAAATATTTTCTGCAACTCCAACTTCCTCCTGCTTTATCCCGCTGTCAAATGAGGAACAGAATTTATTTCTGAGCAACAGAAACCAAGGACAATAAGGAACCACCCTCTGGCTGATGTCTAGCTGCTAAGAAGTAAATCAGTCTCCCTTAAGAGTTAAAGTTACTGTCTCAAACCCTGGCAAAAGAAGTAGATAACACATATTTGATATCATTTCCCAAGTGCTAAGTAAAGATGGAAGTGATTTTTAGCTGCAAAACGTGAGATACTCCAGACAATACAGATGTATTTTTCACATATTTTTATATTGAAAAATCTTCCTGGCTTCATGAATTGTGACCAGATAAAGTATTTTTGAATGGAGCAAATTCACACTTTACACTTGTGTATTGTGAATATCTATGAAATGTGGTACGAAATCATGTGGATGCTGTGCTGACCTTTATCCTTTTTACATGTCTGCTTTATGAACAGCATGTGCATGCAAAAAGCAGAGGCTTGTAGGAAAACTGGAACAAGGAAAATTGAGGACACTAACCTCTCACCACTGCCCAATGCTGTGGCAGACAAATTAGGAATGTCTGGCTTCCATTAAGCACACACTGTCCAAAATCTCTTATTCATATGATTTTATTTTATTTTTATATTGGATTACATTGTGTACGACATACCAAGGATTTACAAGGCGCTGGTATAAAACTCTTCATGAACTCAGAGTCAAAAATATCTGCAGTGCTGTTAAAGGCAGACAGCACACGAGGGTGACAGGGCTGTGAAGCTGATGTGTCCAATAAAATTTCCAAATCCAGGTAGATGTGACAAATTCCCTGTTGCTGTTTATCACATCGCTACTGCAAGGAACCGCCACGCATGCAGCAAGGTGACCACCACTTTTGCCTGGGCTCCCACCTGAACCTAAATCGTCAGCTCTGAGGATTATAAACCTTTAATACCATCTCATACAACTCAAATGTATTTGCTATTTCATGACAGAGTGGTATCCATCTCTGTGTACCATTTTGCCACAGCTCCAAGCAAGGATCACTGTAAGGTTGCACTACCTCAAAACCCTTCCAGAAAGGATTTAGTCTGGGGAACACAGAGAATTATTAGGCTGGCAAAAGACTGGATTTTCCTGTGACCTCACTCAACCACTGCACAGAGCCTGGGGATAATTCCATCTCCTTGGGCTCTCACAGCACTAAAACTTGTTGTAGGGTAGAAGTGCAACCAAGATATGGGAAGTTTGGGAAATGCCACTCAAGATTCAGAGCATTGACATGAATTTAGGAGATGGTAAGACAGGAGGAGACTTAGCAGTAGCAGGATAGCCAAACTCCTCAAATAATGTTTGGTGCTAGCATAGCCAAGCCAGCTGCCCACAGGTTTCTCTGTGGGAATGACAAGAAGTTTTAGAAATATGGGAAAATCAGGATACAAAAGCATTTCAGTATATTGAATGAAGTCGTTAGAAGGCATATTTATTCAAATTCAGCTTAAAGACATTGAGTACTGCTAGAATAGATGTTTCCCTGTAGCAACCATGTGAATTCTTGGCTTATTTACTGAACAGTGGAGCCTGTACTGTGCTGCTGACAGTGCATACCCAGCCTTCGGCCCCCCAACATGACTGTCCCTTTTTCTCCTAGGCTTCGACGGCTGCATTTCCTACATCAAGTACGGCGGGGAGAGCCTTCCCTTCGCCGGCAAGCACAGCCTCGCCACGCTGTCCAAGACAGACCCCTCGGTGAAGATGGGCTGCCGCGGCCCCAACGTGTGCGCCAGCAGCCCCTGCTGGGGCGAGCTGATGTGCATCAATCGCTGGTTCGCCTACCAGTGCGTGCCCCCGGGCGCCTGTGCCTCCAGCCCCTGCCGCAACGGGGGCAGCTGCGAGCCCGGGCCCCGCGCCGCCTTCACCTGCAGCTGCCCCGAGGCGTACGCGGGACGGACGTGCGAGACCGTGGTGGCCTGCCTGGGCGTCCTGTGTGCCCCTGGCCACGAGTGCAGGGCGGGCATCAACGGGGGCCACGTGTGCCTGCCGTCGCCGCACCCCACCGAGCTGTCCCTGCCGCTCTGGGCCGTGCCGGCCATCGTGGGCAGCTGCGCCACGCTCCTGGCGCTGCTGGTCCTCAGCCTCATCCTCTGCAACCAGTGCCGAGGGAAGAAGTCTAAGGGGCCGAAAGAGGAGAAGAAAACAAAGCAGAAGAAGAAAAAAGGGAGCGAGAATGTGGCTTTTGATGACCCTGACAACATCCCGCCCTATGGTGATGACATGACTGTCAGGAAGCAGCCCGAAGGGAACCCGAAACCTGATATCATCGAAAGGGAAAACCCTTACCTCATCTACGACGAGACGGACATCCCGCACACCACGGAGACGATCCCCAGCGCCCCGCTGGCATCCCCCGAGCCTGAGATCGAGCACTACGACATCGACAACGCCAGCAGCATCGCCCCCTCCGACGCCGACATCATCCAGCATTATAAGCAGTTCCGGAGCCACACTCCCAAGTTCTCCATCCAGAGGCACAGCCCGCTGGGCTTCGCGCGGCAGTCCCCCATGCCCCTGGGCGCCAGCAGCCTGACCTACCAGCCTGCCTACGGGCAGGGCTTGAGGACAACGTCCCTAAGCCACTCGGCGTGCCCCACTCCCAACCCCCTGTCTCGGCACAGCCCCGCACCCTTCTCCAAGTCCTCGACATTCTACAGGCACAGCCCGGCCAGGGAGCTGCACCTCGCCATCAGGGAAGGCAGCCCGCTGGAGATGCACAGCGATGTCTGCCAGCCCGGCATCTTCAACTACGCTACTCGGCTGGGGAGGAGAAGCAAGAGCCCACAGACCATGGCGAGCCACAGCTCCCGCCCGGGCAGCCGCCTGAAGCAGCCCATCGGGCAGATCCCGCTGGAGACGTCTCCTCCGGTGGGGCTGTCCATCGAAGAGGTGGAGAGACTGAACACCCCTCGCCCCAGGAACCCCAGCATCTGCAGCGCAGACCACGGCCGCTCCTCTTCGGAGGAGGACTGCCGGAGGCCTCTGTCCCGGACGAGGAACCCGGCCGACGGCATTCCCGCGCCGGAGTCCTCCTCCGACAGCGACTCGCACGAGTCCTTCACCTGCTCCGAGATGGAGTACGACCGGGATAAGCCCGTGACATACACCTCCCGGATGCCCAAGTTATCCCAAGTCAACGAGTCCGACGCGGATGACGAGGACAACTACGGCTCCAGGCTGAAGCCCCGGCGGTACCCGGGGCGCCGCGGCGAGGGCGGGCCCGTCGGGGCGCAGGCAGCCGGGGCCGGGGCTGGGGAGAGCTCCCTGCCCGGGAAGCTGGGGCAGCAAGCGGGAAGCTTCAACTGGGACAACCTCTTGAACTGGGGCCCGGGCTTTGGGCATTATGTGGATGTTTTCAAAGATTTGGCATCGCTTCCTGAAAAAACAGCAGCAGCAGCAGCAGCAGCAGCAGTGAGTGAAGACAGCAAAGGTGGTCCAGCGAAGCCTGTTCCCAAGGAAGGGGAAGCAGAGCAGTATGTATAGGCTTTGTCTCCTGGTACTGCCAACAGTGCAAAGCCGCGGGGCCTGCTCAAGCCATTATATGGTTGTAGAAAAGCCAAGGTCAGCATCTGAACCCGAGGCCAGTCTGGTTGGAGGAGACTTTAAAAATAATAACCATTATGCTGCTGAAAGAGACTTAAGACATTTTTAATTTAATTATGCTTGGATGAATTTATTTCTCCTGCATGCATTGTATTTGCAAACCGGATATTCGGCATGCAGCCTTTGGAAAGGGTTTCCTATTTACCATTGTTTGGTTCGTGATTCTTAAATTAATAATGCTTTGTTCTGAAAATGAACTAATTTTTTGTTTCAATTGTGAAGGATGTGCATATTGTCTCCAGCTACTAACATGTTTTACGATGCAAGAGTACTGAGGATTTCATTTTCCTTAAGAAGCGCATGGAAGTAAGATGGTGAATGAAGGAATTACACTAGTGAGGTGTCTCAGAAACTGTAGTTACCATATCCTGCAGTTGCTCACATGTGACTTTATGGATGAAATCAGCTTGAATAATTGCTGGCAACAGTGCTTGCTGTAAGTCTTATTCCATACAAGAGGTGCTAGAAGCAGCTCAAGCCAGTCAGCACTTTAGGAGTTGTTTTTTTTCTTTTCGGTTCGTTTATTTGTTTGTTTCAGGTTTCTTTCTCTCTTTTTTTTTGCTTTGTTTTGTTTTGTTTTGTTCATTTGTTTGCTTGGTTTGGTTTTTTTGACAAAGTTGTGTGAGAGCTTCTGAATCTCTATGAAATGTTTTTTGGGGATGCTTACTTAATCCTGGTCCCTTCCTGCCCCCCTGCCCAGTGATTCCTGATGGTCATTTGTCAGCCCAGCCCAGCCCTCTGGCTTACAGCAGCGAGGGACAAACCTCTCCATTCCCACTGCTCTTGGCCTCTCAGCTTGGCTGTGCTGCTGCTGCAGCCTGTGCTTCTCCCCTGATTCCATTTCCCCATCTATACCGTGGAAAGGTAGGAAAAACACTTAGTTCCCTGCCTCACAAGGGTGTTGTGAGGGCTAATTAGTTAACTCGTCTGAAGTGCTTCGACATTATAAAGCACTATAATAAGTATTATCATAATTATTATTAAAGCACTGCCTAGCCTCTGTGACCTTGGAGTGGCATTTTCTGCATTCTATGATTTTCTATGATGGAAACTTTGAAGAATTATTTATTGTATAGAAAATTACTGCACTCTAGCATTTTGGAGCGGATATGAGGGAAAACTACTTGTAGATTCATTAATGTAGCTTACCAGTTGCCCCCAGTTCCCTGAAGTTGTAGGTAAAATAGAACCTCACAAAGTTCTTACATCTTCATGCAGATCTGATGAACCTATTGTACTGTGTAAAAACTTCAATTTTTTTTTTTTTTACCTAAGCTGTGTTTTTATATCAATATTTTCCTATGCTGAATAGTTTTCTTACTTTCAGGGAAGGTAAGAAAAATACTTTTTTTACATTTGTTACTTATGTAACATCCATATTTTTCACATTTTGATAAAATTGTAACATACTGTATGCTTTCTACCTGTAAATGCCAATAATAGAATTAAAATATTTATTTAAAATCTTTAGTGTATGTTATTGGAAACCTTTTGTCTTTTCTCTCCACTTTCCACTCCTTGATCTTCACTTCTGAGGTTTAAGTTATAAGGTTTTTAAGCCCTATAAACTTTTTAATTAGAAAACAGGCTTTGAGAAGCAAGTACTTATCTGAGGAAGATGGAGAAGAGTATCATGAGGTTGTTGAGCCTAAGATAATGTCAAAAAGTACCAAATCTACTTTCATATTTCTAATAAAATAATAAAAACTGTATTTTAGTCTGTAGGGTTTTATCAGCAGCAACTGGTTTCACATTTGTTAACCACGATTTCCACCTCTGCTCCAAGCTGGAGCTTTGCATTACACAGACAGTGAGGAGTGTGAGAACAAGAGCTTTCTGTCATAAAGCAGCAGTTGAACAATAAATAACTGCATTCTTTTATACTTACAAAGGGATAAATCTGAGCTTGGAAAACTTCTGGGAGAATGCAGAGAGTGGAAAAGTTAAGGCTGCAGGCAAGAGGTGAGTTCTGAGGTTACACTTTGAATTAGTGGTAAATGTAAAGAACTTAGAAAAGGACAACAATTCAAGGGGCTTTTATGTGTTACTTGTTTGGTTTAGGGTTTACTTTGTCTCAAAACTGCCAATTAGGAACCAGCTCCTTTTGGCTAAAAGCGCTCCCAACTTCATCATGCCCCACTGAAGTGAAAAGATAATGGGCCAAAGTAGCCCACATTGGTATGTAAGTGGTTTCATCTGAAATAACATGAGATCCACAAGTGACTTCAGAGTTTGAGGAGCTGCTGTAATTAAACATCTGTTAAAAAGCTGTATGTTTAGTTTGAATATTGTCCTTTAATACAAACTGTACCGCATCCAAGCAGTGATTTTAATAACACATGAAAGCTTTAACAAATGAAAGCTTTTAAAAGTAACACCAAACATATTGAGGGCTGTGTTATGCCGGTTAAGCATTCTGAAATTATCCAAAAGTTTTGCTAAAGGACAATAATATACAATGTGGACTTACACAAAATGTATGTTATAATTTTAGCAAAGTTCACAATTTATCGAGTGGTACTGCGTTCCTCTAAATTTTGACACTTTATGGTAGACAAAAATATATTTTACTGGTTTCCTTGTTTCCCTATTTCTGAAAGGCGTAGAGATGTTTTTGACACTTAAACATACGATCCATTTCTGCCCTTTTTTTATAATTCTTTCATGATGAGGCTCAGCAAAGGATTCCAAGTGAATCATGCAAAGCACTCATCTGAAGTTACCAGTTGTGAGGGAGTGAGCTGCATAATTCCCCTGGTTCATCATCAGAACTACATGGTCCCATTTCAAGGTCTGGGACGTCTTATAAGTCATAAATATGTGGAAAGAAAAACAATCTGCACTGCTCACTGTGGTGCACAGGAGCCTCCAAACACATCTCATGTCAGCAATTTGACCTGTCTTTGCCATCTCAGGTGGAGATGTTTTCTCCTGATGATGTTACTAATTAGATGACAATGGACAGGGAAATGGCAGATTTACTTGGCATCCTCTTGTTTACCTGTGAAAGTGTAAGAATACTGCAATTTGTGGTAGAGGAATAAATGAATAAAAGGAGTGAAATCTAGATTAATCTGGTTTCAGTATTTTTCATCAAAGTTTTGCAGCTTTAAAACTACGAAATTAATAGTAAAATGCATGACATTGAAAAGTAACATAAAATCCCACATTTTGGTGAAAACATCCCCCATCAAGGATCAGACTGTGAGTCTATGCTGCAGACCACAACCTGTGTCAGGGAGTATCGGTTTGCAGTGCAAAATCCAGCTGGAGCCACATTGCTCCAGTCTGGGAAGGAGAAGGCTTGGGGGCTGGAAGGGGGGTGTGGGATCTCACTGATGTCTTCAAAAGCAGGAGATGGAGCCAGCAAAAGGACTCGAGCTGCCAGTGTTCGTAAGGTAAATTGGATGTGGTGGAAGCTCTTTCAGAGTACTGTGTGTTTTTATTGTAGATTGTGTTTTTGAAGCACAAAATTCAAGTACTATTCTTCAGGGTTAGGATGTGTTAATGATATTTTCTTAACTGAATTCTAGAAGAGACTCCTAATTATGGATCCTTTGAATTTGGGAAGGAGAATGAGGAGAAAAAGATGATTAATTTTTTTTTCTTTTCTCCTCATTCTCCTTCCCAAATTCAAAGGATCCATAATTAGGAGTTTGATTAAGAGAAAAGTCTGCTGTTTTATGAAGTAGGACTGAGGGAAAAAAGTGAAGAGGTTGATCTCTTTGCCTTATCATCCTAGTGTTTTACTGTTCACTATTTTATCCTTTTCCATTACCATCTATGTATTAATTCCACCATCCTTCCCTCTGCTCTGTGAAATCAGGTCTTTGTTCATCCCAGTGTGCTCACTTTGGTTTTCTATAAATAGCACTTAATGAGGATGACTGACAGCACGTGGTTAGGTTGCCAGTCAGCATCACAAGCTTTTTTTTTTAATTTAGATACTTGCACTCAACTGGCCTTTCCTACATTTTGCATGAACCTCACCTTCCATTTAGGCATCTTACAAAAGCTTTTTCCAGCAATAAAATATGGTTGGATTCTTAGTAATTTTTACAGCCTTTTTCTACTGATGGTTAGGTTTCATCATCCTTCTGTACTGAGATGATCAGCAGCGCATAGAGTCTGTCTATGTGGGATTGTGAGTTTAAAAGCACCTTTATCTCCGGCCTTCACAAAATAAATCCTCAAGAGACTCACTCTTCAATTTTAGGACCATATTATTTCATAAATGAGCATGTACAAAAAAAACCCACAAATAAAAAAATAACAATTCCCGCATGAATGACCAGTATCTGTTCCTCTAAGCTGCCATTATTGGTGGGGAAGAAAAAGACTCTCCATCTGTCAATCCAAGGAAGTATTTTCAGAAATTCTGAAATTCTGAATATATATATATATATATTCTATATATATATATATATATATATTCAATATATACAATGCTAATACAATAATAAACATCCAGAGCAATTTTCTGCAATTTTCAGAAGTCTCCATCGAGCAATTTTTCCACTGAGAGCACCCAAAGAGCTTAAGGCCTGCACGGTGCCATGAGCCAGTCAAATGGCAGCATTCCATTGGCATTGAGATATGGATCACACTGTGCCTGCTTGGAGCTTGACTTCATCCCAATCTTACACAATCTTCCCACTCCTTTAAGTGTGGGGCAAAATGAAGGTCCAGCAAGGAGTTGCTTTCCCTCCTCCCTTACAGCCGGCAAGCACACCTGGCAAGAGATGGAGAATGAGTAGAAATGACTCCTCCTAACCCCCAGGAAACAGGAATGCTGAACTACATTCATTTGCCTTTGATTTACATCCTCTCAGCGGGAGCATTTTCAGGCAGTCACCAAACAGTGTCAGCTAGAAGAAAATAAGGACGAAAGCCCCACATTAGAAAATTTTGTCAGTTGGGACAAAGCAACAGCAAAGGGGTTAAAAACATTTCAGTCTTTCTAGAGCGAGCCCCAAGGATGACGTGTGATATCTCAGATAACTCACATGTTGTGTCATCAGTCAAGAGAAGAAAGTGGAGCAGACATTGGAACAGGCTTTCAAGGGTACTGGTGGAATCATCATCCCTGGAAACGTTCAGAAAGGGATGTGTCACTTGGGGAGATGGTTTAGTGGTGGACTTGGCAGTGCTGGGTTAATGGTTGGACTTGATGATCTTTTCCAGGCTAAATGATTCTGTGACACGTATGCATAGCAACACACATCCGTGGACATTCATTCCACATGGCAATTAATACCCTGCAAATTCCCCGTCAGGACTCCAGGCTTGGAAAACAGATTAGCAACCTGCCTCCCCCCAGCCATAAAAGCCCAAACCGCTGTTCCGTGTGATTCCGTGCGTTCCCTTAAAGCACTGTGGCTCTTTGTGCAGCCTGTCAGACAAGGAGCAGGGAAAATAAACAGGTCCCTGTCTTCCCATTTGTTGGTTTATTTCCCCTGAGCCTTTTAAAAGCCAGAGTCTGATTTAGTAATTAGTGTTTCTCCTTGCACATCTTGTGCAATTAGCTAGAACAGCAAATTAGGGAATAAGAAACAAACATTAATATAGAAAACAAACATTAATATAGAAGAACATAGGGGATGAGAAATGGATATTGATGAATCTTTCAAAAAGCACATTTTGGTGCAATAATCTAGAGTCCTTACAAATAAGCATTGTAATTTCCTTTAAAATACAACTCTTGTTCAATAATGCAAGTCTTTATTAAAACAATTTGTTAAACCTTGGCAAAGAAACTATGTGACAGCATCATTTTACAAGAATTCCTTGTAGTTCATAGAAAGCTAAGTGAGAGCTGGAATGGTTTGTCTCTCTTAAAACAACTGATGTTAAGCATATTAAAAAGGAAAATGAATGATGTTTTAAGGTATAATTTTTTTTACACCTGTAGAATTCATCACAATCATCAGAACAGGCTGGACTTTGTAGAGCTGCGTAGCCCCATGTGGCAGGGGAGGCCTTTTCTGTGATGGTGACGCCTCCCTGCTTTGCAGGAGGGGCTGTAATCAACATGTCATGTTCTTCTGAACTCCTGCCAGAGGCAGCCTGCTAGTTTTGAGAAAGAGCAGTGAGTTCTGATAAAGAAAACCCACCCTCAGCCTCGGAGTGCTTGGACCAGGCTGGTGTCCCAAGGCAGCCATCGCTTTTGATATCGCCAGGACAACATTCCTAACTGCCCATGAATTTCTGCCTAAACGCTCTTTAACAAGGGATAAAATGCTTTTGTAAAGGGGAAATTGATTGGTATTTCAGCCCAAGCCCGTTACTGTCACCAGGAAAAAGGACAGGCAAAAGCTTTAGGTTAGGAGGGACCTTAAAAATCACCCAGTTCCAACTCACCCTGCCATGGGCAGGGACACTTTCCGCTAGACCAGGTTGCTCCCAGGTTACCCATTTGTAAACTGGCCTTGTGCACTTCCAGGGACAGGGCATCATGGTTTCATCTGACTCCTGTTCTGGTTTTGAAACAGAGTCTATATAGGCAACACAGACTGGAAACTAGGGGGGCTTTTTTGAGATTTAATCAAAGCTGAAAGCACTCAAAGGTAACAGCACGTAAGAACGCAATCCTTTGAAAGCCAAAAATTAGTGAATCTAATCTACTGGAGCACCCTGACATTTCAGCAATTGTTTTATGGAATTGCATAAAACTCTGGCTTCCCAGAAATGCCACAGAAAAGCCAAATAACCAGATTATTTTATCCATGTCAAATACACTTCTATTAAAATTACCCACAGAATCTCCAGTGCCCTGGCTGCACTTACAGCACCACCCAATCACTCAAAGCACAGCAAGTAGAAAAGAGATCCGGATGGAACAAATAGGTCCCTGAGGATGACAATTGCTCTCTACTGCTCCTGAGGGAGGTCATTCCTGGTAAGTGCCAGTGATGCTCAAAACTTGTAGCCTTAGTTTTATTAGGAAATTACTTTCCAGCTGGGGTAAATCATGCACTAGCTATGGGTGTCACTTGGAGCTTTTCTAATCCTGTTTAGGGGGTTTGATCCATTTTTTTCCCCCAAAGCACTTTGCAGCTTGAGTTGTGTGAAGGACGTAAGAAATATTGTTGTTACTTCGACAGAACTGATTTTTGTGACTGAAGTTTTTAATTGCAGTGAGGTGGGAGTTTATTTGAGGGACATTGTATTAAATTCTGTTGTTGTTTGTTGTTCTGTACCCCATTTGGTTTTCTCAGCATTGGTTTTATTCACCTGTTCTTAGCATTAAAACCGAGGGCAGCTTTTTATGAAGCTAATGCTGCAAATCGCATCCCCCTGAAACATTTCAATGCTTTTTGTGGCAAAGGGGGCCCTTCTTTTTCATTGATTCGAGTGCACTCACTGAGTAATTGCATCTGATGAGGTCCTGAAGCTTTGTCAAAGTTTCCTCTGCCTTCTGATTTTGGTTGCTTCTGTTTTGACTTTAAGATGTCCCTGGATGTTTGTCACGGGAAATGAGCTTGGCTGTTTGCTTTGGTTTAAGTGACATTCAATACTCTGAAGAGAGAAGTGGAGTATGACAGGTCTGTAATTGGGTCAATTTTTCTTTTTCCATCCATGAAATAGCCGGGCATGTACATATCTAACTCTTCTGCTCGTGAAGTACACCATGTCCTGGATTTTTAATAGGGTTTGTCTGTAGCTAGTTTTGAAATGGTTTTTTTTTACACTTACAAATGAATCTTGTAGAGCACTGAGAGTTTTTAATCTGGAAAATGTCAGTGACAAGAGAAAAGCTGTGGTATGAAAACTAAGAGAACCCTTTCCAATTTGTCTGATCAGCACTTCCCTGCCCTTTGGCAGGAGACACTGTCACTTGGTGGAAAACAAAGCTGCATATTTTATAGTGCCTGGAAAAAAAAAAAAGGCAATGGGCAAAAGTGTGGTGTTCCTGAACAGCAAGCAACAGGTTGTGAAGCTAAAATCTGCCTTTGATAAATGGTTTTAATAGGATTAAACAGTGCCGATTCCTGGGTCTAACTGCCTCATGGTGTTTTTTGCTCTGAAGAGTTTTTAGTCCTGGTGCAAAACTGGCCTCTTTTTGCTGAAAACAAGGGCACTTGGCTGGCTTACAGCAGCTGAAGAGCTGATTCTCTGTTGTTAGTTAAGAACAGCAGCACAGGTCCACAGACATCTGTGAGTAGTTGCAGTAGGGGAAATCCACATTAGTAGAAAAAATTCTTCCCTGTGAGGGTGGTGAGGCCCTGGCACAGGTTGCCCACAGCAGCTGTGGATGCCCCATCCCTGGAAGTGCTTGAGGCTGGGTTGGATGGGGCTCTGAGCAACCTGGGTTAGTGGAAGGTGTCCCTGCCCATGGCAGGGGGTTGGCATGAGATGGCTTCAACGTCCCTTCCAACCCAAACCATTCTGTGATTCTGTGATTCCGTGATTCTGTGATTCTGTGATTCTATTCTACCTCCTTGCTTCTACCTAAAAATAGAAATTGCTTCTGTAAAAATAATGACACTTCTTCTGCATCTTTGACTTAAAACTATAACGTGGGACATCAAGGGATGAGACAAACTGTGTTTTAGCCAGCTGTGGCCTGATATCCAGCTTGTGTGATATTAGCTGATAACACTTCCATGGCTCCACTGAATTGCCTCCTCAGCTGCCTGAGTACAAGGAAGAGATCAATCCTCCCCTGCCGCCCCCAGCCCTGCTTTGTATTTTATACACCTACAGCTGTAGGACATCTGCTGAGACAGAAGATCCTACATAAATAAGATGTTAATGTAAAAAATGTTATTTACGTTACCTAAAATGAGAACTGTTAGGGAGACGTCCAAGAGCCTGTGTATCTTTCCTGTGACGGCTGGATGGAGATTCCTAAACAAAAAGCAGCAGGCAACCTAATGTTTTCAAGGGGTCCTTCACATTTTCCTAAACTCCTAAGTGTTCTGTGGCCCTTTATGGTCTTAACGGCTCTGTTATACTTTGCTTTTTTTTGGTTCTAGTGGGTTCTTTCCTCTGCTCATTGAGGATTAGGAAGTGATTGGGAGGGTCACACATGACTCCCAGATGACCTTCCATACTGACATAACCCACATGGAGGAGAGAAATCCTTGTCCACCTTTGAGAAGCACCGGGGTGCAGCTTCCAGCGTGAGCCTCTCCTTTTGATTTCCTTTCTTCTAGGCCGAATTTGCTGCTAAAATAGTCACCTGTCACACAGATCTTTTCTGTTTCACCTTTTAACTTCGTCCTGGGGTCCCTTTTCCTTGGTTATGCTGATCTCACGTGCAGACATGGGTGACACACAAGGAGTTGCACATGGATTATGATCACTTTTGTTCTGGAGAAAGCAGCCCCCAAGTTTGCCAGGCTCCAGCGCCAATACAGCAAGCGCAGTCAGCGGGGGAAATCATGCTGTGTCAGCAGGATAATGTGAACAAATAAAACCAACAAATTATTTGTGGTTGGATGTTTGTTTCATGATTCTTTTGTCACTCAGCCGCCCTTCTCTTCATCATGATTTTTTTCGTTCCTGCTAAACTGCTCTGACATATTTTCCACTCCATACATCACTGAGGATTGCTGCCCTGGGAGCGGCTGCGGTAGGACGAATTCCTTCCTCTTTAGTCCTGATTTCTGGCATTTATAGCCAGCTGTGGGCCCTTCAGAGTGCGACTGGGTGCTCCTGGGGCTCAGGATCACCTTGCAGCTCTTCAGCTGGCTGTGTTAAACTAGCACTCCATACCTACTTGCTCACCACAGAACTAAAGGTAATAATAATACAATTAATAGTGGTAATATTAAAGTAATAATAATAAAACAATAAGCACAAGCCAAGTTGTGAGGTCTCCTGCTGATGAGGATCTGGTAAGGCCATGCTATGTTTTGAGGATGTTCTGTCCTTCTTATAAAATCTGGTCATTTCCAAATTCTGCTGATCCCAAATGTTTAGAACTTCCATGAGGCAGTCCGGTGTTTTAGGTTATGCCTGACAGTTTGAGTCCAGCTATCTACAGCCTCCGTGATGCTCTGGAGCCAATGCAGCACTTTTATGTTTGCAGCCCACTTGGAGCCCATTTAAAGGACCACATCCCTGTTTCCCAGCTGGCTTCCCAGGAGCTGATCAAGCAGAAGGGAATAAAACCTGGCTTCTGGTACGACCCTGGGTGTTCAGTGCTGCTCACAGACTAGAACCAGCAGGGCTCCTCATTCCCAGACCTGGACTGCCCAGAGCCATATCCGACCTCAGAGCAGAGTAAGGGGTGCCAGGTTGGCGGGAAGAGGCAGGTTGTGTTAGTGGGAGAGCCACAGCAGAGCAGGGCATTGCTGCTGGGTGGAATCAGAGCAGAACACGGAGGGAAATAAAGCAGAGGTGAGGCTGCTGCATGACAAGGCCCCGAAACTACCTGATGGGCATGGAGGTGCACACACAGTCAGACACTACGGGGATCTCATTCAGTGCAAAGTACCACAGGACGTTTCTGAAGTTATGAGTTGTCTGCTATCCCAAAAATCGTGTCTGTGGAAGGACCTCCAGCACTGGGAGTGACAGCAAACACACTGCCTGTCTTGGGATGCTTTAAGGAACACGTGTTTATGGCAGTTGCTGATCCCAGTTTTAATGTTTCCACCAGGCCTGTGCTGAAAGACACACCATGCTTAGCAAATGTCTCTTTTGGGCTCTCAGCCTTGCAGAACGGGCTAATGGGTGTCTTTGAGTGCTGCTTCTCATTTGGTGCTGTTTCTCCATAAGCAGCTGCTATAAAAATAGCTCAGTCAAACTCTGCGCTCCAGGTTTGTGTGCATGAAGACAACATGCACATGCAAAACAGGCAGAGGAGAACCTGTATTTTGTTTAAAAAAAAAACAAAAACAAAACAGATGCCATTGCCTTTTACCTTAATGGAAATTCTGATTATTCCACAAACCAGCCCCTGCTTTACCAAGGTCTGCCTCTGATTATTCCACAAACCAGTGCCTGCTCTACCAAGATCTGCCTCTCTGGGATGTGCTGCAGTGGCCGGGGGTCTTTGCAGTGGGCTGCAGCTCCAACCCCCATCACACACCCAGGCTCCTGGGCACAGAAAACAGACATGCATTCATATGGCAGTGTTTATAGGTGAGTATAGGTGCTGAGACATCCTCCTTGGGATAAGAGAACCCACAAATGTTCACAGGCTGAAGTGGAAACACACGAGAAGATACTGGGTTAAGCAGTAGGAAGCAGCTTAAAGCATCAAAACTTTCCGATCTTTGAGCTCTGCACAAAAATACTTCAGTAACCTTCATCAATATATCTAATTAGCTTTCCCCAGGGCCAGTGGGATTTGGGGCCAAGAATAAAGAACAAAGAGAAACATATATACAAGCTATGTTTTACACCATAATGATCTGGTCACCCACTAACCAAAAATGCTGAAATAGCTCAGTAAATGAGTTTGTCTGATGCAGAACCACATGAAAGACCCCTTTAAGGAGCTCCCCACTGCAGACTTGCCACTCTCTGTTTTTTTTCTCCCTAAGGACACCAGCTGTGGTTTTTTCCTCTCCTCTCCTCTCCCTTCTTGAAAAGTGCTGCATTCTTCCTGAAAACTCCATTCCCAAAGAAAGAGAATCATTAGTTCCTGACACTTCAAAAACTACCAGATCTTCCTCACTTGAGGTGGATGTAGCAGCCTTTCCCAGAGCAAGTCTCATCTAGAAGAACTCAGGCTATGGGGCCCTTTTGGGATATCCTTCTGGTTTCTCCTCAAATTAAGGAATTATCCTCCACATCATAGACATAAGCAGTGATATGTGGGTAGCATTTAGGCTCATTTCCTAGTTCCACACTCTGCATAGAACTAGGGTAATTGATCTACATTTTGTTGTTCAGTCTTTCCTGGCCTGGGATGACTTTTCCTCCATGGATAAATCACACTTCTTTTAGCAGTTTATGTGCTCTATATATGGGTGATCAATTACAGCCAGAAGCTGTAAATGTAGGAAAAACTTCAGAGAACACGGAGCACTTACCAAAGTGCTGATGGAGGGACAGCCAAACTGAAATTTAACCCTCTCAATGCAGCCCCAGATGAGCCCTATGCTCTGTCCACATGGACCCTACAGAGAATCACAGAATGGTTTGGGTTGGAAGGGACCTTAAAGATCATTTTGTTCCAACCCCCAGCCATGGGCAGGGACACTTTCCACTATCCCAGGTTGCTTAGAGCCCCATCCAGCCTGGCCTTGGACACTTCCAGGGCCGGGGCATCCACAGCTTTGTATGTAAAGCAGGGCCCTTCCATGTCTTCCCAGTTATATCGATCCTGGCTAAACTTGTTCCATAAAATCAAAAAACCTAACTCAGCATCCAGTGATTCCAGAGCATGGAGTTATCAAGACCTAATTACTTTAGTTTGCTTTCATAATAACAGGAAGTGTAGCAGAGCACTGTCAAAGTGGCTTATTTCCCTAAATACTGTTGGAAGAGTCTGCTGGCATTTGTACGGTGAATGAGTTCATTGAAATAAAGATAGACTTATTATGGATTAAGTGGGAGCAAACACTCGACCTTAAAGCAGCAAAAAATAGCAATATTATTCTTGCTATCTGCACATTGTCTTTACAAGAACACTCCTCTTTGTGTTGCTGGGTGGTTCTTTTATTTGGAGGGGAAGGGTTGTTTTTAATACTGCATGATAAGAAGACCCTGAAAAAATAAACAAGCTTGCTGGGACTGGGGGAAGGGGGACAACCCTCAGTAAAGCATTGTGTTTCCAAAACTTTCCTCTATCAACAGCCTGGCTCTGGAGTCATGACTCTGGATGTTTATTATTGTATTAGCATTGTATATATTGACAGTCTGACCAGTAAAACTCTGCTAGAGTCATTCCACAAAATGCTGGTGAGAGAAAACAGCACGGAACCACCCAAAATAGCATTTTGAAGCTGTTTTTGTCTCTCGAGGAACTAGCAAACCCCAGTGAGTTTATTCAGATGGTCCCTTTCTTTCCCATTTTTCCCTGATTTTTTGTGACTTTCTCCTCTCCTATGTTGCATTTTTCAGGAGGGAGGGAGATAATCAAGCTAAAACTATCCCAAAGTACCTTGCATTTCTGTACTCTTAAAATACAAACATGAGTGAAAAAAATCCTTTTCAGAGAGACAAACTGGTATTGGCACTGAGTGAGGGGAAAAATCTACCACCTACCCAGACCTCAGTGCTTTGGAAAATGTGTTTGCAGGTTTTCTTCTTAGGCTGAATTATCTGGGTGGCATGAGGTGGTATCCATTTCTAGATGCTCCCCAGCTGATAGCATCCATTTCCACGTGTTCCCTGGCTGATGGGCTTTCAATTCTAGGTGTCCCCTAGTTGATAGCATCCATTTCTAGGTGCCCCCTGGCTGATAGCACCTTGGTGCAGTGGGCAGGAGTGATGGGGCCGTGGTTGCAGAGCCACACTGGTGCCACTCACAGGGACAAAACCCGGCAGTGCTGGTGTATGAAATCCACCCCAGGCTTGTAGCCTCATAAGGAAAAATATGCCCCAATAGAAGGCAGTAATTGGCAGAAAATAAGGCAGAGGGAGAACTCAGCTCAAGTCTCCGTTCTCATTATTTTCAAATTAGTGGGACTCCATTGGATTCAGGGGAGTTATTTCTGATTGATGCTCAGATAACTGAGCTCGGAATCAGATGCAAGATGGATTGAAACCTTTTTTTGTGTACAGCAGTGTGACATCCTGTGAAGATAGCCTGGAAAATGCTGTGTTTTGCTGGGCTGCCTGGCAGCACCATCCAGCACCTCAGTGCCCTGCTCACAAAAGAGAAGAAAACACTGACGCATTTTGCGTCATCCCAAACTCCCCTGGTTAGCTGGGCATCACCATCAAGCACATAATGCCTTATTCACAGAGGTGAGGAAAGTCCATCTGCAGAATTAATCTCTGCTTTGAGAGGTGTTGTACCCACAAGAAAAGCTGCTCGTTCAGCTAAATGCAGTTTGCTGATGAATAGTTTGTGCTGGTGCTGAAGGCCGGCATTGCCGTGGTTATTTGTGCTTGTTTTAGTCTATCTGCTGTGGACAAGCTGCACTGCTGGTCCTGCAAGCCCTATTTCTCCAACAGCAGCCAAGCTTGTTCTCATAATTAATAACATTTAAAGTGACAGAGGCTCAGGTTCTCCTTACAACGTTTCTTTCATTACAGCGTTTATGCTGCAGAGATTCATTGACTTCTCTCAGTCAAGTACCAGTTAAATGTAACCAAACATTACTGAGGTTTTGCCATTCCTTATTTTTGTTTGGTTTCTTTCTTTTTTTTTTTTTTTTTTTTCTAATACCTTGGTTACACTGATTGCATTTTAATCAGAGAGAAAACGAGCAGGATCTGGAGGAGGCAGAAGAACTGAAACCTGATAGAGTCAGTGGGTCACAGCAAGCCAGGCACTCTCGCTGTGCTCTGTGGCAGCTCCAAAATCTCTCTGCTGGCAGTGAAATTTTCACAGTGTGGGTTTCAAATCTGCCTCTCTGTAGTTCTGAGTGTCTCAGGCTGCGCTATCTCAGACATGCTTGGAGGTAACCAGGAGCAGAATCTGATTTACAAATTAAGAGTGAAATAAAAATAGAATTACGGTAGTGGAGCTATGAATGACATTCAAAAACCTTTCGTTATGTTACAGGTAAAATTTGTGCTGTTTTGCTCATTCAATTTGTGCTCATTCAATGTCATCAGAAGAAAACAGGTAATTTGAAGGAAGTAAGATGTGATGAATGTTTTAAAACCAGAATGCCAAAAGTTATTATTTTATTTTGAAAATCTGCTTTTGCTAGATAGGTGAACATGCTATAAAACCAAATAACTGTACATTTACCTATGTGTATGTGCACTCTGAACAAGCATGGGTTTGCTTCTTGACCGTTTGCAGTGATTTAAGGTTCTGGCATGGCAGCATTACTTGAAATTAGCTGAATTGATGGAAAATACTTCAAAATGTAGTGAATACAGTGAGAAAAGGCATGTTTTAGTAAGGCCCAAAGCTGTTGGACCTTTCCAAGCAGAATAAGATCTTCAAAGTCCTGGGAATTCATCACGAAAGTGTAGTTCCAAACTTACCTTTTAAGGCAGTTTGTGATGTTTCAGATAAGACTGGAAAGAATTCCCCAACTTTCCAGCATTTACCCATTTCTATAAACAAATGTAAACCCTAAACCTTTGACAAATCACTCGAAGGTTTACCCACTGCATGTGCAATCGATCTGGATGCAGTGCCGAGGTTCTCTGCCCCGGGGGGTGGAATTCAGAGGTGCTGCAGTGATTTCATGACCAAAGCCACTCATTTCGGTGTGTTCCCTCGTGTTTCTACCGCAGTCTCCATGCACACAGCTGTGATTCAGCTGGGAATGGAGCGGGTTTGTTTGCAGTGACATTTTGGGCAGCCTCAGAGCTGCCTTCCCCCGGCCCCAGCTGCATGAGCTCACTCGCAGCCTGCCCCGTGTGTGCGATCCAGCTGTTCCCCGTACGCGTCCTGACCCCGGGCGCTCTCCCTGCTTCTCTTTGCAGGCTTGTCCTTCTCCATCAAAATCAGACATGAGAAACATCGTCTGATGACGTTATCGCCTGACAGGAATGAAGGAAAAAAAGCAGGAAGTCAGAGCTAGGATTTGGTCTGGCTGTTCCTGGCGGAGGGGCTCTGGGGCTGGAGGGTTACAGATGGATTTGGACACCAACTCCTTATGTCTCCAAGATTGCTTTAATCCTGTGGAAAGTCCCTGCTTTGGAGTGCCTACTTTGCAGTAGGATCAAGGATATTGTGTAATGAAGTGTTTGGTGGCCATTTCACGAATATTAAAATGTGTTTGCTGGGAAAGGCGGATGGAAATTCTGCTAGTAGTGTCAAATGCATTGTCAGCTGGGCACTCTTCTGAGGGGAAAAAACAAACAAACAAAGAAACAAAGTAAAGTTTTCAAGTTTTATTTTAAATTGTGACCCAGCCCATTAACATCAGTTCTGCTGCTGCTGCTTTGATCTTCTGCAGAAGGAGCTTTAAAGCACGTGGAAAAGGAGTGGAAAAGGAGGAGAGAAGGAACAAAAGCTGTCAACAACCCAAATGCTCCTCATGCTTATGCACTTCCTTCCCAGTCAGCTCATCTTCCATTAAGGCTTTCCACAGATCAGCATAAAACAATTGTCTGTGAATCTCGAGCCTAACAAAAAATAATCCTTTATTGTTTAGCACTTAATTGCAGGTCACCACCTCAATTCCAAACAGGATGAAAATGACTGTAATCTGTAGGGGAAAAGGAAAGCACGTCCTACATCCAATCTAGCAGGAATCACTGAAGTACACAGGTAGATCTGGGAACATATTTTTCTGGTAATTGAAAATCAGAATTTTGCAATTGTTGGATGGGACAAATTTGCCAGTCATTGGATGAAAGTCTTTGTGCTTGTCGACTTCAGAATGGGCTGAGATTCCACTGAAAATTACTTACTGTTAAGCAAATTGATACTAGCTGTGTTCTCCTGATTTGGAAGACAAGGCACTGGGGCAGTACAAACAAAAAGAAAGCTGCTTCCCTCATGGAAGATACTGAATAAGTAATTAATTCACAGTATAAAAACATATTAATGAAATTTCAGTAATCAATGCCTGATTCCAGAAACGGAGTTGCTGCTGCATGGTTTGAACACCTGGCAATTAGGAAAAGTATGTGGCAAACTTTTTCCCCGGTGTGACTTTGGCAAGCCCATTGATTTTGGCAAAGCTAGGCTACCTTGTGCTACATGTACATATATCTGTATATCTATCTGGGACCTCCTCAAGCTGTGGGACGGGCTGTCATAAGGTGGGGTTATCAATTTATCTTTTTTGAGCATGTCCAGCTCAATTTTAAAAGCAGTTTGGTAGGTTTTTTTAAAATGTTGCTTCTTTACAGCAAGCAAATTAAATGTGAAAATTCCTGGACGGTATTAAGGGTAGACCTTCACACTTGCGCTGTGACAGACACTTCAGCCACAGCACAGCTACACTCTGATATTGCTTAAAAGCTACCTGCTCTTTTTTCGTCCTCTGATCTCATTCTGGTCTCCTCCTGACAGTCAAATAACATCGGTCTAATTAAAATCAGGCGAATATTTTGTGTCGTGTGTAATAGGTAATATAAAGTACATATGTAATGATTTAACTGAACATCTGAGTTTTGGATAAAGAGAAGTTTTCATCTGGCATTGACTTCCCAGTGGGCGGAGAGCAGTGACTCTTGCCAGTCCTGTCGGAGCTCTCTGATGGATGCTCATTCTATAGGAATTATTCAAGCACAGCAAATTCGAGTGGGGCTTTTTTTTTGGTAGCTTTCATTTGTATGGGAAAAATGATCTTCAAAGATAACAGAAGGAGATAGAACACCAGAAATTTTTTGTGATACTTCTGTGAGAGTGTCCCAGCCTAATCTCTGTTTGGTTATGGGAGTTGGATCAGTATAAAACATTAGCAAATTGGGTCTCTGGCCTCATGAAGCCAAACACAAATATTTAACCTGGCAAAGGATTTTTCAGTAACAATCCCCCCAAAAGCCTGAGAGAAAGTAGGCTTTAAAATGCTTCTAAACTGATAATATGCTGATGTGCCAGGCTTCAGCCACTGCTCAGGAACAGCAGGCAGAAATCCTTTCCAGCTAGGGATATCTATTCAGAAACAGAGATATGGGTGTTGCTGTCCCTCGGGGGTGTTGAGAAAGAGCGCACCTAAATTCCTACTTTTCTTCTTCAGGACTTGAGAGGTGAAAAGTAAATGCAGGTAATTTTCTGTAGCTCTGGCTGTGTCCAGTGTACCCAAGTTTTAAAACAGTGCAGGGAGAGGAGATGGCTGATCAGTCACGAGAGGAACAGGTAAAGGGAGGGATACTTTACTGCTGAAAGAATGGTATTAATATTTATATTCCCTCCAAGGTGTATGGCACTGTAAATTGCAGCATAAAACTATAAATCCTTTCCCCCCTGTTTTCCAGATTTATATATCAAAGGTGGTTTTTCCTATTCTGTCCTTAAATAGCTGGTTGCTGCTATTTCTGTTTCTCTTGGCTCATTTTGCAGAATCTACAGAGCACAATGACAGCACTTTAGAAACTTAGAAAATATGCACACACAAACACACTCTTATGTGTATTGGCAGGTTGTAAGAAATGTGTCAATGTCATTCTCAGAAGTCATTACCCAATATAAAGGATCTAACAGGAATTGAGAAATTTATTTAAATTCCCATCTGTATTGTGCAGGATTAAAAAGTACTGTGGGGAATGAAGGAGAAAAAGAATGAGAGATCTTCATGCTTTATGTGATAAACCAACTACTAATTCACAGTGTTTTCCCCAGGGACCTTTTTTCCACTTTTATTCTCCTTTTGAGATCTCTCTTTGAGAGAAAGGATAAAGTGAATCACTACTCTGAATCAGTATGGAAATTTCTATGCTTATATTTCAGATGTTTCTCCCACTCTCCACTCTCCTGACTTGGATGAGAGTGGGAGAAGCTACACAAGGAATCGGCTGCAGCAAAAGTTCCCAGAGTTTGGTCCCATTCACTGCAATTCCAAAGGCATTGGGGTTTACATCAGGAATGAGTGCCACAGCCTGAGCAGACCCCTCCAGGCAATACTGATTTTCATGAATGAGCCTCCTTCTCCACTTGCCCTGGAGCACTGGTACAGCACAGCAAAGGTGCAAACAAGTGGCAGGAACTTTGCTGTGGGTTGCATGATCCCCGAGATTACTTCAGACCGAACACATGCCAAAGCTGCAGAGAAGTACCATTGCCAAGGGCCTGGTTCTGAAAAAGTGAACACTTCTTTTATTTAAAAAAAAGTAGCTGTGGATTTTTAACCCACCTTGAGCAGAGTTTCAAAAACTTCGTATGATTTGCATTTGTAAATTGAATGGGTTTGTATTCAGCCAAGACTCCAGGCCTAAATTCCCAATATACTTGAAATGATGCTCACAAGCATGACTAGTCACTCCAGTCCTAATAAGGCACGATGATTTTCTCTTATGGCCAGTCAGGAACTGCTGTTTCAGCTCTCCCTATGAATTTTGAATACTATAAAAATAAAAATAATCACTGGATTAAGGGATTGAATTGCCTTGATCTACCCTCCAGGCATGACACCTGCCTCACGGAGCTGCACTCCATCCTCTGGTGGTGTAATTAATTTCATGCAGAGTGGAAGGGCCTTACCCTGATTTTTAGTGGCTCAGTGTGAAAGCACTGCTGTCAGATAAGCTTTTGGTGCTGAGCCTATGGGATTGTGGGAAAAATATTGGGATGTATTGTTTGTGGTGCCTGGTGATGTACATATTCAGCTGACTCCTGAATATCTGTCACCGACTGTACCATCGCTGCTGACTGTGAGGAACCAGATTTGAAGTGCTGGGTGTTACCAAAAAAAGGCTGTTTCCAAAATCAGGAAAGGAGAAGAATAAATTTGTCTAGGTGTTTCATAAGCTGTATGGGAGCTCCTCAGTTAATTGAGGAAAGGGAAAGTGGACACAGCTGCCTTATTTTTCTAAATTAAAAATACCTTGGCTTTATTCACCCCTCTAGGAGCCAGCCCAAACCTAGGAATTGTAACAGGATGGAAATAGCTTTAATGAATAAAGGATTCTGAGTCCTGGGCAGATATGCTCAGGTGATGGTACACGGCATGGCCAAATTTAAAACCAGTCCATGAAGTTGGGGATGGACAGACATGAATCCTGCTGACACCTCCAGCCAGCTGGAGCCTGCCATCTCTGTGTATCCTAAGGGAGTAAACCACGTTGTTCCAATCCCTGTCCAACCTGGTCTTGAAAACTTCCAGGGATGGGCCATCCACAGCTTCTCTGGACAAGCTTTTCCAGCACCTCATACTAAAGGATTTCTTCCTAATATCTAATCTAAACCCACACCCTTTCAGTTAAAAGCCATTTTGTTGGTAATTTTTGTCATTTTGTGGCCTTGCTGCTGAGGAGAGCAGCACAAACACTGAGAGGCGCTTGATTGCAGTTTCTGCCTCCCCTTTAAAGGCTGCCCAGGTGTACATGGCTTCTAAGGAAGTGGTGGGCCAAATTCCTCTATAGAAGGGTCTGGCAGGGGCAGGGTTAAAAGAAGAGCTCTTCCCAGGGAAATTCCCCTTGCAACAACTGCCTTTTGCAGGGCGCAGAGCCACCTGCAGCCCATCAGCATGGGAGGGAAGGGGTGATGAAGGCCAGTGGCTCTTCTGAGCAGTGTCAAAAAGCTGCACCCCCATGGAGATTATGAAGCTGAGCCAGGAGGACCTCGGAAGGGAGATGCTCAGTCTTAAGCTTTTGTAAGGAATGAGGCCTTATTATTGCTATTGTTGTTATCATTATTATATTATTATTTCTCCTTTACATAGATGTATCTTTTGCTTATTTCCGCTTTAGGAATTTTCTTGAACTCCAGCACTTTTTCTCCTCATTTCTTTCCTCTCTCCCAGAATTCCTTTTTTTGTTTGTTTGTTTGTTTTAAGAACAGGTTAAAATAAAAGGATTTGTACCTCTGTAACTTCGACAAGGGGATATTTGAAGAGGAGCATAACTCTGTAGTCTTTCATGGTGCCCGACTTAAGCTAAGCTTGGTTTTAATCTTAGCTGCCAAGGTTGGTGTGTCTTTATCAAATCAAGCAAAGGTGCTGAGGAGGCACTGCACTTAAATCTCTGGGGCAGGGGTTTACAAGCACATCAGACGCCTCAAAGGCATCACCTTGAAGGCTGTCTGAGGAATCAGGCCACGGAGGCAGCAATGTGCTGCTGTAGCAGCAGCACTGGCTGTGTCTAATCTGCTGCTGAGAGCTGTGGTGGTTGCCAGCGCTGCTGTTCCTGAGCTGGGAGGGAGCAAACCACCCGGATGCTGTTTGGGCAGACAAAATAGTACAAAAACTAAACCCAAGAACATGTTTGGCTGCCTTTCCTATTGCAAATAGCATAGTCTGAGATAGAGGTCTTCCCTAGAGGAAGGAAATTAAGTGTTTACTGATGCTGATTAATTTCTGAAAAGATTTAAGAAATCTGTTTATACATGGGCTGAAGGTGATATCATTTTGTCTGATGTCTGGAAGAATGAAGACTTCTTCAATTTGCTTTTTCAGACGTTAAGCATGACGAGGCGAACAGAGAAGGCACCACATTGCCTCATCACATCAGTCGAAGCACTCACAAAGAGCATAAGGCCATGAAGTCTGGACTCAGTAAGAACAGCTGACTCCGAAAGAGAGAAAAACCCTGTTTGTGGCTCTCTTTTCAGGCAGGAGCCTTTGAGCAGATGTCTGTAACACGCCTGCTGATCAGAGCAAGGGAGCAGAAAGCTGTGCTGTGCCATGCCTGCCGTGCTGCTGTCTGCCTGCCTTCCTCCTGTGCCTAATCCCCAGCCTGCTGGGGAAGGGGTTTTAAAGCCAGACCTTCAAGGTTCACATTTGAAAGACTGCTCAGAGAAGCTGTGGCTGCCCCATCCCTGGGAGTGTCCAAGGCCAGGCTGGATGGGGCTCTGAGCAACCTGGCCTAGTGGAAGGTGTCTCTGCCCATGGTGGGGGGGGGGGTGGGACCTAAATGATCTTTAAGGCCCCTTCCAACCCAAACCATTCTATGTTTCTTGATATTTATAAAGAGTATGGGCTAATAATGTGTTTTACCCAGGAGAGTGAGGGCAAACACAAGAAAGTCAGGCCGCAGTAGATCAGGCTTAGCTCAAGGTGAGGGTTTGATAACCAGGTCAGAGCATGGGGTAATTTCTTTCCTGAGCTGAGAGCCGATTGCTCCATGCTACAGGTACAAAGCCCCACTGAAAGTGGTGGGAGGTGATGGTCACAGTGTAGGCAGGAGAAAACCCAGGAGATCCAGAGAGGAATGACAATTTATGGATATGGTAGACTGCAAAAAGGGGTCTGATGGTGATACTTTTAAAATTGACTTCCTAGTGTAATTTCGTATTTGCAGATGCTGGGGGCACTTCGATTGTTCTGGTTTGCTCAAAAGCTAGAGTTGATGTTTCACCACTCAAAATATCAGATGCACGTGAAATCCCAGCCAGTAGTGATGCAATAAATCATTGATCAATAGAAACTGGAGAAGTTCAAGAAAGTGTTTAAGAACACCAAGTACCACCTGTTTTGAAAGCAAATGGATGCAGCAGGCTAGGCTAGATTGGGATGAAAACTGAAGGCTCTTCTGCAGACCTAGTCCCAAAGAAATTCTGATGTGGTGTACAAGAGGAAGTATTTTTCCCTCATTATTGGGCTCAGAAGCTGGTTGTTATTCTGTAAGGAGAGTCTACTTGATTTTCCAAGCCTTACTTGTTTACTTGTAGCCTGTTGGTGTTATAAAGGTTTTCTTTCTCAACTGTAGCATGAAAGTTGGGAGGAAACACAAATTACTGTTCCGGGGTAAGGATCTAAAACACACTTTCCCTCCTACGCCTGTCTGCAATAACTCCTTCATTTCATGACCACGGAATTCTCTTTCATTCATGCAGCATCCTGTTGGCAGCTCTCCCCTACGAATTTCAGGTAAGCAATTGTGTGAAGAGACCACAACAGGCTATCGGATGTGGAAAATGCAGTGTCAGTGTTTGGGAAGTTCGAGGCATAAGGATTAGATTTGGAGGGGGAAAAGGTGATCGAAGGAAGCCTCGGGCCTGAATGCTTTTGTAATGCTGCCTCAATGTCTGCTGTACTCCTAATTAAATCCTGCTCCCTCCCAGCCTTGTGCAGATGGGGGAGTGTCACTGAAGCCAAGGGGGTTTAAGAAGCCTCTGCTCAGCACATGACTTGTAGCACCACTCAGACTCTGCCTGAGTTAAGCTACATGGCATTAGTAAGGATCTGGATAATGACATATTTCAATGGTTTCATTGTTTTATAGGGTTCTCCAGTGTTGTGATGAAATTTATATTATCTGGGGGAAAACACCTTATCCAAATTGACATCTTCCATCTCCAGTGGAGTGCAGAGATGGGAGGGAATCAGCCAAGAATGAGAAAGTTTCTCTGTTTATTTTGTTGTTGTTTTTGCGGAATCAAGACCATACTGAGCGCTTAAAGCAGAAGTCCAACATAAGATAATAAACAACCAACAAATGGAAATCAGTGATGCCACATCATTCATTTTTTTAAAGTTTGCATTAATAATAATGAGATTGATATGACTTTGAAACAGACAAATTATTTATATATGGTAATGACATTTATAATTGCTGTAAAATTTAGTTGAGCCTTTATTTTACTTTTCTCTCCCATTTACTGCCTTTTCATCCATTATTTAGCTTGTTTGTTGGAGTGGATATGTATGTTTTTAAGTCTGATACATGTGTTTTTAATATACTGGGAAGATGAAACAGTACCTCTTGTCAATCCAGTTGGAGTCTGTGGCCAAATCTCGACCTTACAGAACAGAAATGAGCCCCTGTTATTCTGTGTATATGGAATCATTTCATTCTTATCACTTTATGTCCAGGTTTCAGTTAGTATAAGGGCTTCTCCTTTTTTTCCCTTTCAACCTCTTCCTCCTGAGGCAAGGTGTGGCTGTCTGCTGGTATTTTTCCTCTTTCTGGGGCCTAGGATACACTTGAGGGAATACAAAGAAAGAAAGATTGAGGGATTAAACAAAAAAGTTGTCATTATATGAATGAAGAAGCTTTCTGCTTTTCACAGAAAGCACCCTGAGGTTGGTTCCTTCAACACCACCCATTTTTTTCTGCCTTGGAATCTGTTTGTTCATGCCATGGCTATTCCTGCTGTCAGTATGAGCTGGCCAGTACTTCCAAGGTCCCTGTGATGTAAATAATATCCGTGCCTGTCCCAAAGCCGTGTGGCCTTCACTGGATGCCTGTACAATTGCAAAGGTCATTACTCTAATATGGAGCTACTCTTTCCTTACCTCATGAAAGTACATATTCACTCTGATCTTTAAATTTAAAATATTTTACCAGACAAGTCTTTCAAGGGTGATTTTTATTATTTCTTTTTTTTTTTCCTAAAATGGTGTATTGGGAAAACAATGTTTTATAACCCTAGTGCATAATTTCCAAAACGGTATATTCATAGGACAAATGCCAATAAGCTAGAATGTTGCACAAACAAGAATGCTATAAATTGTGTGTGGACTATTTACGTAAAAACTTCAGCTTGAGAATTTACACAATAATTCATTTTTAAGCATTTTACAACATATTCAGTAGGAAAGAGGAAGGTAAAAGCGTTAAACCATTTCTTTTGTAACTCAGAAAGGAAGATTTATCGGATGGTTAGTCATATTTTGCATAGTCATGAACAATAAAACCTAAAGTTGCTACAGCTGTAGTTATTTGACAGAAAAGACTGTTAGAAAAGTTCTGTTAATGCTTAATGTGTTGCTCCACAGAAACTACACTAGTGTATATTACAGCTGAAACATAAACCCACCTGTGTATACAAAAATGAGATTTTTTTGTTTTTCCTCTGTTGTTTTCTCTTCCCTGACATGGTAGGTAATAATAAAACAAGAAGAATTGTGATTTATTTAAACTTGTTAAGCCAAAGGAGAGAAAAGAACAAAGTTTCTTATTGCGATACACTCCTTTTTGAGGAAAACTTCAAAACTTGTGATGATCTGACGAAGCACAAAACTCATTTTTCTTCAACAGAGTGGCCACTGCCACACACAAAAAATGTGAATCTAAATGCTTCAGTCAGATATGCTGCTTGAATATTCTCATTCAGAGGGTAATGTTTTCTTTCCATCTCTTACAATAGTATTTTTTTTCTATTCTCTCTGTTCAACTTGAAAAAAAACCCAAACAAAACCAAAACGGTATTAAAAAAAAATCAGAAACTTAATATTCTACCACTTCTCAGCACTCATGATGTCAAGTAGTCTGAAAAGCTGCCTTGATCTCAATACCTATAAGCACCTGGCATTCCTAGAGGAGTGGTATATTCTTGGACACTGTTCTTATTCAACACAGTCTTCACAGATCCAACAAGAAATGTAGGAATATGTTTTTAAAAGAATTCTTTATATTGAGGCCAAATCCAGCCTACATTTAACAAAAACCATTGTGAATCCTCCCTTCTTATATGGAAATGGGTGGTTGGTGAATTCCCCAACTGAATTCCCCATTTCTAGCCTAGTTTTAGGTTTCCATTGTGTTCCTGGTGACCAGCTTACGCATTCAATTGCATTCAATAACTTCTGGTTTTGTAAGTTGAAAAACAATGTGCTTCGGGGCAACATCCCAATTCTGTTTCTTTGGGGACAACGTGATGCTTGTGAAGAGCATTTCAAACAATTAGGGTTAAATTAATCCTGGTATTCAGAGGCATTTCTTCCATTTGGCTCTTTGAAAGGAGAATACTCTTTTATCTTCTTTTGTTTCTTCTGTCATCTTTGGCAGAATTAAAGGCAGGAATAGAGTTGCACCACTGAATATGTGCCTGTGTAATTTTGTTAAACTGGGTGGGGTTTTTGAGTCTGTGTATATATGTAGAGGCAGTGAAATTAACAAATTATTTTGAATATGGGAATGACTGAAAGTTGGGGTTTTTAAGTTTTACAGGCATCTGATTTGGTACTATGAGTGTTTAGGTTTATGTGTGTCGAACCGGCCAGAAAACCCACGGGAGCTGGGAGCTGAGTCCTGCTGGAGTCATGCACAGGAAGGAAAGGCCAGTTGAACTCAAAGATAGGCTTTTTGTAATGTTAGACAGAATTGATGGACTAGTGATCCCTCATCACATTTTTATTCCACAGTGAATCCTGGTTTTGGCCACTGTTTTGTAGCATGCCATCTTGATTTAATGTACAAAGTGCTTGAGTTGTTGGATATGCCCATAAAGTGTTTTATCTCAGTTTCAGGTTTTAAATTTTATGTCAGTAATAAGCACCTACATTTCATTACAAGTTAACGGGACCGTCTGATTGTAAATCTTTGCAAATCTTTTTCCTTCCTTAGTACAGGAGTAAACTTCATTTTTTTTTCCACGTGGCTCAAGTGCAGTAATAGGACGAGAGAGAAAACAGTTTACTTGAGCCTTGGATATAAATACAAATTCATCCTCTTCAGGATAAACTTTAGTCAGGGCTAATCCAAATTTAAATTTAAGTCTTGCTTTGGCCAGCACTTCAGTGCGCTTTTAAGTGCAGCAGTCATAAATAAAATTCCGGGAGAACAAATCACGCTGAGTGACATCTCTTAGCATGTTCCCTGGAGTTCATTGTCCTGCCTCTGATGATGTATGACGTCCTCTAACAGACATACCAACGTGTTTCTTTTAAGCTGATGAGCATGCCCAGGTACAGCTGTATTTAGTTAGGGCCCTGCTGTCACACCGCTCTGTGCAACGCCTGAACCCCAGCAGGGGTGGAACCTTACGGCGTTGGAAGCCTCAATGGAGCTCTGTCTGAAGATGTCCTTTATGAGGCATGGGGACATCTATGTTTGATTTACCATATTTCTGGGTTTTCTTTTTCTTCTCAGCTTTGTCAATTATTTCCCAATGTTTTACAGCTGTGTCAGTCAGTCTAATTAAAAATATTGCATCTTCTTGCTAGAGATTCTTCTCCTATGCCTTTAGACTGTTACAGCTGCAACAATACCACTGCTATTAAAATATTTACATCAATTTCTTCTGTTGTTCTTGCTAGTTTTTCTCAAAAGGAATTAGAGTTTGCTGTGCTAAACACACTTTTCTTTAGGAAAGTGTAATTCTGTGGATAGCTAGTAACTTAATTGCTATTTCATGCAATTTAACACTGATTTTTTTCACTCTTTTAGGAAGGACTAATGAATTTCATATTACTTTATGCAAGCAAAAGTAGGTGGCCTTTAAGAAATGTTAATGAAACACCCTATAAATTATAAATTTTAAGCTCTAAAAAGTTAAAGCTTTAATACAAAAAACCCCAAATGGTACGAATGTAAACAAGGGGAGCAGATATTCTCTCTGCTCCAGACATCCTAAAACTCATCCTAAAATGATCCCAATCAGCAACATTGAAAGGCAGAGCTCAGGTTTTCAAAATGAGTCCTCTTGAGCACAGGGGTCACTGGCAGGGCTCCAGATGTTGGTGTGATTTGGGGTAAGAGGGGGCAGTTTAGTCTCTTCTTCATCAGCAGATCTGCTCCCTCGCTCCTCTGGGTGGCTAAACCCCAGGTTTTGTTTGCCCTGACCTCATGGAGGCATGGCTCAGTATGCTGGAATGATTATTTGATGCTACAATGACATGACAAAATTCGGAGGAATCCAAGCACAAGAGCTGACACCACTATGACAGACAAACCTTGGGTAACACCAGGTTTCAGGGTACTTGCAAATACATTTGAGATTTGCCTGAATTCTCTTATGTAACACAGAAAGCACCATAAACAAACTTTCTGTTTGGCTGTGGGTTCAGAGCAGACAGATTTACACTTTGATGTATTCATTGTTAAAAACTACAGCTCTCCTGCTAGGAAGATGTCTGTTCCACTCTTGGGTTGCCAGCAGAGAGCAGGTTACATGACAGGCTTTTTTTCTGGCACAAAAAGAGAAACAGCTAGAAACTGCAAGATGGCCCTTTCTTATCACAGTTTGGAGTGAGGAAAGAAGAGATCAGTGTGTCAGGCTATTACTCAGCTGTGGTGTGACTGATGATTGAGGGCTGTAGCTTTTTGTAAGGCTGTGAGGACGTTCATGTCTGCACAAATAACACAGCAAAAACAAACAAGCCAGTTGGCTGGCGTGATGGGTATTAAAAAGAATCTGAATAATTAGCTTGTTTAATAGAGAAAATGTTAAAGGCAATTATTATTTTTCCTTTAGGTTTTCAAGACCATGCTAATGTCTTACAAACAGTAATCAAGGAGTAATTGTATGCAGAAGGTGTCTTTAGTCACCCAGGCTGAGCTATAATTCAGCTGAGAGGCAAACTTTGAGCTTTTGGTATTCCATACAAACTTCTCGTAATGTTTTTTAGTGGCTTTCACCCATTTTATTTCAAGCTTTCTCATTTTAGTTTCCTCTCTCTCTCTTCCTGGTCTCCTCATCAAAACTGGTCATTTAGATATTGTATTTTCACCTGAATTTTACCAAAACTGGTGGAATTAACTTCTTAAAAATAAGATACATCATTTTATGATTTGAAGTTCTTGAGCAAGCTTCTAACCACAGCATCACCGCAAATGCCTCTGTCTTGCAAGACTGAAAGTATTCAGCTTTATGAGTCTGTTTCATTAGCCACATTGAGCAAAAATACTATAAAATCACTGTGGAGAGGTTCATCTCTGCATATGTTATCACAAGGATTTCCCTTTTAATGGGGAAAATATTATTAAGCTCAGACTGTTATGAACAATCTAATTTGTCTGGGCATGTGATATCCATGAGGAACAGATAAAAGAGAAGATTTAATAGTTTCAGTCCTTGGCAGTATATTTTGTTCCAGTAACCACACAGAATTTAAGCTGTTTGTGTTAAACTTGAAAAAAGCTAAACAGAAGAAAAGAGAGATCATGCTGATTTTCACAGCCAGTCAGAAGAATCCTTTTGGAAACTTACAAAAGGGTGAAATATTCCCTTCCCCAGAAAAAATTCTTTAGCATGAGTAAGCTCCCATTTGTGGGGTTCCTCTGAGGTTGTTCAGAACAAGAGAGTATCTTTTTTTCTTGATCAATTGAGTGGCTGCCAGGTACTGAGTGTCACTAAAGCAAAAATGTGGTACCTCCTGCTATCTGAGTTTCCTACAAATTACTTTATGAACGTCTTTTTACCACCTTTTGTGTGAGGGTTAGATGAATTCCCAAGGTCAGTCCTTCTGGTGCATCAGTCATTTTACATCTTCTGCCAAGTTTTTAATCAGACTGAGCACAAGTTATCTGCTAGCGAAGCGGAGAATGTAATAATTTATGAAGGTTTTGGCACCACTTAAGTGCAACTTAGGGGGTGCGTTAGGGCTTATGGACATACCCGAGTACAGAGGAAGAAAATGTGAGAGCAGTAACCTGGTCAGTCAGAAGAGGATTAACAAAAGCAATAAGTCCATGCTGTCTTGAAACACTTTACCTTGATGGCTGGCTGTGGCCAACCACAGAGGAAGAAATAGTCTGAGCAGCTCTGTTTCTCAGTTGCTCAGTCTGACTTCCCTGGCTCTGCTCCGTGTGTAACAAAATTCACATTTAGTGCAGAAACAGAGGAGAGGTTTTACAGTAACTCTATGATCAACCTACCATGTAAACGGGGAATAAAGAGAGGATTCACTCCCCATCTTTCCTGTGCTTCCTACTGGCAACCCACCGTGTCAGAGCTGAAAAAACCATGGACCATGGCAGAGATCCAGGTGAAGGTTTTCCAGCAAAGAAAAAGAAATTAGAGGGCAAATATAATATTCAGTTAAGTGTTGGTAAAGAAAAATTTTGAGAGTTTGCTAAACTTCTCCTCAGCTCCCATGCATTATTAAAGTCACTTGGAATTAATAACTTTCCAGTACTGGCTGGCAGCTGAAGAACTTCCATAAAGATGAATTAACTAAGAAACAAGGGAAAAGCTCGCATCAGAACATAATGGCATTATAATTTGCACAAGAACATTTGTCAGAGAGGAAATTATTACTAAATGCTACAAAAGAGTCCTATAACAAAGGAATCTTATGGGAGGAAATGTTCAGAGATTTTTATGGTCTGTTCTCTATTTCAGTGCCTGATGTAACAACTAGCTCTAATGTGCACAGTCAAGGTCATTCAGTGGAACTGGAGCCAGCAGCCATTTGTTCCAGCAGTCCCTCTATTTCTTCTCAGGTCTTACTGAATTCCTGGAAGATTTTCTCCCCATTGTTCAACAGAGGCTGTGTGAGGTCTAGGAGTCGTCTCCTATTCTCTTTTTATTGCCTTCTTTATAATTTCTTATTCTCTGTTTTTGTTACCCTGCCACAGTTCATTTTCTCCCAGAGATGCTATACTCGAATTCTGACCCCAGAGGACAAAATCTGCAGATATAGGTACAAAATCCTTGTCTTTGCTCTCACAGTTTTATGCATCTTCAAGTGTATGGTTCCTGTTTGAATTTCTCTAGCGTGCTCCAGAATCAGAGGAACTTTCTCTCGCTGGGAAATTTTCTCAAGCCAAGAAATCTGGCTAGGAGTCATGATGTGTTTTGCCTCCTGCTTGTGTGTCTCCACACTTGTGAGGTCTTGCAGTGTTTTGCAAGTTGTAATACTTGGAGCCTAGCTTGGGACTATTCGGCATTACTCAGTCATAAAGGCTGACTCTTCAGACTGTGCTGCCTCATGTAAAACAGGAATCCTCGAGCTTTACATCCATGTGTTTTATAAAAATTCCTCTCAGACGTGTCACTGCCGCTCATTGGAGGCATCTGAGCACCCCACTATGTCATCTTGGAAACCTGCCACAGATCCTAAAACCAGACCACCACTTGTAAATTTAGTATGGAGCTGGGCTCGTCCTTTGGCAGGAGGTTGGAAGCAAGAACCCAGTCTTATCCTAAGAAAAATGGGAATGCAGCCCTTGACTACACATCCAGTGAGCACTTCCTATCCATGGCCATCAGGATCTGCAAGTGCCTGCCTGTCCAAGTTTACATTAATTTAAAGAAGTAATATTTAAAAGTGGTTAAAAATATTTGAATCAAATAAATTAATCCAAGTTCTCTCCCACACTGGATTGTGCTAGAGTAACTCTGTTCAGCAAAATACTTACTTGATTTTCATTAGTTGGTATGATTTGATATTGACAGCATTCTCCTGGTTATTTCTGGATTATAGTATAGCTCTGTTTGAGCTCAATGAAACTGTGCTATTTTCAATGTGGAGTTTGGTGTGTTAGCTAGAAAAATGATTAAAACTTTTCAGATTTATTCCAATCAGCCTGATCCTTAATCCAGAATTTAAAACCAGATAATCCTCTGTTTCATTTTCACTTTCCCTCAGAAATGGCCGTTTAACTAAGGGATCTTTCAAAACCTTGTTGTTGCAAGCAACTACACAAGGAAAATAGGTAGTTTATAAAAAGTCTCTCCCCCATCACCAAAAATTAACTACACCAGTTCCTATTCAGGAAAGTAAGTGCCATTAAATCATGAAATTGCTTATGATAAAACCAAAGAAAGTGTGAGTGCAAATGTAAACACAATGACGACTCGTTGGTGCCAAAATTAAAGCTTATATTACACCAGCTGATAGCTAGCTGCAAGTCAGAAATACGATACATTAAAATAAACAGTTTGAGATTAATCTGCAGCTATCTGGCAGAGCATGAATTAAAGCACATTTCAAATAATGTCAACATCAGTTTAATTCTCCTTTCCTTACACCCTCTTCCATTACCCAGCCTTATACACATGTTTTTAGTTGAATCCCAACATCGGGGATGGACTTTTAGCTGGTGGACCCACTTCACATGCCCAGACGTCTGGGAGCACAGTAATTTAGCAGGAAATTCCCCAGGTCATCTGGGAAAAGAGTGAGGCTCTCCGTCGCTTGCTTTCGGAATAGATCACAGTGAGACCTTGGAGTAGTTTTGGGTTTATTATTTATATTTATCTCAATTTCTAGAAAAAATCCATCTGACGTTAGAAAGTCAAGGTTGTCTTACTGAATATCACCTACAAGAAAATTTTAGGGTCTCATTGCAAAGAGTTGCGTGCCAAGCAGACTTGAGTAGTGTTTGAATTTAATACTGGAGCAAGGGCAGATCATAGGGGAAAAAAAAGCCACTCCCCTGTAGTGCAAGATATACTTATATGGCTCTGTTCACTTGGAAATCTGTTCTCGTTGATCTTAGTCTGACTCTCTGCAGGGTTTCCTTGGTCAAGGAGGCTAAAATTGATTCAAGGCCCAAAGCTCTTCAGCTCAGTGTTGACAAAACCTAGAATCCAACGTCCTTGTGTCAACACACTCTGACTTTCTTGGATCTTCAAACCACATTCTGCTGTATGACCAAAAATGGAAGGTGGATCACAATGAGAAACATATGGCTGGGAATGGAATTTCAGACTGGAGGAGAAGAAAGGAGGAGGAGGAGGAGGATGGAGATTGAAAGGAAAAGAGCAGAATAAAGTAGAAAATGAAAAGAGAAATTAAATTTAGGCTCCTCTATCAGGGAGAAGAAAAACAACCCCCTCAGCTCCTCTGGTGACCTTACATGGGAACCTCCTAGAGCTTTGTTTTTATGACTTCTCTCTCTCTTGCATTTATTTCCCTTCTCTGCTATTTCTATAAGGTGCTAGACATTAGATTTGGGATAAGCTGGAGAGCTACAAGTTTTGAGTTATTTACCTGCTTTCCAGGGCATTCCAAAGGGGTGTGCAATATGTCTGAGTTTAGAGGCAAGAGTAGCTTTTCAAGTGAAGACGTTTGGCTGTGACTCTGTAGTTCGAGGCTGTTCACAGAAATGTCTGAGGCAAAAACTCATTCAATTCAATTAGTTCATAACTAGAGCTGACTGAAGGGCAACACCAGCTCTGCTGTGTGGCAACTTGTGAGGTCCAGCAATTTGGGTTTGCTCAAACATGGCCTTATCTACTGGGAATTTAAAAATGTCCACTTTTCATTCTGACATGGAGCAAAGTTTGGGGCTTTTTGTTTGCTTTTGCAAAACGCTGATATATTTTTTTACAGGGTGCGGGAAACGGCCTTTCAGCGAGCTGTGCTTCATTCCTTACAGGAAAGGACAGTGCCCGGGCTTCCCTGTGCATGGATCATGCTGCCCCTGGGGACACTGTTGGCTCTTGCTGGTGGCTGCAGAGGGACTCGTGTCCAGGGCAGGAGGAGCTGTCTGGCTTCCACGGATACAGGTTTCAGCTGGGATTGGCACTGCTGCATCATCACCTCAGCTGGGGCAATGGTTTAAAAAATTGCTGTGTATTTTTGGTCAGACTGCCATGAGAAGCAGTGACTTACAGCACTTCAAAGAGCACAAGGTGCCTGTGTTTAGACAGATGAATTTATCCTGTGCTACCCATTGTATGTTCAGTCACAGTTGCTGGCTGTTCAGAGCTGAGAAAGATCTGCTTGTATCATATATAGCTGTTCTTATCATGTTTTAAGCAGTCTTCTTATTTTAAAAGGACTAGAGAAAATGGGACTTTCCCGGCTGGATGAAGACGTTTCTTGCTGTAGCTTTCCAAACTGTGTCATACATAGATATAGGGAAAAACAATACCAAAAAAGTGATGCACATGATTCATACCCCATTTCTAAAAATGATGATAGAGTGCAGATGATACAATTGCACTGCTTCAGAGCTAATAACACTTGATAACCAAAATCTTGTCCCTTTTTTTGACAGCATTCCCTGTGGACATCATGGAAGCAATGGCTCAGAGGTAACATTTTAAATGTAGTGTCTGCAACTGGATCTTGCTACTAAATTCACTGTATATCAACCCTCCTCTCATCTAAATTCTTAACAGAATTCCTACTGATTACACCAACTGCAATATCTATATATAATTATACTTTATATATATTACAAATAATAAAGTGCAGCTGATTGTAAGTGATTCTTGATGCATCAGCATCAAGATTAAGGGGTGGAACAGAAAATCAGGTTCCTACTGGCCGGTGATTCTTTACATGCTCTTGAGAGTGTAAAGAGATTTTCATAAGGATAAAGAGTGTGGTTAAACACTGCTGTAAGTGTCAATCTGTGCTGAGATTTCCAATAGGGAACCAGGTAGCCCTACCAGATGCAATAAACACACTTCAGATTTTGGTTTATAAAATTAACTTGATGTGATATTGGCCAAGTTTGTGTGACTTCTAACTGCATTATACAAATGGATATCTNTCAGTCACAGTTGCTGGCTGTTCAGAGCTGAGAAAGATCTGCTTGTATCATATATAGCTGTTCTTATCATGTTTTAAGCAGTCTTCTTATTTTAAAAGGACTAGAGAAAATGGGACTTTCCCGGCTGGATGAAGACGTTTCTTGCTGTAGCTTTCCAAACTGTGTCATACATAGATATAGGGAAAAACAATACCAAAAAAGTGATGCACATGATTCATACCCCATTTCTAAAAATGATGATAGAGTGCAGATGATACAATTGCACTGCTTCAGAGCTAATAACACTTGATAACCAAAATCTTGTCCCTTTTTTTGACAGCATTCCCTGTGGACATCATGGAAGCAATGGCTCAGAGGTAACATTTTAAATGTAGTGTCTGCAACTGGATCTTGCTACTAAATTCACTGTATATCAACCCTCCTCTCATCTAAATTCTTAACAGAATTCCTACTGATTACACCAACTGCAATATCTATATATAATTATACTTTATATATATTACAAATAATAAAGTGCAGCTGATTGTAAGTGATTCTTGATGCATCAGCATCAAGATTAAGGGGTGGAACAGAAAATCAGGTTCCTACTGGCCGGTGATTCTTTACATGCTCTTGAGAGTGTAAAGAGATTTTCATAAGGATAAAGAGTGTGGTTAAACACTGCTGTAAGTGTCAATCTGTGCTGAGATTTCCAATAGGGAACCAGGTAGCCCTACCAGATGCAATAAACACACTTCAGATTTTGGTTTATAAAATTAACTTGATGTGATATTGGCCAAGTTTGTGTGACTTCTAACTGCATTATACAAATGGATATCTTGGAGCATTCTAAATTTGTTTGCTTTTCAAACAACAACAGCAAAAATCTGGTTTTGGACAGCCTATTAAACACTATGCAGTGCAGACTGCTTCAAAAATAGCAAAAGCTAAACATTGATGGTTTTTAATAAACCAGACTTAAACACTGAGTAACTTTAATAAGGCGGATACTTAAGACAAGCATAATGAAAGGTGAAGGTCTGTTTTCTTTTTATTTCATTTCTTAACCTCTACTCTTCGATCCTGTGTTTGGTTTGGGGTTTAAAATAAATCATTCTCTTAAATGAAGTAATAAGAGAAGTAGAGTGAAGAGCCGACCTGTGCAAAGAAATTTATTGCAGAGAAACTAGCAGGCAGGGAGAAAAAAGTTCCTATATTAACTACAAAACAGTAAGTGCTAAGACTTTAATAACTTCATTGCAATGAAAATGTTTTTCATAGAGTCAAAACAGATTAGTTGCAAGAAAAAATATTTAGTTCTTCTCCTTGAAGCCAAATGGTGAAAATTTCAGTTAATCTAAATAGATTTATGACTCTCATCATAGTCTGTTCCTTCTGATGATTTGGCACGTTTTTTGCTGTAACCAAACACCTTTAGACTGTACTCAGACTAGAGAGAAAAGTGATCATGCTTCCTTTTCATAACCTCATGTCTCTCATCTCCCTTAGGTCCATGTGACTGCAATGCCCTCTTTCTCAGAGCTGGTCTGGAGGCGGCGCGGGTAAACCGCTGCTTCTTCTCAGCTTCTACAAGTTGAGGGGGTATTTGAATTCATATTTTAGGATGCATTGCCTCTTTTTGCATTAGTAGTTTTTGCAGCTGCTCCTAATTTCTTTTGCCAGCCCTACCAGGCTTCAGTAAAGGCAGAGAATTCCCCCCAAAGCTGCTGTCAATCTATTGAAAACAGCCTTGTGCTTTGAATGTTTCAAGCGGAATTGTTTCTAGACACAATTGAAAAAGAAAAAAAAATTAAAAAGCCAGTTTCAACATAAAGTGGAGAGGAATAAATTTCAGTTTTCATTTCAAAGAGAGACATACATGCACGAAATCTAGTTTAAATTCATTTATATGTGAACAGTGGCAGAAAGGGTTTGTTAGTCATACAGCAATACGAAGATATTGTGTATAGAGGCTTTCCTTTGGAGACAAGGTATTGAAAAGGCATTGACAAGTGGAGGAAAAGGAGAAGGTTGTCTGGTTTGTGTACTTATGTATAGATGGGCATTCAGTTATGATTATTAATAACCTCTAGCAAATTTGTCAGGAGGTGCCTCTATATCACAGTTGTACAAGATATAATTTGAAACTGTTAGATTATGGCACTGTAGTAACATATTGTTTTAACGGTATGTTTTTTGTAATTATTTCGTTTGTTTCTACAATTTGCCTTCTTTCCAAGGAGAAAAAAGAAAGCTTTTCTAACAATAACATTTAAACTAGGGCCACTAGATTAATGGAAGGAATAAGTTATAGTTGACTCAGACAGCTGTGAGCTGGTGACTGGAAAAGATGCCTAAGATATATGTGGGTTTATTGAAGAGAAAATTCAGAATTGGTGTTTCTTTTCAAGGTTTAAGAATGATGTGTTGCTAAAGCAGAGGGATGTCAGTGTAGGTAAGAAAGACTGTTCTGACAAAAGTGTTAGGTCAATTAGCAAAGTTACCCAACAAGTTTTTCTAACCAACATATTATTTAGAGATTCTATTGAGCTTCTATTTAGTCTGTTTTTCAGGTAGGCATTCCAGATGAAAGCAAATCAGAGAATTCTGTGAGCTTCAGATGACATTCCCTAAATAGGATCTCCTTTAAGTGAGTTTAAAAGTTACAGATATACACTGAAAACAAGTTGTTCTTACATCTTTGTTAGTAAGGCAATCCAGATATCATGAGATTTCCACTTGTTTTTGTTTTTCTACAAGTGGGTATAAACTTTCCTTCCTAGATAACCTACACAAGCTTAGGACTCAATGGATGGTGCTCTGAGAATAAAGCTTAATCAAGATTTTGAAAAAATATAGTCAACAATTTGCAAAGTGTTTGCTTTTAGTTGTAGTGGTGTCAGTACTCTATTTGACTGAACGCTGAGTTCTTTTTCTCCTGAGTGAGTGAAAAACCATTTTCCTATGCTACTACTGTCACCAATGTGCTCCAACTCTTTCAATATCCTAAGCAGGAAAATGTGTTCTCAGAGAGGCTGCATTGTCTTTCCTGAGACATTTTGCCTGTCCACTCTGTTATTCTGAACTCATAAAAAGTAATTTACAGAAACAGAAAAAGAACCTTATTGTAAGAAGGATAAACACACTTGTCAGGTTGATGCAGATAGGAGGTGGGATGGCTGTGTGCTCAACAGGTGAGGTGGGACCATTCCCAGCTTTCTTTAGTACCATACAGAGAAGAAAAAGACGAAAACTTTCAGGTTTTTCCATCCCTAATGTTGATAGGTAATGCTGGGAAATTTTGGTTACAAAGCAGCAGCAATCTGGGGAGTTTTGTTTAGGTTTCTTATTGGTTTACTCTGACAACAATCTCAGTTCCTTTGGGAGTTGTCCTTGTGGGAGAGAGGGATTTTTGGAACTGTGAAAATATGCAAGTCCTGTATAACATCACTGTAGTGGCTCAGACACTGCTTCTGACAAGACTAACAGTGATAACATGCAGGGATGAATCTCAAGTGACTGTTTATACAAGATAATCTCGTTGCAGAACATGGGAATACTTGTTACCCCCTCTGCAGCCATGCACACCTTCCCACCCTCATCGTGGTGAGGGCTCCTGGATAATTCCATGTAAGCCTCTCTTTTGGCTGGCTGGATCAGGTTTTTTTGCCACTTCAGCTGCAAATCCTGAATTTGTCATGTGGCACACTAAGTAACTCCACTCCTGACCCCAAAGTCATTAACTGTGCAGAAGACTCAGTACAGGGCTGTAGTAACTCTGAGAAATCAAATACTATCCTTTTAACAGGGTTGCAGACTTTTCTGAGAGGGGGGATCAGTCTCTTCCTTTAAGTAACAAGTGGTAGAACAAGAGGAAACAGCCTCAAGCTGCACCAGGAAGGTTGAGATTGGATATTAGGAAAAATCTCTTCACCGAAAGGGTTGCCAAACTTTGGAATAGGCTGCCCAGGGAAGGAGCTGGCATCAGCAACCCTGGAGGTGTTTAAAAGATCTGTGGATGTGCCACATAAATTGTACATCTGCTGCATGAGGGATCCTGATCCTTCACTAGCTGGAGAGGAGGCAGCTGGGTGGATCTAATTTAGGTATTTTGAATCTTTCTCTTGAGGTGTTTTTACACAGTCAAGAGTTAGAAGTGGAGTTATTTTCTTCATGGTAGTATGAGAAAAATTTGAACTGTTCATGTCAGTTACCAAATGTCTTACACCTTTTGTAGGACTGCTCTGAGCTGCTCTAAGAGCTCCTGGGAAAGAAGCAGAATGTCCTTCCAGTGCAGCCACACGTTTCCTCGATGGTGATGCCAGGACACCTCACTCACACAGCTGGGCTGTGGGAAGGAGGGGAGCACACAGCTGTGCTGACTCCGCACCGGCGCCGGAGCCCAGCTGTGACAGTCACACTTTGCTTGTCGTTTCCTCACTGCTCTCACGGGCATGCTGTCACCTGGCAGAGAGGTGTGGGTGCCTTTGCCTCCCCACAGCACCTGGAAGCCTGCAGAAAGTCCCGGGATTTCCCACCCATTCACGCAGGAGTGTGGCAGTATCCCGTAATGGCGTGGGCCATCTCCTGATGATGAGGGATTTATCTGCCCCACACAACTGTGCTTGGAGAGGTTGGAGGCATTTCCAAAGATGGTTGTGTGCAGATGCTGACTTGGGGCTCTAAAGCAGCAATGTCACATAGGTGCCACACGGGGCTCAGGTTGGGAAGCTTGCAGAGGTTATCATTCCTGGCTCACACCTTTGGCTCTGTGGAAGTGCATGGAACACAGGATACATGATTTTGGTAGCCCCACATGTTTTATAGACCAGCATTGATATGCTTGGCTCACCGGTCATTCAGTTTTCTTTGTCCGCCTCATTTCTTTGATCCCATGGGATTTTCTTTTTTCTTTTTTTTTTTTTTTTTTTTTCCCTGGGCAAGGTTTGTGGTGGGCATAATGGAATGAGTTAAAAGGTGCCAAATTAAATTAGTTCACAAATTTGGAAGGAAGCCAGTCAGGAAATAGCAACTGCTCTTATAGGAAAGCATGAGAGAGGGAGGGAGAGACAGGGAGGTTCTATCTGCCTGTGTGCATGTGCAAATATAAATCATGTGCCCAAAAACCAAAGTCAAATGATTATAAATGTTTTGGATCCCTGCAGCACATTTCTGAGTGATTTCCAATACTTCTTCCTGGAAAAAAATCCCCTTGTTTGCTCATAGAGACGGCCAGATGTACAGGACTGGTTGGGAACTCTTGCACTGGTATTTTGGACATTTCAGGGTTATGTGGCTGTGCTGATCAGTGAAGGAGCCCCATCCAGACCTTATTAACTTGATGTAAGAGAGCAGCACAGTAGAAAATAAGGATGATGTGCTCACTAACTACACAGTAATGGTCTACATGGCTTTAGCTCTCCTCTGAGCTTACGAAGGCAGCAGCCATGAGGAAATCTTTCCAGCCACAGCTTGCCTCCACTTTACAAGTTGATCTCATTTCATCTGCTCATGTGACTTCCAGCAAAGTTAAATCTGCGGAGGCTTCCTCTCACTTCATTCCGCCCTGAACTTAAAATAGTCAGAAAGCTTTTATATGGCTTGCAGCAGAAAACAGCCGTGGTGGCTTTCCACCAATTACATCATGATTATGCGGTAATCTGTGTTTTCTATGTGTTCAGAAATGTATTTTTTGCCACAAGTGCCTATTATAGTAGATTTATGGAAGAGCGCGGGGCACACTTTCTGCTTTGTAAACTGAATATTTTATTATATTAGACCCTTGCCAAAGTTCTCCTGATATATTTCGTGTCAGACTGTTGTGGGAAACAGCACAAAATGGAATACATTTCTTAGTTTCTCATGAATACTAATCTCTGAAGAGAAGTACAGGCTATATTCCACCAGCTCATTCTTGGTGCAACACTAAAGCAAATCTATGAGATCTCTATATGAGATTAAAACTCTTGAGAAATTTTATTGTACTCCTTTAATTCTCTGTTATCCATGGCACACAATGAATTGAAATACATTGATGAGCTATTGAAATTGTGGTTATTGAATATGTCATTTATGCACCTCTACTGAAGGCCTTCAGCGCTCTTTACGATGTCTACCTCATGTGTTTATTTATTCTATATTTATAGAATATAGAATGTATGCTGCATAATATATATTAGATATATTATACATCTTACATCAATGTAAAGTTAGAAATCAGGAGAAACAGAGTAAATGACTTGCCAAAGCCAGAGAACAACTGTGTGGAAACATCAGCAATAAAAATCAGAAACTGTGACTCTTAGACTTTTATTCTAACCATTAATCACTAGTTTTTAATTCTACATGGGCATTGTTTTGGGGAGAAAATGAAATGAAAAATCAAACTGCACTGAGCAAGTCTTCTTCAGCTTCCCAAGTCTGAGGTATTTTGATTGACAGAACCATATAGGTACCAGAAACACATATAACTACTTGATAAAGGCAAGCAAATGGATAGGTGGGAAATCCTTTATGTCTTCGGCATTTGACTGGGCAGAGGGGAGCTTGTTGCACTCAGAGGAGAGGTCAGAGCATCTTTCACAAGAGAGATACTTCTGGAGCTCCGTATGGGACCTGTCACCATTGGATTCACTTTGGATCTTGGCTTTCTGCTCCTGTTTCTCCTCATCTTCTTTCTCAGACACTTTTATTTCTATGTATAAAGATTATTAATAAAACTAAATGCTTTATAACTTTTTCATCTCTAATGAAGCCCCTGGTCTGGCAATTTTTTACAATGATTGCAGGTAAAATCCTTTCAGGTATTATTCCAGAGCTCATACCTCCTTGCACTTAAACAGGAAAAAGCCATAAAATAGACTGTGTAAAGATATCAAATGAGACACCTTTCTTGTGTTTTCAAACTGAGACTCTTTTTATCTACTTGGCTTTGAAACATCATTCACCTGTTTCACACAGCTGGATAACTAAGTTCTGGGCACTCTGAGATGCTTTTATGGTGACAGCACCTTCCCTCACTGAGATCAAAGTGATAAAATGATTGATCTGCCTTTCATGGCATCAATAAGGGGTTTGCTCAGTCACAGCAAAGTCAGGTTTTGTGAACAGCATGTAGTGTTTCAGGTTTCCTTTTAGCTACAGTGCCGTCCTGACTGTTCCGTTGCTCTCATCCAGAGCTGTTGGATGTTTCCAGTCTGTGCCACCAACCTCTCTTCTAATGCAACCAAGAGATGTATCAGAGCATTTTCTTTCAGTAGATTCCTTGAAAGGATCCTAGTGATGAATAAAACTGTGATAAAAATATGATACATCATCCATGGTGCATTTAAATGGGCCCCAGAGTTTTTGAGATTGGTACATAGTTTGCATTTCATTTAAGTGAATGCTTTGCCTCATTACTTAAGTAGACAACCTTGGGAAAACCTCATATTATGATCTTTCTTTCAAGCTTAATTATTCATATGATTATTTTTCTTTCCTAGGTACCACCTTTCTCTTTTCCGTAGTCTGACAATAAATAATGTACCTAACATGCCTGTATTTTTGGACCAAGAAAAACACACTCAACAGTGAGCTTATTTTGTGTATGGCAATCAAAGTTCGATAAATATAAAAAATTAATCTGTTTTTCATTTGTGTAAGCACAAAAATGTATTTAAGAGAATTCAGTTTCCTTCATATTTTACACTCTTTAAGCTCCAACTTGGCTTTGGTGACTTTTTTTCCAACTTAAAACCTTGTTTGCCAAGATTCAAACTGAGTGAATTTTTATTGCGCAGTTATAAACCATTGGGGTGGGGGGGACGAGAATTATATAATGGAAAAAAGTTGAAATAGCCTTTGCTCTAAAAGTGCAAATAGCATACAGCACCCATTAGAGAGCAAAAAAAAAAAAGGTCATTGCTAATATTTTCATCAACATACTCCTATAATGCTTTAAAATGCACCCAGGGTGCTTTTCACAGATGGAACCACTGAACAGAGTTGAGGAGTAATGACCAATGGAGAGGGTAGCTAACGATGAATTGGGGTAAAAGCTGTGGTGAAACCACCAGCCCTGAGCTTCAATGGTATTTAGCAGCAAGAAGAAGCCAAACTTTTGGAGAAAGACGAGCATTCTGCTCCTGATGTTGCTTGGGGTGTGGTGCTTTGGTGGCCAGGTGAGCATCCTGCCACTCCTGGTTGTACCAGAGGAGAAAGAGGGGGCAGAAATACCCAGGGACATGTCAGTTTTATAATAATCACTCAGGGAAATGTCAGTTTTATAATAATCACTCAGGAAAAGCTGGGAAATGTTCAGATTCTGTTAACAATAGTTTGGATATGCTTACAATTTTTTCTTTTTGAGGCTAGCAGCTGCCAAGACCTTTGCTGGTTGTTACTTTGCATTCTGGGGTGCAGCTCTCGGTGGTTATTTATCCCAGCGAACCACAGCCTCCTGTATTTTTCAGCATGACCTGGATGGTCAAATCTTTGGCTAGTTCAGTAATTTAAACTGAAATACCATCTGGCAGCAATATAAAACCCAGTATGGTAGGAGGTGAAATGCAAGAGTGGGGAAGGATTTGTAAAAGGATATGGCTGGAGAACTAGGATGTGTATCAGCAATAGTATCAGGATCAGTGTAAGAAATTCTGTGGCATGTCTTGGTGCCATCTGATGGTTAAGTTTTGTGAGGCTTGTCTTCATGAAGGAAGACACAAAGATTTGAAGGAAAGAACTAGGGTTCTCTGATGGCAGGAAACTATTTTCCTTTGGTGGAATATGACTATTGGCATTTACAAATGCATAATAATGAAGGGGAACAAAACACATTCATTATAATGCCCTTGAACCAACAATCAGAGTCTGTTTTAAAGTCAAGTGTCTCGCTGTACATGAATTAACTTGACAGAATTAGGAAAGTACTATGGAAACTGGAAAATGTACTGTGTAAGACTGACTCTGTTTTGCCAATTCATACTCCAGTGCATTTGTATAATTTTTATACATAAATGAGGCATTGTGTAATCTGTGTAAATCATTTCTAAGTACTGGGAGCTGCAGTATCTAGAGCATGAAGTGTATGGAGCCAGAGAAAAGGCTCTGAAGGAACAGTAATGTTAATGTGATGACTGAGAAGTAACTGCATTTTTAACTGTCTGTGACATAGAAAAAGGTTAACTGCTACATGAGAAGCACAATTGTTACAGTACAGCTTTCCCATATCTTTTGAGGACACTATATATAGATAAGTGTATACATATAGTCATGATTTCATATAAATTTGTGCATCAATCTGTGCACTAATTTGAGAGCAAACAAAACCTTTGCCTTTTTTATTTTAACCTTTATTCTTCTATTATTATTTTTCCGTTATCTCCTCTATGAATGGGAGAGCAAAATGTTCTCTATTCATGTAGTTTCATGTGAGTTTTATTAACGTTTGGTCTTTAATTTGGTGAAATTCCATTTGTAATAAGTCTTTCCCATGAATATTATTTAAATCAATTTATTCAGGTTTCACTGACATAAGGCTTTAAAGACAAGTTTGGTAATGCTTGCTCTGTTCTGAAAGACAGTGATCAGGGCAACAGGAGCCTTAGGTTTTAGTCTTTAAATAAAGAAATTCAGTTGAGGCCTGAGTGCAGAGGAGGTCCAGAAAGCAAATATCCAGAGGCTCCATACTCAACACCTGGGGGAAAAACAATCATGGCAAACTCTCTCAAGACGCAGTGCACAAAATCTTTTGCTTATTCAAGGGGAATCTCCTGATTTAAAACAGTGGAATCTTTGCCTTCTGTTGTTCAGTGAATTCTGAATAACTCCTATTTGTTACAAAGTTGACTTTGCTAGGACCTTCAAATACTATGAAAGTGAAAGCCATAAATATAGGTGCAACAATCTCGCACAGCAACAGGATGGGTCCTCAGTAAACTTCAACATGAGACTATCCAGAAGCATAAAAATAAGTAGATATTCAGTAAATCAAACCGGTTTTGCATGTTGTAGAAAGACTGAAACCTAAAGAGTTTTAAAGAATGGATGAAAAGGCTATAAAAATAAATGGGAAGGGGTCAACAGAAGAAATAAGCTGAGATTATTAGAGGAGAATTGGTAAAATTTCTGTGGAAGGCCAACCAGAACAGAGAAGGAATAATCGGTACATAAGTTCAATTTAACAGTTTTTAATTAAAAGTTCAATTATGCTATTTAAGGGCTTTCAGATGGTACCACAGGAAAGCACATTCCTTCTTTTTCCTTGGATAACTGCAGTCCACTCTCCTTAAATTGCAATTCCTTGGGTCTGACATGAGCAGTGACTCAGATCTCCAGCACAAACCAACAGAGCAACCATTCTTAACGTGGGTAAGTCAATAGACACACCTGACATGAATCTCCTTGAAGTGAGCTGGCATGTGAATTTTGTTCAGGCAACATTATGGTGTTTTAGTCCCTAGTATGGATCACCAAAAGGTTCCCTGTTGGGTTTCAAGAGCAAACTCGCTCAAAAACCTTGTCTTCCTGGATGTCTTCACAGTACATGCAAAGACCAACTGCTTTCCCCCAGCTTTTGGCAAAGTATGAAGTACCACTATTCATTTCCAGGCCAGGAATATTTGAAACTTAGTTGTGAACAGCCTACACAAAAAGATTTCTCTTGAAAAATATTTTAAAATTTTCCAAATTTTAATCCATATTTGTCCATGGAGCATGATTCCAAGATCATAATTTCAGTGCTCTGTCACGGCCGTAGAAATCTGCCTCCCTGTGATGAAGGTCTTGCCAGATTTTTCTAGATCACAGCTGTAAACCTGGCTCTCTTAGTTGCTCCTTTTGCAGATCAGAAGGAATGAGGAAACTCATGTCACTGACTGATTTAGAGCTGCTTTCCACAGCAGACAGCTGCTGGAAGAGCAACAACCCACCCATTCCCTGACAAGGTATCAAATTAATCAAAGACTTGGTGGGGCACTTTCTCCTGATATATGGCTACAAAATCTCTGTCTCCAAGAATTAGATGGGCCAAAGAACCTTTTCATGGTTAAGCCTTTAGGTTGGAAATGGGATTACCACGGGACAGAGTGGTCCTCGGGCAAGTAGGCAAAGACTTCAAAGGCAAACTTGGCTTTAGAGGTTTGGCAAGTAAAACACTTGAAGCCTCTGCCAAGCATCCCATGTCCAACAGTGCCCAGCATCCTACACAGAAGGAAGCTGAGGGAAACTTTTGATACCTTAATGAGCTAAAGAGACTGTAAAAAAGTAGTGTTTATAACATGTGCGTTGTGCCAGGGACCAAAAGGAATCCACTTTTTCTCTCTGTGTGCAAAGGATAAAGAGGTAATTCATGGCAGAGAAATAAATAAAAATTACCTCAGGCTTGCAAGACTCTTGTTTTGTTTTGTTTAAAACTTTTCAAATCTGCCTTATCAATTAATTACCATAAAGTAATGTTTATCTTTGTTGCATTTCAGTGGCAGCTCTGGCTCTTTATGATTTCTTTCCAAAGTAAATGTTAGAGCTCTTTCGGCTGAAATGACAGAATATACCATTTCCATTAAAAACTGAAGTCATGAAAGCCATGTAAACAGCTTTTACAGGCCCTGTAATCACCTATCTATGTTCCTATAAGTGGACCAGGGGGAAAAAATTTAGCTGGTGATTTGGACTGCCTCTGTCACTGCAGCCAGGTGTGCGTGGGCAGGTGCCTGTGCTGCGGTCTCTGCCATCAGCAGGGAGATGCTGGCTGGTGTCCCTCTGCTCCAAGAGCCTGTGGAGCATCCCCTGGATGCAGCCATCCTCTCCCGGAATGCTGCTCATCCAACAAGTCCGGGTCCGCTTCCACCCTAAGTCAAAGCTGGTGGGAATGCTTTTTGTGAACTTGGCAGCGCAGTGAGACACTTGACGTGAAAATTTATATTAACAGGCTGAAAGGCCCATTGAGAAAACATGTTACAGAATCACAGAATGATTATATGATGAATTAATAACATAGGTGATTATTATTAGAAAGCCCATATATTATTATTAGAGTATATGATAATATTGATTATTATTAGAAATCCCATGTAATACAGATTATGTTAGAAGGCCCACTGAGAAAACATAAGATCATATAGAATCATGCATAACATAATGAGTGAATGAATATAGAATACTTTCACTTTGCATTGAGATCTGTGAGCCTGTTATCTGTGGAATTTCCAGTCCTTTTCTTTTTAACAGTGTTTTTAGACATACTTATATATTTTATTCTATTTTGTTTTATTTTATTTTAATTTTTTATTTTATGTTTTGTTTTATTTCATGTCATCATTTTACTTTATTTTATTTTATTTTATTTTAATTTATTTTATTTTATTTTATTGTAATGTTTGTGTATTTGATTTGCCTTGATGGAAGTGTGTATTGAAACTTCCTGTGTAAGCCATTCTCCAGTGAGAAATGCAAACATATACTTTCTTAAAATGCATTCATGGCAACTTTTGAAGTAAAGTTGTAAATGGACTCATCAGCTTTGCTTCCCCTCCCCTTCCTCCTCTCTTCTCATTAATGCAACACTTAAAGTCTGATACGCTGAGCTTGTCATCTTCTTCAGGGGGATTAACTGTCCCCCTGCAAGGGAAGTTGAGAAAACAAATAATAATATAAATCATAACATTTTGTTGCTCTTTTGTGCATTTTGTATTCCTTAAATTGCACACTGGTTTCGTGTTGCTTGCATGGAAGCTCCTTCCCCACTGCGATAATGTCTATTCTGACTTCAGCAGATCAGTTTAGTTGATTGCTACAGGCCTTTCCCAAATTTTCCTCCCCCATTCATCCCTAATGTTTGACTAATAGCTGTAGGAAAGAAGCTCCATTACTTTTTTTTTTTTTGTCCTCTCAGTTAAAAACATCTGCTGGAATGAGTGCTGCTGCTGAGAAATGAATTGTGGGCATTTGTCTGTGTAACCACTCACAAATGCTTATCTCTGGCACCTACAGAGCAACACTGCCCTTTGGGGTCCAAAATTTTGCTCACTGACCTGAGACACATCATTGCCACATTGAATGTCTCTCTCTTTGCTAGGGATTCCTGACACAGTGGGCTTTGCTTGAGATTTGCTCTGAGGAGTCCCAAGTGCCATGCAAGTAACTCTTTGCATCGGGCATGTGAACCCTAGGAGGACAAAACTCCGGTGGTCTGAGTCTGTTGAAAGCCTTAGGTCAGAGTTTCCATCTGTAAACATTCTCTTGCGTGTTTATGTTTTCATACAGCTTGATTTATTGGAGGTGAAGCCCACTGTATACTAACTAACTGTATACTAACTCTCTTAAGGAAACTGATTAATTATTGTTGATTGTAGAATATGCTCATCAGCAGTAGTAACTCAGATGATCAGCTCATAGCCCCGTGCTATTAAGTTCATCTGCATGATGAGCTCTTTGGTTAGATGTCCAAAAAGAGTCTGTAGATTTTCCCACCTTTTGAAAAAAAACCATAAATTCATAATTATAATGTTGCTCTTTCACAACATGTCTCCAGAACAGATGAAAAGTGTCCATTACATTTCTGTCTGGGTGACCTCACAGATCTCTGGTGCACTCAGTGTGTTTCTTAATAGATTTTCAGAGTGAAAAGAACTTTATATTGGGAGCCGAGAGTCGTGCCTGAGTCTTTAGACACACAGACCTACTTACTATATATTTTTTTATTTTATATTTCTTGGTTTTGTGGCTCTGGCATGCAGTGGGATCTTCTCAAAAGGCTGGATTTTCCAGTAGGAGCACTTAAGGAAAAGCAGTACATCTTCTGCTAAAAGCACAATTTTCCTTTTCCTTTGTAAAACAAAGTTTAACAATTTTTGTGTGTGTTCTTGCCTTATCAGTGCTTGGTACTAAAGCAGCACAAGCAAGGCCATTCACCTTTCTGAGGGATTTCTCTTTCCATGTCTGTGGCATGAACTGCTCATCTTCTGCAAATTATTCAATGTGTAGCAAAATAACTATTTTTAGTCCAACTTTCCTTTTTTGTTGTAAGCCAGATTCACTCCCTTCAAATCCAGAATGTCCCAGCTTTATGACTAAGTTGAAATGTGGAGCAGAGAATACCATTACTGCTGTTCAATCCTGCCCATTCAAGCTAAGCTCCAAGTACGTAAATGTAATGAAGTGATAATATAGGGATGAAAAAGACTTCTTTGGGAATATCCAGCAACCCAGCATTTACTACTAAAAATAAAATCACCGCAAAATACTGTGGCGGAATGAAATCTGAAGTCAGCAAATATTTTTTAATTATTCTTCTCTTTTGATAAAAAATTAGCCATGTTGTTGTGGGATTTTTCTCCCTTTTTCTGATGCATTTGTAGAAATGTGTGTTGGCTATTTTACAATGTGTGATCTGATCACAGGTACAAACAGTTTATGGCACTGCAGTCATACCTGGAAACATCCAACATCAAAAAGAGAAGAGCCTCTCTGGCTTTTACTGTTGCACGCTTCAGAAGAAATTTAGTTCCTAGACCTGAAGTAGCAAGCAGGCATGAAATGCCATATTGTTTAATGGTGAATTTGAAACCTTTCACAGGGGGAATCCAAGAGAAAAATGACCTCTGAGCAGACAGAAATCACTGGCTGCCAACAGCTGACATCTGTACTCCTGGTGATGCTCTGAGATTCCTGACATATGAGGTTGAGTAAAGCAGAGTAAATTGATAAACCAAACATCATAGCTCTGGATTCCAGCTCAGCTTCTTCATATTGAAAATAGTGAACAAAAAGCTTCAGTGTGGCAACTGGTTTTGAAGAGGACACGTTTGGCTTTGATATTACTGCAGCCCCAGTTCAGCTCTGTGTTTGAATTGGTTAATGCCTCCAGATTCAACCTGTTGTGCCATGTGAGGGAATGTTCCCTTGCTGACCTGATCTTGCACTCTTTCAGTGTGAGATGTTCTCACTCTCAAAATATCCTTTATTAACGACCCAGAATTTTGTGGCCCAAATCAAAACTTTCAGCACAGTCAACCCAGATCCAAATGTTACAGCTCAATTTCTTTGTGTTCATGACTTTCCTACTGATACTTAAACAGCTACAGGGAAATCCAGTGTATAACCCTCATTTTCCACTTTCTGCTACAAAGTTTTTATCTTTCTGCATTTGTTTTTATGGTAGGACGGTTTCTGGTTTGAATTTTATCTAGCGTAAAAACTGCCTAAAGGCGCAGACCTCAATACTAGCCTATTATTCCTTTCAGGTTTTGGCTGGAACTGAAACATGGAGGAAAACCAATTGTCCTCCTTTTCCTGCTCTGAAAGATAAGTGTGACATGAAGCACATGCCTCTCTTAAATGCTCTCGCATGTGCCTAGAATTTTAGGTCAATAAACCCAGCTCTGGAACACGGCTGAGGCAAGCATTATGGATTAAAGGTTTGTTATGAGGGCCAGATTCCAGGCAGAGGTTTCTTTGTTCCTCCAGAAGGGTTCATTCATGCACGTTACTCCTTGTTTTATGTCTCTGCTTTTCAGTGCTTGGCCACCAGATCCTAACAGGATGCAGCCATTCTTCCCCACTGCCCTCATGCCTTCCCCATGCTCTTCATCCTTGCAATGCAGACATTCAGGGGATGTAGATATGGGTGTCCATGTCAAGACTCCCTTGGCAGACTGGAGGATGTCATCACTTCTGTGTTTCCAGGACTCCCAGCAACCCAGAATCTGCAGATTCTTTGTTTTCTGCACATACACAGACCTCAGCAGGCATCTGAGATTTTAGAAAATTTAGAGTTGTAGCACCTGGAAGACCCACACAAATTAGATCATGGATTCATCCAGCTGAAGAAAATTGACTTAATATCAGGCAGACAAACTTCTAACATGGCTGTTAAATTACATCCACTTTCTGCTGCTTCGTTTTCAAGCGCCCCATTCTCTTTTCCTTCATCTGGGGTGATTTTTGTCCCTGGAAGTGAAGTGACAATGGCTGCGCAAGTCCTGTTCAGAAAGGGTCAGGAATGCTCATGTGAAAACAGCCTTAGTTTTGCCTTCCAGCGGCTCCACTCCTGGGGATTTCCTGTTACTAAATAATGCTCTTAATGATATTTAAGTCTCCCATAAAAATAATTAAATTAACTCTGTCGAAAGACTCTTTTCCTTCCTGGCAGTAAGATGGGAGATTAATGATCAATTGATTGCCTGTTCCTTGCTCTCACCCCTTGGAAAAACATTAAAAATATCGATTTTGAAAGATATGAGAGAGGTGAGAAATTAAAATTAAGGACAAACTGAGGCTTGTTCTTGCTCTGAAGAGCCTGAAGTATAGCCTGTGACTCACCATAGGAAAAGCTGAATGGCCAGGCTGATTGCCTTGCTCACTTCCCCGCAGTTTGACTTAGCCCCTCTTCCCCCAATATTTTTGCCTTTCCTCACCCTTGACATCTACATAATTTTTTACTTGTCCTCTGGTGACATTCAGGCAAAAAGTTTCTCCTTGATTTCAGCCTCCTGAACTGCTGGGAGGTGGTTGAGGAGGAGTGAGCCAGAGACAGAGACTTGGACAACCTTCCCCAAGAACAGAGTTTGGAGAGCAAATAACCCTGGGTGAACCAGCCCTAGTGGGACTGAAAGGGAGAAATATCCTCACACAAGGATAAGGAAAATTAAATAAAGGACTCTGAAATAAAAGGAGTGCCAGCTTAACATCCAGGCACTGAGGTAACATTTCCAGGTACAGAGAAGATGTGCGCATCCAGATAAAGCCATGACTTTCAAATGTGAAATTCCAGCCTTCCAAAAGCAGACTTGACTGCTTAACAGTCCTTTAAACCTCTGCAGTCCAGATGTGCTTTGGTTATAGAAGCTCATGTTCTGATTTCACTTTGCAAGTATTTGATACCAGTGTTCCTTTCATTATCCTGCCTGAGTGAGTGTGCAAAAATGTACCTACATATCTCCCACATTTAGTGAGTAAAAAGGACAAATTGAGCTTGAAATAGGGACTGAGGCTGAGGAGGAGTTTCTCTATCCCAGGTACTGTCCTAATAACTAAGTAAAACTGCTTTTCTTTCTTACTGATTCAGCCCTTTAATGAAAGGGAGGTTTTTCTTCTAACTTCAGGACTAAAAAATGTCTTTCAATGTGTCTTCTAGAATAAGCACAAGGAAATATGGTTCTGCAACTTCTGCCCCTCTACTTAGCTAGAACCTCTTCCTCCGTGAGGAGAACATGATGAATTGTATGGTCTTAAATGTAAAAAAAAAAAAAAAAAAAAAAAAAAAAAAAAAAAAGGNAAAAAAAAAAAAAATTAAAGAATAGGGATCCTTTTTTGCCTTTGTATTCTTTTGTAATATAAAGTATTATTTGGCCCCAAGGTTTCTTATATATTTGTTTTGGCCCTAATGTAAAGAAGGCAAATGAAGTTAATTTCTGAGAGGAAATAATGTTATTTCTCCTTAGAAGAAAGGAAGTTATATACACTCCAAGAAGCTTTCTAGGAGCTAATTATCTCAGCAATAATAACTGCAGTCTTAATGGCCAGGTCTTGCTTCTGGTCATTTAGGAGAAACCTTTAAGAGCACTGTTCTTTGAAGAATCTTCTGTATAAGTTTATTATCACAGTTGGGATTGCCTACCAGTTATTTTTAGCTGTCCTTTGAAGAACTCCTATCTGTCCTGTGCCATTTCCTAGGAATTGCCTCATATGAGTTCTGACACTAGTTTAATAAATGACTACAGATATGTAGTTTTGCCAACTGTTCAATAAAGATATATTCTGAAAAAAGCCCCAACAAATTCAGGGTTGATTCTGATTTTTCTTGTACCAACCATAAGTCCATCAAAATCAATCATTTCATTTCATTGATAGAGTCCAGAATAAAAAGAGTAATTTATTTCTTGCTTTTAATACTTCTGATACGAGAGGTATGTTTTTGAATGAAATACAAAATGACTGATTATGGGAGTTGCTGACCAAAATGCCTGTGTATGTACATTCTTATAACTAGCAGGCAAATTTAATGTCCGAAAACTAAATTTCATTTACCCGAATTCATACCTCTAGAATTTCTCTTCGAGTAAAGGCAGCAGCAAGGGAGAAAGTGTGGTGTATTTAATAGTCCCCCTGTTATTGCTGGCATTTTCAATTTGAAAATTCCTAGAAAGTTCGTGTCCTATTCCTGGTAATGTCTGGTTTGCCCCAAGGTGTTGGCTCTTTCATTATTAACACCTAAGGTCTGATTTCTAACAGCAGGCATGGGAGAACGCAGTGTTTTACACCTAAAATATCATATATAAACTTATAACCAGCCCTTTGCTTGCATCAGTTACTCTCTGAAATGGCAGCCATGGAAAAGGCACAGAAATAACTGTTGTACACCTCTGAAAACCACACCAGCACTGAAGAAGGAAGAATTGTATTTATTCCAGGTTTTTCTGTACCAGCCTGGAACTGACTGAGCGAGCAGAAGGACTGAGTGGCATCACACTTCCCATGTAAGTCAGCCTTGGGCGTAAAACCTGGGAATAAGGCATGTCAGTTTGCTCTTTAGCAGTCTGCTGAGCTTCAAATAAACATGGAGGGGATAAAGCACATATCAATAATTCAGAAATATCTAAATATTAAGGTTTCAGCTCCCTCAGTTCTTGTATTGTTTTATTTATTCTCCTCCTACATTTTGAGCTGCGTACTTAAGCCATAGACTCTTCTAATGGGTCTAATGGCACATTCCTGGCTGGCACATCAGCACTGCCACGCAGCCCTGTGTCCTGGCAGCCCCCTCTGGTCCCCACTGCTGATCCTACACCTCCTCCTGGCCTGCAGCTGGTGACGATGAGCTCATGGGAGCAACAGCACTCACTTTACTTTAGAAGGACTTCCAAGATCAGTCTCCTTCTCAAGTGAATATTTCCATAGCTGATGTAGCCCTGTCATGGTATTTTCTGTTTATCTACAGCTGAGAAGAGGGTGTATTAAATTACTTGGTAGCAGCTAGGGTAGACAGTTCCATTTTGTCTTTATTAAATCACATGTCGCTGAAAGTTTAAACTATTTGAGCAAAACAGTGAATCAAAGTTCAGGGCCGTTCCTCTGATTTCAGCTGAGTTATATCACTTTCACTAGAGTTGAATTATTTGTGAAAGCAAACCCTTCAAGGCTATTATTGTGGTAAAAGGAATGGAATCCTGCATTATTTTATATATATCTGGTTTTTTCCACTTCATGTCCTGCTCTTTACAAAAGTCTTCAGTTTAATTGGCTTCAAGGAAGAATTTGCCTGCATTTAAGTTATCAAAACTTTAGGCAGAGCAGATAGGAGTAAAGCCAGTTATTTATGCTTTGTTTTTAGTGGACCAAAATGATGAGAATATAAAAGGCAAAAAGATTAACCTAAACTCTCTAACATTTTAATGTCTCAAAAAACCCCCAAGATTAGGACTTTGAAAAGCATCCAAGTAATAAATCCACAGAATCAAAATACACAGTTTTAATAAGTTTATTACGAAGAAACACAGGAGCTGATGGGCAAGGATGCTAAGCTGGAAAAACTTCAGCAGCCCTTCATGTTTGTGGACTTTTAAAAATCAAGGGGTCAGGTGTAATAAACTGATGATGCAGTTTGATTCTCTGATGCCGAAACCCAGTGAGGTGCTGGGGGAAGGGTAAAAAAGGGGTGGGAGAAAAATGTTCCCAGCTTCCTGCCTGGTGTCATCAGCAAAGCCAATGGTGTTCACCTCTTACATAAAGCAAACACTGAAACTATGGAGTCAAAAAATCCCTCTGACTTCAGTGTTGTGAAGTTGCAGAGCTGCTTGGGCAAGACTGTGGTGATCCTCCCTGAGAGGGGTCAAGGTGTGAGCTGATGCAGATGTGGGGCAGATCTTGTGTGGAAGACTCAGAGTCCAGGGGGCAGAGCACGGAGAGTGCAGCTCAATGAAGTGTCACTACTGTTTTCAGACACAAATCTAATTCTAAATGTAAACATCCTGAGCTTTACTGACATTTTTGTCAGCAGATTTGCTCCTGGGTTTTGTTCAAAATCATAGCTGCTGGCTTTTGGGGAGGTAGGTGTGACGTTTATTCCCCTATAGCCTTGCAGATTTTGCTGGAAAGCAGAGGAGATGATTCTAATTCTTCTGAATACCAATAAAGCCACTTACAGATGTTGAGTAAGCTACCCTTCTGCAAATCCACTGGAGACTTAATTTAGACTGCTGCACTCACTAGAGAAAACAAACTCAGCTTTACTTTGAAATTTCTGGATGCATCTCAGGACTGACAGGAAGTACTGCTCCAGAAATCAGTGATTTTGACACAGTAATGAATGGCAGATAGGAATAGTTTTGGATGTAATGCTTACTCCCAAGGCACTCCATTTGTAGTCACTTCTCAGAGTAATGTGTATTTTGGTTTTGTATCAGGTCTGGATAGGGTGGATCTTTTGTTTTCCTGTTTTCCCTCAAACCACAGGTCTGTACAATCATTTCATGTAGTGAAATAAAGGGAATCAAACTCCTTTCCATCTCTTTGTTGCATTCTTTTGCTGTAGCTCTTGCTGCCTCCGAGAATTTGGACCCGAGGCTCACAGGTGTACAAAGAAGCTCTGTCCATTTTCCTGTGGTCGCAACCAACGAATGACAAAGGATATTTCTTTTTATTCTTCTGTGTTGTTTCATTTCTTCCTATTTCTCTGCTATTTCACCCTTTGTCATGATCACAGTTATTTTGGGAAGTAACAGGATGGAAGAGCTTAGAAATGAGGGACCTATTCAGACCTGAGTGAGGCATCGCTGAACCTGGCATCACATTTTCCTGTAAATGTATATTTAGCCCCTCTGCTTGAATATCCCACCAAAGTTATGTGGGCAGCACAAACTGACAAAGGTGTTAAATGATTGATTGGCGCAGCAGAGAAACTTCTGTTTCATCCACGGCCTCCACCAGCTCCATATTTTCCGTGCAGCTGGGCTGCCAATTCTCACACCTAACGGGTCAGTCCTATTTTGTCTTGCTTGAGCAAAATTCCATTGGCGTTTCCAAGCTGATGCTTGCACCCAGGCATTTCCTAGCTTGCTGAGCAAGGCTCTGGATGGTGATGGCTCTCCAGTGTGGCATAGTCTCACTCACCAATTATTCTTGGAGGCGCTTCTCGCTGCCTTTCCAGGCAATCCCTGTGCTCCTGGCCTGCCATAGCCTTCGACTGCTCTGTTTCATCTCTGTTTGATTCCCACTGTTCTTATAGCAACAGCAATGGCAGAAACACATAGATTCCTTCTTCTGACATGTCACCAGCTTCATTTGGACCTCCTGCATGGGCTGCTTCCAGGCATTGCTGCCAGCAGCATGTTTTGGATAATGTTTTGGAGATCTTAGTTATTCAGTGCAAATCCTGGAGGCACGTGGTATTATCTGCACCTTATTGTTGACAGATGAAAATACAAATTCAATTCTACGGCCAAAGTGAGGAAAAGAATGGCTCCAAAGTAAGAGGAGGGTGTTCTGCCTGCTCTAAGTTTGGAGTAGGCATGGTTCCTCACCCCTGGTCCATGGGCACAGCACATGGCTGATGATTATTGAGTTAGGATCTTTGGGATTGGTGTTTGTGAGATTAATTTTCCATCCCAGCAGCTCAGCCACTTTGGGGATGCGCCTGTGTATCCCATCACAGCTCTCTGCTTCCAGCAGCAGCAGGGAAGGCAGGCTCCAGGATTGCTGCCTAGCCCTCCATTTGACTTTTGCTCATTGATCTGGGGGGGAGAACTGGGGCTGCTCAGTCAGAGGAAGGATGCAAGGGACCAGAGTGCTTGTAATTTTGTCTGCTCCACTCAGACTGAGAAATCTGAGATACAAAACTGTAGGGTGCAAAGACTTTAAAAAGTTTGGCAAAGCCTGGAAAAGACAGAGAGGTTAATACATTCCTGTGCTAGGCTGTAGCCTTAAGTGGTTTTCAAGTATTGATGGAATCAAGGAGGGAAAACATGTTTCCAGATTTTTTTTTAATAATAGTTGAAGAGCACAGGATAAGAATTCTGCTTCTTATTCCCATTTTTTTCTCTTTTGTTCTCTGCATTGAGAGGCAACTTTTACCTCAAATTACCGGCCCTGCACATGGTCTTTTCCAAGCATAAACTCCTATAGAGACTGTAACATCATGCAGTTTATACGTGCAAAAATAATTTCTACAATGGATTTTCCAGGTGCAAATCCAATCATCTGTTTAGCCAGGTGTAAGAATCTATCAGCTGTGCACGCAGGTGTCAATGTTTGAAAAATGGCCCGGTTTACTCCTCCACAAAGGGTTTGCACATGGATCTATGTCACTTGAGTCAGTTTTCGGGCTGTGTTTTGAGGATTTAAGTGGAATTTGGATGGTGGTTTCTGTGCTGAAGGCTCTCTGTGTAGGGCAAATGCTTCACAGAGTGTGTGCACAGATGGGCAAATTTGGCGGCCCCCGAGTGAGTCTGGGCTGGGGGCCCAAATCGATTATCTTGCCCCAGATGTGCCTCCTCCTGAAAAAGTGTCTACCTCTTGTCAGGCTCATTAGAGAGAGGTGGTTTTGGCCGGTTTGCCTCTTTTTTTGAGTGAAAACATAGCATTTCTCAGTGTTTCAGTATTCCCAAACTCAAATATTTAATAAACCCTGCTATCTAATACCTGACTTGGCTTTCCATTAGAAACAATTGCTTGCAAAGTGTTTATCTATTGAATGAAAATTATTAAAAGAAAATACAAAGTCCTTCATATACTATTTTTGGGCAACAAAATGAACTTGCTGCTATTTTAAATATTTCAGTATAATTTATATTAGCTATAATACCATCAATAAGGCTGCTTGAAAATTAAGTGTCATTCTTGGCCTGAGCCACTGGGTGTGTTGTGGGACCAAATGCCATGTGCCAGAAAAAAAATTAAAACCAAAACCATGGTCAAGTAGCTAAATTTATGGAGAGAGCATGCAATATGGGTCTGAACAACACAGCTATTTTGGACAAACAGCAATGCTTCCACCTGGGGAAACCTTAAAATTCTCCTCCACCTTAATAGCAGCCGTGGCATGCAGGGGAGGGCAGCAGCAATCCACAGCAGTCACTGGTGGTGATGCTGTCACCCTCCAGATGGGCAAAGCAGGACATGCTGGAGAGCTCTGAGGAGTAACTGGATGGGAATTAGCTGGCATTTATGACCCCAAGTGTCAAAATATAGTGATTATTTCTCCTTTGCAGGGTAACTAAACCACCCCACTCTGTCTTTTTCACTGATTTCTTCAGTGTCAGTCTCTCCTTTACCCAGGCAGCTCCTGACTCTACATCTTCCTGCACAAGTCAGTTTTCCTCCAGCGTGGAGGACACTAAGTACCCTGTGCCAGACAAGGGCCTTCTAAGGCATTAATGCTTCCTTATCTCTGCTGGAAATCCCTCCCCTGCTCCATCCCAGGAGAACGCTTTGCCTCTTTCACAGCTGCATCACACTGATGGTTTCACGATCCTCCTGCGCTCTGCTAAGACGATGTGAATATTGTGGGATTTGGCAGTGCTTCCTGGCTTCTGGGTCCAAGTGCAGGTCCTGGACACATCCCAGATCTGTGCTGGGATGGGATCTGGATGTGCACTTGAGGCCTTTTCCTCCTACCTGTCCGTTCCATAGTTTCCATGGAACTAAGTGCAGAAATACTGGCCAAAAATGAGCCTCAGTACAGTACATTTTGGCCAGGTCTCCTGCCCAGATAATCAGTGAACAGAATCTTGGAGAAGTCTGCTCCTTATATCAGTTATTTAGACACAGTTATTTATAAACCATATATTTTTTTATATTTTCTCTCAAGTGATTAGAATGGACTCCAGTCTTCCCAGCTGATCCCATTTGACATCTGCTTTTTTTTTTGTCCTGCATGACATAGAATATTTTGTCACTGCTTTTTCTACAGAGCAGCAAAATCCATATTCTGTTTCCATTTAATCTATTTATCTCCTGGGCATCTCCCACTCTCTGATATTTGTGACCTTCTCTTTTCTGAGCCTTCCTGAAGAACCATCTGTTAAAATTATTCTTCCTACTTTTGCGTAGCCACTTTGCTCAGCATTTTGAATAAATCTACCAGCTCTTTCTTCACACACTATCAAATTTCAGCTACCTCTGTTGTCTCTTATGCAATCTAGACTGACATGGTATAGCTGCCTGCCTTCCTTGTACAGCAGCCTCTTCGTAATCCTCTGCAGCTGACAGACTGCTTGAAAAGATTTCTGAATTCAGTTCACTCACTGATTCCCCTCTCTTTTAAGGGCACTGACAGAAAAACTTACTGCTTTTGTATTCTCTCCAAAATCAGAGGCAATGAGGGCACAAGGAAGCTCAGTGGTGCTGCTAAAATGTTCTCAGTGAAAACAGCGATCTGCTCTTTGAGAGGATCCACTCACACACTAAAGTGTCAAGTCCAAAATTAAGACATAAATCCTTTGAGAGAAAAAGAGATGTATTGCAATATGTTTGGCTGCCAAAGGATCACTCTAACAAGCATACCTAATCACTTATAAGTATCTACTGCTAATGCAGTTGTTTCCTTGCAGATTTATTCCATCAAGCCATAATTCTGGGCATTTTTTTCTTCCTAAAATCTCAGAAACAATCTGTTTTTGTAACTTTGCAGTTATGCGTGGTTTTGCTGAGTTGGTGAACCTCTTTAACTTTTTAGTATGCACAAAAGACCCATGACACTGAGATTTATGGCACAAGCCAATAAAAAAAATACCTCTGGTGGAATGCTAAATATTCAGAGGGGTTTGAAAAATAACAACCTCTATCTATATGGGGCAAACCAGTATTAAAAGTTAAAATTCCCTCAAATAAAGCTTTAATTTAAAAAGTAGTATAGCATTTTACCTTCAGAAAGAAGAAGGAATTTTTCCTCTTGTATCCTCTTATTTACAAAGACTTGTGATGTACTGCAGGGGAAACTTCAGGACCCTTCAGACACGTGGAAATAAGCATGTAAAACTTCATTCCAGAGCTCTGGAATCATGGCATCACCAACCCACTCAGACACTCAGGAGTAAAATAAGATCTGAGACGCGCTGTCATGACATCATGGAGTTTTTCCATTAGCTTGAACCCCCCAAGACATTTTACTGCTCTAAACTTTCTCTGGTGGCAGTGAATGTGCAGATTACCAATACCCTGCAAATAGGTCTTGCACCAAAACTCCCATTAAAGTCAATGGGAGCCCTGTGGCCAACCTGTCTGTATAACACACTTCAGGTCTGGGGCTGGATGGCTGACTGCTTTATTTTATATCTGCACGTCTTTTAAGAGCATTTGTTGAAACAAAGCAACAATATTTTGCTGGGAACATAAGAACTTCGACAGGCTGGGCTTTTTCTTTCTTTTTCAGTGGCCTCGCTCGCACCGAGCAGGCAACACTAGAGGGGTCTCAAGCTCACACTGCTTGGAGGACTGAATCGCCCTAAGGGACAGAAAACACAATCCAACTACAAAGTTTTGGGCTCCATCCCAGATACTTAGTCTATTAAATGAGTCAGGAGGTTACGACTGAGAAGAAATAAGCCCCTCAGCAGAAGTGTGTTTTGCAATCTGCCCTCTTTGGAAAGGTGCTGATGCAGAGGCAGGCTGCCGGTGAGGGGAGAGGCACTGATGGATGTTGAACCAGATGGGACAGGGGGAAAGGAGGGGCGAAACAGGCATTTGCAGGCTTGTTGATGAGAGCAAAGGTCATGCTTTTCTACACCTTCAGATATTGACTTCCCCCTCCAGACACAGTTTCAGCAAGACATGACTTGAGGCAGCAACACTTTAGGCAGAGGCTGTTGAATTTCTGTGTGACGTGGCTGAGGAGCATGGGAGGTCTAGGAGCTGGGAGCAGAGGTCTAGGAGCCACTCAGTCACTCTGTCACTTAGGGCAAGTCACTTGACCTTTCTACATGGGCTTGGGCCATGTCAGATAAAGAAAATGGCTCGAGACCAGCATCTCACGCAATATCCGAAACCTAACCTGAAGAAAACTTCCTGCAGTTCACTGAAGAGGTCATCTGTATCATCTTGAAATGTCACCCATGTCAGCTGGGTTAAAAAACTGAAAAAATCATCAGCTCACCCTCCAAACACCATCCTGTCTGTATGCTTATGTCAAAAATTAAATGTTTTTAACAGATAAACAGCGTTTGTGGGCATAGAGTAAGTAACTGAATTGTGACTCTGCATTTGTAATTGCTGCAATTCCTGGTAAATTATACCCATGTAAATCTAAAATTACGTGTTGTTTCTGAAAGCCTGGGTCTCTGTAGGTTTTTCATATCAAATCAATCAGCTTTTAAGCTGAACCAAGGCATATGATTAAGAAGTCTTCCTTTTCCAGTTCACTGTCACTATTAGACTGCATCATCATGTAGTAAACCTATTCTAAAACAAAGTATTGGAGCATTTGAATAATTCTTGGGCATAAAAATATTGCTGTTCTTGTTTCTCTTTGCTGCAAAGGTAGTAGAGAAAATCACACAGTCCTCAAACATAATTTCTACTTGCACTGCTTTCCCTCTGCTCTGACTGAAAGGGCAGATATTTATTTACACTCTAGAGTTTGTCGCCGAAACTGCTCACAGGAATCAAACAGAAATCATTTGAGGACACTGAGTAGGTAAAAATAACACCTGTAATTTCATGGACATCTTTGTGAAAAAGGAGAGGATATTAGCAGTTTCCACAGCAAGTTACCAAGTGTTAATTTAGGGGGGGAAAAGACAAATAATTAAAGAATTTCCAAAGAGAAAAGGGAAATTCATTGCATGTTAAGACTGGGGAAGCAGATTTAATTTCCTGAGGTTTATACTAGATACACTACTCACTTTAAAAGTTATTTTCTCTTTTTATTCATACAGAAAGCACACTTGGTGATCATGTGAGGAGCCCAGTCAAAAGGTTGAGTTGATTAATAAATTTGCTGCATCCTAATCCCTTAAAATGAAAACTCTTTGCACACAAATAAGTGTAAAGGGTGTCCTGTTTCAGTGTTTGAATTTGACTCCATGAGAATATGTTCACGTGCCAGCCTTCCACATTTAAGACTGTTTTTAAACATGCAGTGCTTCTCCAGTGGGGTTGCAACTGGAGCAGAGGAGATCATGCTAAAACACCCATGTTGCTCTAGAGCAAATGAAATTACTGCATGTATGCCTTTTAAAAACATGAGATGTTCATGCAGCTTGGCTTCAAACGTTTTCCATGAGCTTGAACAGTCAGCAATTACCATGCAGCTGAAGAGCAGAGGTACCATATACCTTGCAGTTACATAAAGCACCGCCTGTTTTATTTTTTAGTAACGATCCCCTCGCCTCTTTTTTGGGTTCAAACTCTTTGTAAAGATTGGAAAAATTGTGTAGGTGATGTTTTCAAATTGCTTGAAGGCTCATAAAGCAATAAGTGCCTGGGGTATTTCTGCTCACAGCACATAGGTCACTGGAGGAGGTATGTGTTGGGGAGTCAGTGGGTTTTCATACCTAAATATTTGCTCCTTAGGCCAAGGGCAGATCAAAAGATCACCTTGCACAGACTTGTAAAACACACCATTATGCATCTGTCGAGTATTCTGTGTCAAGACCAAAGGCTTCAGTCAGTGTGTGTGTTAGTGTCCAAAGCATAAAACATGACTCCGCAGGCAAAGACCCCACTGGGAGGATGACTGGATGGCTTCAGGGATCCTCTGGAGGATCTTCCACCCTCGTGCTGTAGAGAAACCTGAAAGCCAGAAATGTCTCCCCTTCTATGGTGGGAAACTTTCTTCTGTCCCCAAATAGGTGGGGTCCTGAGAAAGAGGCACTAAATGCTCAGAGGACCAAGGGGATTTCTCTGTGATGTCAGGGCACCCTGTCCTCTGGGCCCAGCACCTTCTCTCCTGCGGCTGCCTGCTGCTGATGCTGGGGGAGGAAGAACAAAGCAGGCTTTTTCCACAAGAAAAAATAATTCTCAGCCTCAGTAGAGAGCTCTCATGGACAAGATTTAATCACAGTTGCTGCACAAATGTGTACAGAGAGGAATCACCCTTTACATTTGCAGTTTACCTTAAGCATTCCTCTTTGGGATTGCCTGTATAGGTAGGCTTCCCCACCTCTTCAAATGGATGACTATCAGGATAATCTAATTTTCAGCCTTGCATTCTCAGTCAAAGGCTTTCAATTATACAAAAATATTTCAAATATAACAACAACAATAAAAAATTATCATCTCCCATTGTTGAAGTTTGGAGTTCTGCTTTACATACATTTTTCAGGACTTTTTTCTTAAAAACCTGTGGTGAGTTTTCTTTCTCAGCCTTCTGCAATAGAAAGAATGAGAGGAATTTGACATTACTGTAATCCTTTCCTTACTCAGCAGGTAATGGAAAAGTATAAAAAAAGAAAAAGCCCTGCTTCCCAGAATACTGAATAAGACTTCTAGGAATAGATCAAACAGCAGGGTTAAATAATTTGCAGCCTTTAACTTAATCAGTTGCAATTGGATCGCCATTATAATGTTCACCCAGATCTGAATATCTGCAGAGTTCAAGGCCAAAACATCACTGATGACCTCTGTGCTCACTTCCTTGACCCATTGTGGCCTGGTGAAAATTAAATTTACTTTTACACCAATTGAGGAACCAGCTGGAGCCAATGTTATTTAGAAAAGCAAGGATGTAGGGAATCATCTGAGGTGGCCACCTTCCCTTCCCTGGGGCCCCAGCATTGCCCATGACACCAACTGGAATGCCAGCCCAGGATTAGCAGCCTGGCAGGAGCCTGGAGGGTGCCCTGGGACAGCAAAAGCAAAGCAGGAATAGTGTTTCCACTTTCAGCATTAAATTCAGTACTTGGAAGATTCAGTGCTGTCAGCTGACAGAAAATAATAGATGCTGGAAAATACTTCTGCAGCCAGACGAAGTGTCTAAATGCATGTTTGTCTCCAAACTGGTGATGAATGTAGTTTAAACAAGGCAAACTTTGGGGACTGTAGCCTTTTTTAGCTTGCTGTAAAAACAGTTTACTGGGCTTTCTAATGACTTTAATACATTTTGGCTATTAAACTTGTAACTTGAATGAAGAGCATGAGGTTGTTTCTGGTCTAGTGGGCTTACTTTCTCTTCCACGGATGTCATAAATAACAATTAAAAAAAAAAAAAAAGGGACTGATTTTTTTCAGCACTCATTGGAAATGGAAGTAGAATTTAATAACCACTCTAAATCATTGGGAAAAATATGGCTAACTTTCTGTTCCACGTGTTTTCTGGAAACCTTGCAGACATCACACACTGGCTGAAATTAGCTCCTTAAAAACGCAGCACGCTCAGTGACACTCACTGGACGCAGGAGCTCAGTGGTGAAGGGACGTGCAGGAAAAGCCCATTGAAAGCAGTTTGGTGTCCAAGCAGAACTGATGGCAAACAGCTGCCAGGTGAAGGACTGGTGAAGGATTAATTTTCTGTCTTGGTTGTCTTGCTCCAAAAGCCCTTCCCAGGTTCAAGCACCTTCCAGAGATTCAGGGAAGGAGGCACAGTGGGGCAAATGATGAGGAAATAATGGGAGAAAGGCAAAACTAGTGGAAATATTGTATCTGTGGTCCTTTTGGGAGTCATATGTCAAGTCAGATACTGCTCAAAAGGCTCCCAGCCTGCTGCCTCAGCGAGTTGGTGAAGCTGCCTCCCTGCCCATCATTTCTAGACAGAGGTTTGGTTTAATTTCTCCCCATGAGGTAGTTACTGAGGCTGCAATAACAAAAGGATTACATGGATATGTGATTGGATATTCGAAAAGGGCCTTTGTAACCAAGCAGAGGAGGAGGAGGTACTTAATTTGTTTAAAAACAAAAGCTCCTATTTTGAGGGAATCTACATCACAATCTGTGTGAAGCCCTAATTCCCCAAATCCATCTGTGCTTCCACTGGTATAGGGAATTACTGACCCTAGCAATGCCCAGATGGCAGATAAGGATGCAGAAAAGGATTGCTTATTTTATTAACTCTAGCCACCTGGGGGAGGGGCTAAGCCCACCCTTTCAGATTGGGGGCACACAGTGTATATACTATGACAATTAAATCCAATTAAAATATGTTTCACAGGAAATCATGACAGAATGGTGCTTCTAACATATTTCTCTCTTGATGTAGCAGAGGAATGTGTGCAAAGCTGAAGCAGTGAGTCTTGCCTCACAAATGGAAGAAGGTGAATTAACAAATTTTGCAGCTGCTGCGGGGCGGGGGGAGAAATCGGTTTCTTTTGTGATATTTATCTGGGAGCTCAGGATTTCCATGAAGTCTAATTCCCAGAGTCTAATTTAAATGCCTGGTCTTTCTGTATAATTACAGGAGACACAAAGTCTTCTACATATGTGCTTGGAGTCCACTGAGGAGGACTTTTTGATTGAATTTGGAGCATCAGCTCCCAATGAGGGTTCACATAAGTCACGAAAACCTTGAGAGTGAATATCCTGAAAGGTCTTTCAAGGTCCTCTACTCCATTTTTAGGAGAAAGGACTGGAAGTCTTGTACACCNCAAACACTCTAGAAATTTTTAAAAACAAGGTAATAACATTTAAACATGAACAGTTTTGATGGTAAGAGGGAAAAACTGACAGGTGATTGCCTAAACTTGGGAGGATTTTAACAAAGAACCATGTGAAGCACTTCTTAATTAATTTACTTGGGTGATTAACTTTTAAAACTTACTAACTTTTAACAGGGTGATAGGTAATTTGAATAAACAACCATTAACAATTAGTACATTTGATGAGCGAAGTTAAAATCACTTAATATGCAAGGGCCAAATACACAAGTCCATATACGACACCTGAGATTAAGGGTCCCATTTACTACAACAAACACAAAGCTTTAATGATCTGCCAGTATTATATGGAGTAGCATGTCTGCAACTCTGTGTAATCAAAACACTTTAGTACATCTAGAAATCAATCTTTACACATGTAAGTCTGCTTTCTTATGCTTTTGTCCATTTTATTTTCCAGTAATTGGAAAACTGTACGAATCACTGATGTGAATTTCACAGTTTTGCCATTGACATGACAGATCCAAAGCTGTTTCATCAGGCTTTTATTTTTTGGTAATTGTTTTGGTGGTAGAAAGGAAAAAAAATTGTATTGATGGCAAATATTTTTTGGGATCTTCATGAAAGTCAGTTATGAGTAAGAGGAAGGTGCAGACGCACCTCTTCTTCTAAAATCAATAAAGGGATAATAAAGTCTAGAAATTAAACTAAAATTTCAAAAAAGTGTAAAAAAAGGTAAAGTGTAAGATAAAATCTGTTGTAAAGCTGTATTTTCCATTTGGTAGCCTCTGAAATGAACCCATGGTGTTTTCACTATTCAATTTAAAATGAGCCAAACTGTGTCAAGCTTACAACATACATGAACTCATAAAAAGGCCCTTACAGAAACATCAGAGAGTGGATAGGGGAGTACTTGTTTACCCACCAGACAAACCCAAAGCACCACAGAAATGTTAGCAATAAAGTGATCAAAAATATCTGTCATTTTATGAGGAGCAATATCAGTGTTGGGATGAAGAAGCTAAAGGAGACTGAATCTCATTGCTGTGGTGATTTTTTTAAAATAGAGCTTCCAATCTTCGTCTTACTGTGATTTTTCCTAGCCTATCTGCCCTGGAACTGTGTACTTTAGGGATGAGTGACACCTTGTAGAAACCAGCACCCTGCATTAAGATTGATGCTGACCAGTCAACACAAGGCAGATTGGCCCATGTAAATCTCTTCGGTGATTACAAGTCCAGCTGATGCAGGATGGATGCCAAATGTCTATTAACACTGGGCTCTGTGAGTACTTTAGCATTTGCCTGATGTTCCAACCCCCTCCCCCAAAAAAAGACATATGAAGCAAACAAAACCAATGCACTTTGGCCTCCCTTTACTTCTGTGGATAATGGTTAGTTTTGCTGGAAAGGTTTTATCTTAGTTTACTCTCTTAGCAGAAAACAGATATTTCAGCTGATGCTTTCCTTGCTTATTGAAAACAACTGTGCCGAGTTTCAGCAGAAAGTCAGAGTTTAACTCCCTCATGCTGTTTCGCAGCCCTTTGTCTGCAGTCATAGCTGTGTGTCCAATAGCATTTCACTTGGGCCTGGCAGCCCCCAGAAGAGCAGCCACGGTGGAAAGTACAGATCTTTTGAGACCCCTGTCGAGAGGGAACTGTTTGGAAAGTTAGAGAACCACACATTTTTTTGTGTGTGTTGTTTTCATAGATGGAGCATGCGGCAGAAGGAATCTGTAAGATCTCCAGGAGCGAGTAGGACATCACAGCAGAACTTTGGGTAGGACCCCTGGAGACTGGGAAATGCATCCAGAGTGCTGTGGCTGCAGAAATATCCCTAGGCTGGGCGGTATTCGCTGTTTCAAGGGAAAAACATTTCAATGAAAAAAAAAACCAAGTAAATTTTCGGCAGCTAAAAGGTGTTTAAACCTTGCACTATTGTTTAAACTTTGCTTGCATAGTGCAGTGCAGTCTCTTTCATTGGTGATAACAGGAGATACTTTAAGATCAAAGTTTTAAGTGCCAGGAGAACATGGCACACAGCCATTCGATGGGAATAGCAGGATGAAAAAAGGAATAGGATATGGAGCCCAACAGAAAGACAAAATGATAAATCTGTTTTGTTACGTGAGCTGTGAATAATCTACTAAAGAATACAGTGGAAGGGTAATAGGATGCTGGCTGGTCAAAACTGGCATCAGTTTTGATCTCAAAATACGCATTAAAGCAACTTTGGGATTGCAGTCAAAAGCTTTGCAAGAAAACATTAACTTTGTAGGACATAAAGGGACTTTGCATGTACCTTACTGGGCAAATGAAACAGGAAGAAAACAAGAAGTAGTGGGTCCTGGTCATCAGTGTTTAAACAGCTTGAAGAGTTTGGAGCAATTCATTCTGAGAGACACCAAATAAATAGTGAAGGCAGAATTACAAATACAGGGCTTGTAAACAATCCTTGAAGGAGAACACACAGGGAAAATATTTGCATATTCGATGATTTGATATTTCATCTCCTGACCACTACTGAAAACTGAGCTGTCAGCACTGACTGTTAAACCTTGTTCCTGGGTGCTAATGAGCAGATCAGAGCCAAACATTTTATACACCACTTTAGGAATGTGTTTTCCCACATGCATTATTTTATGTTTGTGTAAAAGGGTTCATTTCATTAAATAAAAGTAGCACAGTTTCTTCCAAGATCCCCATGGGAGTGCAGAACAAGGCATGAGGTAGATCATCAAAGGTTTCTGAAATCAAACATCCTCCTCTGCTGTGTGTACAAGAAACCTTACAACAGACACTTAGGAAATCATAAACCAGGTTAACCAATGTATAATTTAGCAGTTTGTGATTCTATTTCTCCCTGAAATAAGAGGAAATGTAGCTCTTTTTAGTTGTTTTTTTAAAATTATTATTATTTTTGTTATTATTAGCCTTAACTAAAAAATCTGTATCATATACACCAACGCCTAATCCAGTTCAGTGAGATAAACCTGTTCATCTTTTCCTTCTTTAGTTGTCCATTGTTGAAGGATGGCTCAGGAAAGCTTCAACTACAGGAAAAGGTCTTTCCAAGTAGTTTATTTTCCACGGTATTTAGTAATTACTGAAACCACCCATAAGTTATTCAATAATTTTTATCTCTTCTTGAGAGGAACGGAAGGGATAAAACACTCCGTGTCTCATTGAATCCATCCTGTTCTCCTGCAGTGTGTGCAGGGAGAGTGCAGGTAGAAAGGACTGTGCAGGGTATGAGGAACATGGGAACATTATGAATGGTGCTATCACAACTCCCCAAAAGTTAAACAAAAGAGAGTGGTCTGGCTGGAACCTGCGGTCACCTACAGAGGAACAAAGGCTGTAATTGCACGACTGAGCTGTGCTGATAAAGCTACCTTTCAAACACAGGCCTGGATATTTTTTTTCTCTACCACTGAAATCTCTGGAAAGCCCTAAATAATTGACTGTTCAGGAGCCAGCAGCCGAAATAGAAGTTGGAAGTGCTGTTTGCACAGGTGGCTGGCCTACCGGGAGACTAAATGCTTACCCCCTTGCCCATATCAATTATTCTGAGACTCTGTCTGTTTAATGTCTGCCAGTTTTGATAACAACAAAATCCTTTTAGAAAACTGCTGATGCAACATTTATTGTGTTATCTTTATGGGATTGAATTTTTCTTTTTTTTTTTTTCCCTTTTCTTTCCTGTTTTCCTTTTTGCAACACTATAGTGAGCAAAGGTACTGAAGGCGCTGCCAGGAGAATAAGGTAACAAGTCAATTAAACTACCACCCCAAATTTTCCAGGAGTTTAAAAGTAAACAGTCTGAGAGACCCTGTGGGGATCTAGGTTGGTTTACTCTGCAAGTGTGGGTATGGGCTTCTGTACTAACAATGAAATTCAACCATTCCTCCTTGCAGTTACCAAGGGACTTACCTGTCTCTTGGAAAAGCCTGACTAAGATGAAATTTTGCCTTCTGGTCTAGACACTGCAGCAGGTCTCATACCACACACCAAGATTTGCTTAATATGAAAGCTGCACCTTTTATTAGGTTGCCCCTGTGCAAAGCAATAACTGGGATAAATCCTGTGAGATTCCCCCAAATAAACAGATGATGAGATCAGGGCAGTCCTGAAAAGAAGGCAATGCCTCATCTTTCCACAGAGATCAATCCAAGCTGCCAGCGGAAAGTCCCCTTTGGAGCAGATTGAGACTTCTAGTGGCATCACAGATCTGCACTGAGTGGTTCTATCCAAGCCTTGACTTGAAAAGCCAAATGTTTGTGGGAAAAACAGATCCACTTAAGAAAGAAAAACAAAAAGCAACAATAAATTGCTAGATCTCCTATCTAAGGAGGAAAGCAATAAAAAAAAATACCCAACCCAAATTCTAACTTGTGACCTCAGTGCCAAAACTGCACAGACTTCTGGTTCTGATTCCTGATTGCAAAACACTTGGGTTGCCAATTCTGTGCAATTTGGAGCAGCAATAGTGAATCAAGCAAATGCCACCCACCAAGTGCTTGGGCTCAGCAGCAGCTCTGTTCCTTCCCCTTGTTACCCCAGTTAACCTAGACCTGTTCCCTACCCAAACTGTTTGCTTAACCTAAAGAATAATAATGATCCAGTGCTGCCAATTTGTCATGTGGGAAATGTTATTCAGTCCCTTTAAAAGAGCTCATGGGCCAAGGCACAGGAGAAAGTGTGAAAGCCAGCAGTGAGAAACAGGAAAGCTCCAGTAAAGGAGAAATGGTGGCTGAAAACTGCTATAAAGTCCATGAACATCTCAGAGAAGAAACCCAAGTTGCCATTTTGAGGTGTGCAACTCTCAGTAGTTGTCTTAACCCTGCTCAATGAGAGAATTTTGGATAAGGAGCCACTTGCACCCAGACATGGGGTGGTGATTAACATTAGTAACACCACCTGTCTTTGGAGGCACCTCTGGCGCTGGGTCATGAGTGAGTGACCTCAGAATGAGGGGTGCCACAGGAGACAGCACTGCTTGTGAGGGTTCCTTTGTGCTGAAGCTTTCACTGCTGTCCCTGCAGTACATTGGAGTCTCTTGCACATTACTCTGACCCCAAATGCCTGACTGCTTGTCTATGCAGAGCTGGGACTACTCTGCTGTGGGATGGAGAATGTGTATGAGCAGAGGTAATAGCTGGAAAACATAGGTGAGGAGCAGAGAAGCCCTGTGTACTGAAAAAAACCCACTTAAAAATAGTTAGAGGATGGATGCTTCCCTCATACAGTGAAGTTGAAGCAGTAATACTGGAAGTTTCTGAGGCTGGTGGTGTGTAATCAGCATACAGAGGTGACTAGAAATGCAGAAAATAACTATTTTTATTAACCCCAAACCATATTACTCAAACACTGTCAAAGTGAAAAAATCTTGGGACTATGCTAATCCAATTAATGTATTGATGGATTTTCTTCTCCATTAACAGGAGACTTGGAAGAGACAAAGTAGACACTCTACAAATGCATAGCATTTAGGAATTCACAGTAATTTCATGGCCACTTATTATTTCTTGATTTCTCAGATTCAATGGTAATGAGAATGTGATGAGATATAGATTGCTAAGAAGACCATCAAATTCACAGTCACATACTAATGGTTAAAGGGGGGAATGTTGCTTCCACTGATGCTAATCCTGCATCCTGCCTGAGTATGTGGTCTTGCTTTTAGACAGAAAGTATGAGGGAGCTCAAATGGTAACGTTCCCACTGTAATATTTTGCTTTGAAGCCAAGTCCCTCTAGACAGGGACCCATCCTTGACAGGCTGTCAACAGGCTCCTGCAAGGTAGGGCTGAGAGCCCACCTACCAGTGACTAATCTTTTCCTTTTTGGACAGGGCTGAGTGTGTGGTTTCCAGGTCAGACAAAGTGTATCCCCCAAGGAGAAAGATCCGACTTATGGATTTCCTGTACTTTCTTATTGTCTAGCAGTGTCTGGGAGCTAATGTCAGTACTGTGCCTAGTTATCATCAATCCACAATTTGCATTTTTTTAAAGGCCAAAACGTCCTCTCGGAGAGCCCTGCTTGGTTCAGATTTCTGAAGCAAGCATTCTCACACGACTGTGATCATCTGCGTAGTGATGACTTTCCTCTGTGCAGATCACGTTTTAAAGTTCACCCTGTAATCAAATGAAATGAAAATAATGTCTTCCAATGTTTCTTTGGGTTAGTGGGTTTTATGCGACTCGGTGGCATCTGGTAATTTCTTATCATTATTGTCCAATTGCATTGTAAAAGAAAAGCACATTCAGCAAGTCAGCAAAATGACCGAGAGCTAAAAGAGGAGCACCCATTTTCCTTTCAAAGTTCCCTCTCTTGGAATGTCCTGGGGTAAGCTGGCATTATCAATCTACAACAACACATCCCTGGAAGTGTCCGAGGTCAGATCGGATGGAGCTCTGAGCAACCTGGCCCAGCAGAAGGCGTTCCTCCCCATGGCAGGGGGTTGGAACTAGGTGATCTTTAAGGTCCCTTTCAACCCAGGGCATTCTGTGATACTGTGGTGATCTGAGATGTTTTATGGAGAAAACTGGCTTCTCATCTCAGCCTTGGAGGCCTGAGACAAAGACCCGAAAGGAGAATCTCAGTTCCAGTTATGCTTGTGGACACAGATGTTTGCATACAAACAGGAGAAACCTGCATGGCCACAGGCAATCTAAGAGTAATGTAAAATAACAATTAATTTACTTAATTTCTTGATGTTCAGACTGGATATATAAACAAACATTGCCAGTGCTTTTTCTGTGTTTGATGTAAGTGATTTTGGAGAATGAAACAGAAAAAGAGCAGAGCCCTCGTCGTGAGTCTGTCTTAAGTTTATAAACATGCACATACAGTACAAAATGCGGGGGACAAAAATTCACTGCATGTAGATGTGTTACATACCGTACATCAGGGTTTAAGACAGATGCAGTGGGGTAACGATGTCACAATGACAAATTGCAGGGTCACTTGATAAACTGAGCCCTCCTCTGTTAAAGGGCACCCCACTTTTGACCTCTTCACCTACAAAATATTTTTGCACCAGGATACTTCTCAGGGCACTCAGAATCTCTGTCTAGCAACAGCTGCCTTGGAAAAATAACCAAAACATGCGCGTTGCCCCCTCCCACACAAGGTATTTATTTAAGATAAATGTATTGCTCCAGATTGGAGTCTGCTGCAACTGTTGGCGCTGGGTTTATTACGGGTTTCAGATCCAACAAGCCATTGCTTTCAGTGCTAGGAATGTGTTACATCCTGACCTGGTTCTCATCCACATAGTTTGGGTCTTTCCATGATCATCCTTTGCAATCTCAGTCACTGTTCTAATGGTCCGTGCAGTGGTGCTCCTAATTACTAAGTACTACTTGGAAAGGAGGCTTGGTTATGTCAGCTCTGCATGTTTTTCTGAAGTCTGTTCATATGGTTTTGTGGTGCAGGACTTCACAAAAGAAGGATGGATAGCAGGAGCCTATAAAATGTATTTTGAGTTCTCTAAGGAACATCCAAAATAAGGGTTCTATAAAATAAGTGCCATATACAGAAGGCAGAGTGATCTCATTTGCTTTCAGTTTTACTGGCAGTTGTTTCAGCCAGTTTGTGCAAATTCCTTGTGGATGTCTACTCTTCAGAGTAACTTCGCAGATTCCACCAAAAAGTATTTTTAAGCTGTTCTTCCATTTCATGGTGCATGAAGAGCCCATTCTGAGGATATTTTGAGACAACAGAAAGTCTTACTGGAAAGCTTTTCAAAAATCTGGCTATTCAAAAGTATGGGCTTCAGGTGAAGATCACAGTAAATCTTCTTCTTTGCCCATGAGATCCACAGAATCACAAAATTCACTTTAAGGAATACAAAACCTTCAGCTGTTTTGTCTTTTCATCACTTGTATCCTTATACTTTCCCCCATTATTTCCTATTGTCAGAGTTATTTATCTGCAGTGCTGTAATAAATAACTTTTCTAAAGGCAAGGATGGATAGATGGATGGATGGATGGATGGATGGATGGATGGATGGATGGATGGATGGATGGATGGAAGAAGTTGTGTTTGTTCTTCCCAAAGTTGTCTGGTAGTCAATCTCCTAATTGTTTCGTAATTAGAATTGATGAGTTGTAGAAATGGAATTTTCACCTTTGAAAGGACCATCAGGAAACTGTCTGCACTGTTAGTGCAGCAAAAAAAAGCATTCATCATGTAACTTTCTCTCTTTTTTTTTAAATACTAACAGATATATGAGTATTTCTTCCAGTTTGAGGTTGTGTATCAAGCTTCCTCTAAAAAGGGTGTAAGTGGGACCTGATCTCCCCCAGATTAAAGTACAATGAATTCACCTTCAGATGTTAAATCTTGGTATTAAAGACAGTTCTTACTTGCAACATGCTTCAGTGTAAGAGGTGTCAGATTGGACTGGACAACCAGTGATCCATCCACCTTTCCACATTTTTCAGTGCCAAGACGTGAGCTCCTTTCATGCCTCCTCACACAGCTTGGTGTCAGCTCTTTACAAGCCTGTCACAAAGATGAAGGTTTGATTTTTGTAACTCACAGAAATACCTTTCTTAAAAATGAAATTTCCCAGCATGCCCTGCACAGAAGGAGCAGTTGCAGACACCAGTGAGGAAATGTAAGGGAAATTTATGATACCTGTGACTAAAATCCAAGGCCAGTCATGCTACTTCTGAAAATACAAATGGTGTGACATTTTATAATGCCCTTTATAATTTAGGCATTTATTTCACACTGTATCTGTTAGGTGAAATTACCTGGGTCAGGCAGGAGGGTCTAAAAGAACCTTTCTTACAACCTGAACCTCCACTCTTCTGCTACTAAACTGGATGAAGAGGCATTTTCTCTTACTGGTGAGCACACCTAGCATAGCCAGGACCCTTCCTGCTGGGCCTTAGCCCCCACAAAGGCTTCATGGGGTAGGTATTGGAGCAACACTTCTTTGAAGATCTCTTCTTGTACAGCACGTTGACTCTGCCTGTCAGAGGTTACTTGCAGCACCAGGAATGTAATTAAGGACTGATTTCCAAGACAAGACATGCCATGGCAGTTGTGAAGCGTTATCTTTCATCCTGACAGAAATACGTAAACAGTGAGTGTCACTTTCCTTCAGCATCCATTATGTGCTTGGTTAACGTTGCTTTCACAGGCATGGGGAACATTAATCAGCCGCCTACTCATTTATGCATCCCCTAATTGCACACACAGCTGAAGTAGCTGTCGCCCAAATTGCCAGAACTGCGTTCCTGGAGCATTTCGAGAAGCCTTTCTAACGAGCAGTTCTGATGCTGATCACATAACGAGCATGAAGACAGAAGTGTGACCGTGACACTTGTGCAAACACATTTGGCTCGGCTCCTTTTTAATTAGCGCCTGGAAGCAGGGCTTGCCAAATTCTGGGGGCTGCCTGCAAAGAGGCAGCTTGATTAAGGTCAGCATCCAGTCGTGTGTGCTGCTGAGCACTCGCTGCTGCTTGATCCCTACTGAAAGCTTGCAAGTCTGCAAGTTTTCCCCGTCCACATATAGCTGAACAAAAAGTGCCTTGTCAGGCAGCTGAGGAAAATGAAAGCAGTGTGAGGGAGGCAAAGAGTTTCTCATCTCTGCCATCCTTCCATGAAAATGGTACCTTTTAACTCGCTGAGAGTCACAGCCTTTCTTCCCTGGTGCTATGTCAGCTAGAGCCCTTTTGATATTTCAGCAAATAAAAATGATTTAGTGCTGTTCCCTCATATGTTACCAGAACTGAGAATATCAACCATACCCTGTGTGGAACTTGCTGTCTGCTGTACACAAAGCCCAGAAAACAACTGAAATTTTACATAACATTAGGCCTATAGGGTAAACCCCTTTCGATATACACACATGCTATTTATAACTTCTAAATTTATATTCTGGCAGAAAGTTTAAGGAAAGCATGTGTAACATCCCCAAATTGCTTACACTACAACACTGTTTCTGGGAAAGAGTCTGAGGAAGAAAAAGGGGTCGATCTTCGGTTTTTATCCTTTAAGGATGTCATAGCCAGTTGAGGAATAAGGACTGAAATGAAAAGATATTGAATGAGATGTTTTCTGAAGCCTTGCTTTTTACAGTTCTTTCTACATGTCTTCTTGAGAGACTTTGAGGGACTTCAGAGCTGTCACATGATTTGTGGATGCCAAAAAAATCAGAAAGCCTTGGGAATAAAATCTTGGAACCAATGTTTTTATTTCTCCAGTGTGGTATGGTCGATGAAGAATAATTAATGTCTGTGAGATTCCTAAATGACAAGGTACACATTATGGGCCATATTTACAGAGTAGGTTTCTTTTATTTTATTTCACAGAGGATTATATGAGTAACTCACCGAGTTTAAGTGACAAAGCAAACTAGACTGCTGGGAAACACAGTGTAGCCAGGTTGTTGATAAAAGAAATTAGTGAAGAAAACTATGCAAAATAAATTTTTGCTCTAAACTGAGGGAAATCTTACAAGAATTTGAGTCTGGAAGCATCTGAATATATCTTCATGTATTGTTTTACTTGCAGGCCTGGGGGCTCGAATACCAAACATAATGGGAAAAGCTCTGAAGTTTCTGTAACTAAAAGTTTCAAAAAGTGCATTGGAAATCAAACTAAATAAAATAGCTTCAGAGAAACAAGAGTTGGCAGCATCTAAGAGGCCAAATATCTCTTAGAAGATATTTTGTAAGAATCTGGAATAGTTAGTCAGATAAAGAAGTTCAGGGGAATAGAAGTGCACCCTCAAAGAGACCTTGCAAAAGTATGGAGAATTTGGGGAATGGCCTGTTAGGTAGAAAGGGTTGAGGGCTAACTTGGTAGAGATGGTGGGTGATACTTAGTTTTCAAAACTAAACAGATGGGAGGAAGCAGTAAGCAATTGGAATGGGGTGGAAAGAAAAGGAAGAACAATTGGGTCAGCGCTCACAAACCCCTGGGACCAGAACTTGCTGCCTGGCAAATTCCAGCTCTAATTTTCAGCTTGTTGGTCCTGTCTTTTTTGCAGTATTTCTATTATTGTGATTTACAAATGGAAAACAGCCAGACCCAAGGTGTTCTGAACCAAGGTTTCATAATCTTGGCACTTTGTTGCTTTTACAGAAGGAGGGACTAGTGGAAGAGACTCTTTCAGAAAGCGGGGTGGATTTTGAATTCTATTTTACAGCCTGTCTTCCTTCCCTATTTAGCCAAGGGAAACTTCTTTCTTGATAAAGCAACGTTTCACAAAAAAAAGTTATAAAACTACTGAGAGCTCCTTTCATGAGTCTGTGCTGTATCCATCTCCTCACAGCATTGCTGGTGTGGAATTCACAAAGCTCTGGCACCTCATGGAGAATGAAGGGGACAGTGGTGCAGGAAGTGGAAAACGAAGATGAAATGGAGCCTTGAAAGCCATGTAAGTTTGGCATTATTTTGAAAGCCTTGGTATAGGGCAGCCACACCATCTACAGGATCTTGCCTCTTAAGTTTACCAGGAATTTATGACAGAAAAAGAAACAAGCTACTGTAGGAGACACTTTGTCAAAAATACTCCACCGTTTTATGAAAAACATTTTTGTATGAGCATAGTCTATTAAACTACACATAATCTGACCACTGTGATCTTAAAGTAAAACAATTTCCCCTTTCTCCCCCTTATAAATATATTTTGACCCTTTTTTTTTGCCTCCCTTTAAGGGACAAATGAGTTCATGAACTTTATTGATAAACAACATTTCTCCTATCTGGACTTTTGTTTTCCTTTCAAGAGTTTTGCTGGGACATCTGAAGCTAAATCTTCCTGATTTCGGACATATACTATTTGAACTATTCCTTTTTCCTTGCTCCTAATATGGCAAAGCCATTCCTACTCAGTCATGCTCATAAACATTTGCGTAAAGTGCGTTGTGTACTTGAGTTGGGGCCTCCGACATATCCTGTTTGATATAGTAGACCTCATAAAAACAAAGACAAGACAGATGCAATTTGTGCCTGTCTGGAAGTGAAGTGCTTCTCTGCTTCACTCACATAAGCATCGCAGTCTGGCAGAGAGCAGAACATCTGGGTCCTGCCTGCTTTTCAACCAGCCCTGACAGAAGAGGAATCCTTTTATAATGCAATTAAGCAGTAAGTGTGTGAAAACCATATCTGTAAACTATAAATAGTTTCTGAACAGTTCAAAGCATTTCTGGCTTTGGTTGTTGATATGAAATGCTATAGGCAGATTCTGAAAGTTCTCTGTCTGTAGTGCACACTCTGCCAAAGTTAAAAATGTGAAGAGTGACCTGAGATAATTTTAATCTTTTTTTTTTTTTTAGTTGAAAAGCAAGCCAAAAATGCCTGCAAAAGGAAAAGGACATACAAAGTTGTCTTATTTTTTCCTAGCACATGGGTGCAGAAGCACTTAAACCAGGTCAATGTATTTTTCCATGAAATTCTCACTTGAAATGTAAACACTTTTTAGGGTAACAACAACTGTTTATGACTCTGGTTTCTCTAGCGAGTGTCTTATGTGGCTATATTAAGTCTTACCCTCTTTTCCGGGTACAAACCTGTCTTTTTTATGATGAGAAACTGCTCAATAGTAAGGTGAAGAAAGCCCAGCAGCCAATTTCTTGGTGTTAGCAGAAACATCTGTAGGTCCTAACTGAGCGTGGACAGCATCAGCAAGAGGATCTTCAACATGCTGTGCAATTGCTGCAACCTTTGCCTTGAAACATGCAGATATAGATATCTTCATCCAGAACTATCTTCTTATCCACTGCTGAAGAGGGTAGATGGTCAAATAGGTTGGGAATCTGATAGAAATTGATTTAATACATTGAACAGCTCCCTGCAGTCCAGTCCAGCCCAGATACCACTGTTGGAGGAAGCTGCTCAGATGTGTCCTTGCTCCTCTGCTCCTTTTTGGCCAGTCCTGAGGGCTGGTTCCTGTGCATGCCCTAGGAAGTACCATTCTCTCCATCTCCTCATTGGCATCGCCAGTGCCAAACTTCAGGTTAACCCTTTCTGGGGAATACGGACCTGAACCTATAGAAAAGGAAATTCTGCTATTCTGCCTTCCTGTAAAATACATGTTGGGGCAGAGAACTGAGCCTGGATCTCTGGAAATCAGCTTATATTGTTGGACCATCCTGCCTTTACACACAGAGAGGATCTTAGACAAGAAAGTGTATGGTTTATACACAAAACAAACAAACAAACAAAATAAAATTGTACTTCTTGTATGATGTGCAGGAATACTCACGAGGAAGCACTGAACTGCCATCATTAAGGATTAACTATGTAAATATGACCTATCACAAAGGTTCAGTGAAGGCAATAGTGCTCTGTGGAGAACTGAATCGTTTAGGTCTGGGGATCTTTTTTTCACTATTACTTTTTAAAGGAGAAAAACAATCGCAAGGTGGCCAGCCAGAAAGCCTAGGGGAACCATTCAAGCTCAAGGTGTTAGTACTAAAAGGCACAATAGGAAGCAGATGTGCAGAAAAACAAAATAAAACTGCAGGCAGGAAGGACTACCTCGGGCTACGACTGTTCCTACTGTTACGAGTTAATGAGAACTCCACAAGGAATTACTGATTTAATTACAGCTCACGGGCAACATGCTAGCTTATCTTTTTTTAATTATGCATTAGAAGTGTGCGTAGCAAATGGAGGCTTTTGCGTGGTCCAACATCTAGTGAGGAGGAGGAGACCTTTGATATTAAAAATGCTCAGTGTGCAGGGGGCAGGCATGGTGCCAGCTCGCCAGAGAAAAGCAAAATGTTGTGTGGAAACATCTTCCGTGACACCAGGTGGGAACTGGATCTGGCTCAGAGGCTTGCCCTGTGCTGTAAGGTCAAGAGTTTGGGCTGAATTAGGGTTACCCTAATTAATTTCTCTGTCATATTACAGCAAATATGGCAGGTTCTATATGGAGATACACTGAAATTATTATCAGACATGAAAAAAATGACTTTGAGTGAAATTTCAGGTCATTCCCAAGGTTATATGAATCAGCAATTGTTCATGAAATAGGACTAAATCCATGACTTTTAGGCTGAAGAATGAAGTCTAACCCTGGTTTCTCAGCTGTTTTAGAGGCCATTTCCCTATTCAGATAACAAAAAAAAGTTTCAATTTTTGGTTTGCATGGGTATTATAGGAAATGTAACCCTGAGATTTTCCGTGGTTTCTGCCTCTCTCGCTGACCTGGTCCAAAAAAGGAGAATGTAGAAGAGTCAAAAAAAAAAAAAGTTTCAATTTTTGGTTTGCATGGGTATTATAGGAAATGTAACCCTGAGATTTTCCGTGGTTTCTGCCCCTCTCGCTGACCTGGTCCAAAAAAGGAGAATGTAGAAGAGTCAAAAAAAAAAAAAGTCTGGTGATATTAAATGGTCTCCTGAATACAAAAGATGCCATTAGGAACATTAAAGGAAATTTATGTACAGCTCCTGTGTGTCAGGACTCAATTTTTTTCGAAAAACTTTATTGTTCAACCGGATGTGTCAGAAACTAAACTGAGTGCAATTCAATGCCAAGAAACTGATGGTAAAGAGCATCTAGCACCATATATCACTGAGAAATCATTCCGGAGGGGATAAAGATATGCAACGATTGGAAACAAAAAAGTAAGTTTCCCTATAAAATGGGCTTAGGAAGCACTTTTCTTGTTATTTCTTACAAAAATTCTTCTTAGTAAAAGATTATGGGCTCTCAGTATGAATAAAGAGGAAAAAGGGGCATGTTAGATAGATTTTGATAGCAGGCAGTATGTCAAATCAGTGTGTTGGGTGTGCACCTGGGCAGACACTCCTGGCAGGGAGGAGCACTTATCCACAGGTTTCTGTCAATTAGGGAAGTCCCATATTGATGCATGTATCAGATATTTGGGTCTTTTTCCCCCATGTGCAGACAGATTTTAGAGCGTGGTTAAGAGATTTCCGTGTCAGGATTATTCTGACATTTGTTCCACATGAGATGGAAAAGGGCCAGGCTGGAAAAGCTGGAGGGAAGAAACATCCTTCCAGGGGGGAGGCATCTGGGGCGTTGCAGAGGCCCTCCCGGTGCTTTGCTTTGCTCCCTTAACATGAGAAGGAGGGGGCACAGCTCAAACTCGCTCATCCTATTTGTCACCCTAATCCAATAATTGTTGCCCGGGCACTGTGCAAATCAAAGAGTCCCTTGGGTGTTTTTCATATGTGTGCTGGGCTGGGTGGGGGAGCTGGCTGCTCTCCTGCCCTCCTACACATTCCACAAGCTCTAGATGTATGAGGGGTTTGTACAACTCTGTACGCGGAGTGTGGAACCAGCTTTGGCAGCAACAAGTAAATTTTAGTTTTTCAGCAGCATCATATTAATAGGCCTGTGTGTGTACATTTGGGAACATAAATATATATTGGCAGTTTATGGAGTTGTCTAAATCGCGAAGTCCTCATTAGTTCTCACTGATCACAGAACGGTTTGGGTTGGAAGGAACCACTGAAAGTCATCTAGTCCAACCTCACTGAAATGAGCAGGGACACCTTCAGCTAGACCACATTGCTCTCACACGGGTCTTTTCATGCTGAACAAGCCCCAGACACTTTCTTAGGACCACTGGATAAAGGTATGGAGTGTAGAAAGGTAGTGGAAAGCTGTAACAGAACAGCTTATTTCATAGACCACACTGTCACCCTGGAGATAATCATCATTTTGGCTAAATGCAGCAGGTCAAAATGCTTTCCTGAGTTTGTTTTTTGTTGATGGTTTGAATTATGTTTATTTAGAAGAGAAAGGATCCTAAGTGATATTTCCATTGCCAAATGTTAGACATTATAATCCACGAACAAACACCTAGACAGCTCAATTTTTGTCAGGTTTTCAAAAATCAGACAATAAACTGCTTCCTCTCTGTAGGTGGCTAACAAAGAACTGAATCAGGATTGCTGTGTTGCTTTTCATTTAGTCTTGCACATCCCTCCTGATGCTCTCTGTGGATGTTGAACTGTACAGTTCAGCCGGCTGTACTGAGCGGGGTGATATTTATTTCTCCCTTTCCTTAAACTGACTAAATGAATTAGGGTTCAAACTGTATATTTGCTCCAGAGTTTCATCTAATTCCACTCTCATTGCAGCACAACATTTAAACATAAAATAAAATAGTAAACCCAATCTTTCCGAGTCTATGGCTTGTTGACATTGAACCTCACACAGTCCTTACACCGTCTGCTTGGGACGACATGGCGCTATTAGATCAACAATACCAGCTGTTTTTTTAATTCTCTTGGGAGCCAAATTTTAAATAAAGCTAAATATTAGGTCTGTGCTTGGATCTGTTCTATAAATATTGTCATTAATTTAGGAGACATTTGTTTTGAGGGTTTTTTACATTTAATTTTTATTGTTGATCTTTACAATCTTGCATTTGTCATTGTGTTTTGAGGTATTCATAATAAGTGTTTTGTTTAGCATACTTCTGTGGTGCAATTTTTCTGTCATGATTAGATGTTTCTAATAGGCCCTGGGATTTGTTTGCTTTGTCTCTGTAGTAATTTTAATTGCAGGACCACATACTATTTGTCACAGTGTCAGAAAGAGCAGTTGGCTGAGACTTGAAAGGATTTGGAATCACTTGCCTTATTCTGGGTGTTTCAGTGATGCATTTTGACCCCCCAAAAACCACTTGCAACTGTGATCTGAAGTGTTATGAGCTCTCAGATGGGCAGCAAGAGTCATGGAATTATTTGGGCTGGAAGAGGCATTAAGATTGTTTGTCCAGCCCCCTGCCATGGGCAGGAACACTTTTCACTATCCCAGGTTGCTCAGGGCCCCATCCAACCTGGCCTTGAACACTTCCAGGGATGGGGCATCTTCTCTGGGCAACCTGTTATAGTGTCTCACCACCCTCACTGTGAAGAATTTCTTCCTAATACCAAATTTGAAACTACTCTCTGTCAGTTTGAAGCCATTGCCCCTTGTCCTGTCATTCCAGACCCTTGTAAAAAGTCCCACTCCAACACTCCTGTGGCCCCTTCAGGTACCAGAAGGGGCTCTAAGGTCTCCCAGGAGCATTCTCTTCTCCAGGCTGAATACCCCCAGCTCACTCAGCCATGGTTATGTATTCTCTCAGGCAGAGTTGTTCAGTATGACAACACATGAGGGAAGAAAAAAACGTGAATACATAAGACTAATGGTCATTTGCTAAAGGTAAGTGGCTTTTATGCATGGATATGCCAAGGATCAATCAGCATTTACTACCAGCAGACGAAACATTTTCAAAGCACAGCTGCTAACTCATCCAGCATTATCTGTCCTTTAACACAGCTCACAAATTGTGTGTGGCTTTGCCTCACACGCTCGCTGTATTTCTTTGGCAGAGTTATATCAGGCCACACAGGCCCCAGAGAAACCATAGCAGTGCCTTCCTGCCATTGTGCACCAGGAAGGGCCGGCTGAGCGCCTGCAATTTCCCTCCCACTGTTCAGGGATGCATTATTTTTAAACAGCTGGAGTAGCAGGAACAGAAAGCTGCTCCTCCACAGCACAGGAACAACCGCTGAGTTACGGGACCAGCGGATCCCCTCTGCAGCGCCCCTGAGCTGGTACCAACACCTGCTTCACTAGCGTTTTAATCCAACATTCTTATTGCACTAAAAGTGGGAAACTAACCCCACCTTCATGCCAGAGAGATCTTCAAGAGTGAAAATCTGAGGCCAGATGCATTAAGGCCTTTCTGTGTGAACCAGTGTGAAAATCACAAGCAAAATTATTCAGCCCTTGCATCCCTTCACATATCTTTTGGTCCAGGACATGTGAAGGGATGAAGCTCTGGCTTCACATGCCACAGTGAGCTACTATTCCCCAAAGCTCAAATACTCTCTGTCTGTGCTGTTTCCTGGAAGATTAAGTTATCATTTTGGGCTGGAAGGTTGTAATTTGCAGGGCTTCACCAGAGATAAGTGGGTTTTGTTTGTTTCTGCGTCAAATGGGAACACGGATAAGACTTAACCACAGAAAACAGTGTAATTTCCAAAGTATTAGGGAGGATGAAGGACAGCAGCAGGAGAAGAGATGGTGATGTTCTAAGTCTGATATTCCCACCATTTATACCACAGTAAATCCACAGGAATTGTGATTTTCTCTCAAATGCAAAGAGACACACCATCTTTAAAAAGCTATGAAATTGTGGGAGGAAAAACGTCAGCAAAAGGGCACAAAAAAAGAGATGTAAAGGGCTTTACGTAGGAAAAAAATTAAGAAATAAAGCCCGTGTGTTGGATGATTTGAAATGTCAGATACCTCCATTTATACCCATTGATTAAAAGTACATACATACCCCAAATACCCGTGAGACTCATCTGAAATTAGTGATGTGTTCCACTGCATAAAGCAAACATGGAAAGAACTTGATCTCAGATTTTTGAAGCAAATTAGAAAAATAAAGGATTTTCTGCTAGCGATTTGACTGGCTGCCAAATAATTTTTGAATATATGCAGAATTTTGCAATCCAGATAGAGAAATTAGTTTATCAAGTTAATTTTTTCTTGTTATTAAAAATAAAGTAAAAAAGAAACAGATGCTTTATTGCATTTTGTTATATAAAATCAGGATTAAAACAAATGGAGTAAATTCTGAATGCACCCTAATACAGAAAAATGTAATTGCCCACTTATGTAGCAGGCAACATTTTTTCATGTGCATCTTTTGGTAGCATTTTTTATGAGCATTTGAAGTATAAAAAGGTATGAAATAGCGACAAAACTGTTTTAACAAAATTGCTCTGCAGAGGTGTGTGTTAGAGAGAAATGTTCCCACCATGCAGAGGGTGGTGAAAGCCCCTCAGAGAGGTACAGTGGATCTCTGGGCAGGAGCTGCACATTCCTGCCTTGGAAAAGCACTTCCAACACTGTGGATATTACAGAAAACAAACATCCTATACTTATTTTGTTAGTTGGTCAGGCTATTTGGGGTAAAAGTATCTCATGTCCTGAACCTTTTGTTTCTCAATCTCTTTCAGTCACATCCTCCTGTTTGTCACATCTGCAGAAAAAAGTTCCAAAGTGCTTTGGCAAAAATTCCTCGAAGCACTGTTTTCAGGTTTTAGAGATCTCCTCTAGGAACACCGTTGTCTCCCTGAGCTGCCTAGAGCGGGTTTTAGAGGCTCCAGCCTTATACAGTCTTGTTTTTGTGATGCTTAAGTTTTGGAAAGAAGAAGCAGAAAATATCTGTCTAATGAACAGCATCCAAGACTTAAAGACAACTCAGATTAGACATTGCAATTAAATCCTTAGCCTGAAAAATCCTTGCAAAGCCTCTGAGCAGTATCAGCAACAACAGGAAAAAGCTTTTCCTCCCTGTACCTCCAGCACTTAAACTTGGGAAAGGCTTTTACTGTTGAGGCTGAAGTGGGATTTAACACTAAAGGCCAGAGCAAAAAGGGTGTTGTGAAAGGTAGGCTGATAAATCAGACAATTTATTCCAGCTGCGGATTTGGCTCCTAATAAATTGTTAGTTTTACAGAGACATATTAAAATAATAAAAGTCAGTGAATCAGCAATCTTCAGAGCAAACCAAGTTACAGAAAGTTCAATCCCCATAAGAAGCTCTCTTTCTCCAAACATTTGGACATCATCTCTGTCTGCTGTGTCTTTCCGAGTTTCCTCTTTCTAATTCTGAGCTAATTACTGCATGGAGCTACTTCCATGTGTCAGAGCCAGTGCTGAGCAGCAGCTGCACTCAGGACACACCAGAACTGCTCCAGCCTGGTGCAGCCAGGGAAGAAGCAATCTGCTGTCAAGAGGAAGCTTTCTTGGGCTGTTTGCACAAAAAAACCTTGACTTCCTGAAAAGTGCGCTGCTTGCCTCCATCTTACCTCCCCCTAAACGGTATCATTTAACCAAATAAGGGTCTTTTCCTACAGGAATTACCTTCTTTCTGTTGCAGGAGTTGTCTGCAAGTAAATGAGGGAAGAACAAGGGGGTCTGTCAGGCAGCGAGCACCCGCAGCGTTAGCAGGGAGCAGCCCTAGGTACCTCTCTGTTCCCCTGGGGCTGTCTGAAAAGTGCCTTCAAGCTGATGGTTATAACTTCTCCTGAGTAAGGTTTGTCCAAGGGAAAAAAAAAAAAGAGTCTCAAGTGCTTTTTAATGCTTGATAATACAGATATGTAGGTCTTGGGAGAAAAAGCTCTTAATTAGAATTTGGAAGTAGCAGAAATCTACTACAGATGTATTGGGAAAGTAAGGGGCTATGCTCTTAATCAGAATTCTTCTCCCTCTGTTTCCACCTTTTTTGGCTTATACATAATGGTTGGGTTCTGCTTTCGAAATGGAAGAGTTGTGAGTGAAATTGATGACACATTCGTGAAAATAAAAAAGCAGCTAATTTTAGAATAAAAATCACTGGTGTCCCCTTTCACTGTGTTTTCAGCAGCTAATCAGTTTTAATGAAAACATCTTTGATGGATAGGAGAAACTAGCTGGCAACTAAACTGGAGGAAGCTGACAGTGAATACATTAGCTGGGAAGAGTCATCTGTTCTGTCGCTCTTGAGCAAATGACCATATATTTTAAATTTGTGTTACATCAGAGCTGGTAAAATGGTTGAGCTCTTCTGCTGAGTGCATTGAAGTCGACTCATGAATGTTGCACACAGACATATTTGTTCATGTTAACCAGACAGAAACATTATATTTACTGTTGCTGTGACTTAAATCCATCTGTCCTGACACAAAGAAAGGGAGCTTAAATATGGCCTGTGTTTAAAACAGCAAAACTATGTGTGTATATGCATTTACATGCATATATTAAACAGAAAAGATGTAGGGATTATGACTGCTAAATCCAGGTGTTGTATTGGTTTATGGACCTGCAGTAATACATACCTTTAAGAGAGCCTGTGTGGGATTTATTTTTATACATGTTTCTGAAGTCAACTAAAATAATAGTCATGACAGTGGATTTTCTCACAAAAACTGACTTGTCACTCTCCTGACACATTTCTGTTACCAGATGACACACAAGCCTTACATAGAGCTTCTCCTGCTCACGTTTCATCTTACTTCCCCCAAAATAATTTACTCTGAATGAATGTGAACTATGAGTTTTAGTTACCTCTAATGAGTGCATGAAGAGGAGGGGGAAGAAACCAAGTGGTTGCTTTTCCATAATTCCTTCACATATTTAAATTTTTAGAGAAAATCAAGACATTGTCTTGCCAGATAGAGGTGAAGAGAAGTCAGTGTTAGGTTCTCCTGAAAACAGAAAGATTTGTTGCAGGTTTCCTTGCAGTTTGCTTCTTTGCAGAGGTTTTCATATACTATAAGAGGACAGGTGATGCTCAGACTTAACTGTGACGCATGAAGCAGAAGCAGAAGTCCCTGTTTTGGTTAAATAAAACTGTGTGTCATGGTGAGCCAGGTGACTGAGTTCTCGTGAAGTTTTTTAATTTAAAGTACTATTGGCAGAGGAATACCACAGGAAGAGCTATTCGAAAACCTGAAAAATCTGCCTGGTGCAATGATACATATTACTCTTAAACTAATGAAAAAGCAATTAAAAGCTGAAGATCCAACCCAGCCCCAAAGCTCACACCAGCAGCAACTGAGAGACCAGCCATTGCCCCAGAATCCCTTGACCCACATTATTAATCAGGGCTGTAATATTGAAATAAACCTGCATTTGAACACCTGCCAGCCACGCCAGAGCCCATCTCAGTGGCTATGTCAGTCCAGCACTGGGGTTGCAAATGCCAGACAAGAATGAAGCAGACAGCAAGCAGTCAGAGAGGTGTGATGGCTGACCAGTCCTCTCTGGAGGACTCTAAGTGCATTCAATATGCTACAGAGCCAAGGGATTTATTGGGATTTATTGGCTTTGCAGCAACGAGTGAAGGTAGTAGGGAAATGATGAGCGGAAAAAAACAGAGCAATTAAAGTCATAGGACTACGCACACGTGAAATACGACCTCAACTGTCCAGCCTACACCTTCCCCCAAATAAATAAAACGCACTTCCAAGCCAGTGATGGGAGCCAAGAAGTTGTGGAGAGGGTGAAAAAAAAACCAAATAAAAAAAGCATCTCTTCAATCTGGGCATGGGATTTATACCCATAATCTCTGAGGAAACCAAATAAGAGAAGGATGCATTTTTCGTCCCTCCCTCATCCTGAGAACTGCAGTTGTGGCAGAGGTTCCTACTAACTTTCACGTGGGAACGGAGTGAGTTCCACCAGCAAGTGAGGAGCCTTGTCTTCAGTATTCCCTGGAGAACAGAAAAGATGGAACCAGTAAAGCCCCATCAGGTTTCTTTATTTCTGTTGGAATGTGGGAAACTGAGCTTTTAGGTATTGTGAAATCTCAGCTCCTTCTACCCAATGAACTTAGAAGAATTTATTGCAAGAAGAGATGATATTGAGGTTCAGTTTTATTTGTATTCAAAGATCTGGTTTTGAACTTGGCAGAACAATTTTTTTGCAGGGTTTGGCTGTTCCTGCAGAACCTAATCCAAAGCCCATTGAAGTCAGGACAAATCTCTCCCTAGACTCCAGTGAATTCTGGGTCAGACCCCTACAGTAACATTGATTCTGATGGTTGCAGAGGTTGAGATTTTATTACTGCAATCAACATAAAATATGCCTGGGTTTCATTTTAGGTATTTCCCTCTTTCTTTTGCACAGAGTTCAAGAAATAATAATATTTGCTTTTTCTGGGGAAAATATTTATTTATCACTATGCAAAATTATGAAGTATAATTATTATTATATGAAGTTACAGGGAATTCCATGAAAAATTGTACTTAAACTTCTGTGCATTTCTCTTGCTTAATTTCCTCACATCCTCTGGTGTTTATTCCATTTTTACATTACAAGACATGCAGTTTTTAATTCCTTTTCCAGACAAAGATTTTCTCCCAGAAAGGAAAATAATGTAAGCAGAGACTACAACAGACTTCATCCAGGCTGGAGCCCTAATTCTGCATATAATCCTGGCTATAGTTTTATTGACAGTAATATTGGTGAATTTTGAACTCAATGCATGGTTATCATTGAATAGAAGTTAGGGTCTGCTGAGCCATTTTGAGGCCATTTTAGAGTTTACACCATGGCAAAGAGCACAAGCAGGTGATCCTTCCCTCATAGGAGGTCTGGGACAATAACAGGCTTTTTCTGCCCCATAGTAATTGGTGTTTATGGACACATTTATTTTTTAAGGAGCTCTAACTTACAGTTTAACTTTTAAAAATTTTTATTTAACCTGATCTCCAAAAAAAAAACCCCAAAAGTTTTTGTTAGTCTTTTTTTCTTCTTCTTTCGCATCTTTATTTTTTAATTCCCATATTTGGAAGCTAATTATCGAGCTAGAATTCTGCTACAAAGTTGTTCTTTTCTCTTTTAATTGGGATACAAAATCAAACACTTTCTGTATTTGGGGTTTAAATCTGCTCAGGCCACATTCAAATCTCCGTGCCTTCTACTCAGATGACTCCAGTAAGCAATTTGAGGTTTGCAATTTCAAAACCAAAATCATTAAACAGGGAATTTTGGGAAGAGTGAGAGGTTGTGGAAACAGTGTATGTTCTTTTGTGTTACAGTCTCAAAAGCTGTACAATGCAAATTATGGGCAGAAATATTCTGTGTCTGGAATGACAAATTTATGTCAGTAAAATTGTCATGTTCTGGATATTTTTCGTAAGACAGGTGAGGTGATTTTATACCCAGTAGTACTTAATCCCCAAGGCTACTTTCAGATGGAAGAAAGACAGAGGATTAAGTGTTGTGCTGCTCAAGGAGTGATGGATAGTGCTGTTATAAATTCAAATCACCCAGCCCTTGATTTATTCAGGAATTTTCAAGAGTATGGCAATATATAGTTCTAATTTCCACTGAGGATGAATTTGGTGAAAGGAAAGAGAAATTATTTGCTAAAATATAAGCTGGAATGAGGTAGTGGATGCCAATGTTAACACTCCTAAAGAAGAGTTGTTTCCTGAATTAGGCTGAGGAGCAAGGAGCACTTTGGGCGCTGAATTGCCGGAGCTGCTGACAGACAGTCCTGTTACAGGAGGGCTGGCGGGTTTGATTAAAAGCTGGTGACGAGAGCTTTCACTGCCAGTCCTACCAGAGCCCCTGCCCTCCACAGCAGCCTCCTGGCTGAGGAGACAGCAGCTTCCAGAGAAAGAGGCTGTGGGTATTCCTCTATCCTTTCTGGTTTCTCAAAGGATTATGGAAAAGAAATTATGAATCACAGCTGCATCAATATGAAAAAATGACAGTCACTTTGATGGAAGGTGTTCAGTTAGCTCAGAGCTCTACATTTCAAGCAAGGAATAAAAGGCATCTGAGTTATAGACAGCCCATACAGTTGAATATCCCCATTATCCTCAGCTCCAAATATAATAATCTGTGCGTGAATAGCACTTTTCAGCTGGGAAGCTGAAGGGGTTGAAGATATTAACAAAATTCCCTCCATCACTCGTGGAGACAGGAAGAACTATTATTGCATTTGGGATTTGGGGAAGATTGAGATACCTGGGAGTTAGTTTGTTCAAGATGGCAGAGGGAATCAGTGGCAGGGTGGGATAAAGCCGTGAGGGCTGTGTGTGTGTGTTACTGAACCCTTGCTGCTTATTCTTTCTTAGTCTTCCACAGCATGTCTTTGATTAAAAAAGAATACTTTCTCACTTGTCAGACTGTAGTAAGGGTCATGTGAGGCATGGGGTGACCCTTGCTGACCAGCAGATGAGGGCTATGCATGACCATGACTGTGCAATATATTCGATTTACAACTTTATGCAGCGACTACAAACAGAGCATAAGGCACTGGGACCACAACATGTTCCCTTATTACTCAAAGAGGTGGAAGACAAGGTCAAGCTCTTCGAATTGCAGTCATTTCTTTAGAAATTGTTTTATTTTTTATTGCTGCTGTGAGGGATACCAATAAAGCCAACCTAAGCACATAGGAATTTCAACTCTGCATCTACCCTAAAATATTTAAATTTCCTTGAAACTCTCACTCATAAGGAACAGAAAGCCTTCACCATGGTGAACTTTCTAGACTGTCGTAGGGTAGTATTAGGCTTCTCTCAGGCCTGGTCAGCTGAGAGCTCTGTGGCTGATCTCTGCATACAAAGAAATGAAAATAGCTGGTGTCAGGGCTGTGTTCAACCTGCCTTAACCTTAGGAGAAAAACTAAGAAAACAGAAATCCAGGGAGGGAAAAGCCTGTTGCTGTCAGTGTTTAAAGTGCAGAGGTTACAGCCAGCCTCTCTGCCAAAACCTCATGTCCACAGCTTGATGTTTCTTTTGAAAATTTCTAAACGCACAAAGGCAGGGCATTGGTCTAAATTTCTGGTTCACCCATAGTTTCTTACAGCATCCATCAGCAAATGGAGGGTCTGGAGCAGAAGTCTGGTGAAGAGCAGCTGAGAGATCTGGGGCTGTTTAGGCTGGAGAAAAGGAGTCTCTGGGGGATGTTGTCACTCTCTGCATCCACCTTAAAGGAGGTTGAAGCTAGGTGGGGCTTGGTCTCTTCTTCCAGCTAACAAGAGATGGGATGAGAGGAAATAACTACAAGTTGTGCTGGGGAGGTTTAGGTTGGATATTAGGAAAAAATTCTTCAGTGCAAGGGTGGTCAGGCATTGGAACAGGCAAATGGTGGAGTGGCTATCCCTGGAAGTGTTCATCATGCTGGGGACATGGTTTAGTGGTGAGCTTGGCAGTGCTGGCTTGGTTCGACTTGATGATCTTCAGGGTAATTTCAAACCTCTCCAATTCTGTTCTCTGAATCTGTGAGCCATTTACAATGCAGAGAAAGGTGGTGGCCAGCAGTGTTCTCTTGATGGAAAAATCCAAATAGTTTGGGAAAATATGAATCTCCAAACTTTGAGAATCTGTTTACAGACTGTGGGGAATATAAAATAACATGCATTTATTGAAAAGGTCTTGATGAAGTCTTTTTGAAAGCCTCTGCTTTTAAGAATCAGAGACTTTTGTGATTTGACCTCCCAACAGCAACTTTTTTTTTCAGAGGGAAAGAAATGTTAAATGCTGTGACTGCTAGACTGGGAACTTAGTTCAGCTAACATCAGGTTTATGACCCAGGATGGAGGTAAATGGCCAAACCCAATCAACACCCCATTAATCCAAGGATGATCAAGTAACATTGCATTTGGCAAAGCCACAAATAACCATGTAATAACATTGTAATTCTATGGTAATTTCTTACACATGGTTATTGATGCCCTGTAAAATAATGTGTTACCAATAATCCCATATTACTTCTCTGCTCTTAAATATAAGGTCACTGACAGACCATGACTGTTTAATGCACTTTCAGTCTCAAACAGAAATCTTATACAATGGTTGTAAAAATGAACCTTAGTGGATGACCCTCTTTGCTCTTCTTTAATTTTTTTTTCCTCAGAACATGCCACATATACATCAGTGGGACTCTAGATATTTTGTGGGGTGTTGGATTTATTTTACACTTAGCATTTCCTTTCCAGTTTTCACCTACCTACTTAAAATTAGGACATTGGTCAAAGATTTGGATTGTACAGGCTGTTCCCACTTTCAAGGGTGGAGACTGAGGACCTAGGTGAGAGGCAAGTGACTCCTGCACTAGGATTCAAACCACTCCAAAACCAACCAAACACCACAATACTGTGCCATGCACCTACGGCTTATTTTGAGCATCAGTTATTGGTGAATTGGTAAGAAAAAATGGATGCTCCCATTCCAACCTCCTACTGTGAAGATACCTATAAACCACCTTCCACTTGAGCAGGCTGCTCAAAGTCCCCTTTTTTCCCCTCTATTCTTATCAGAAAAGATTGAAAAAAGATATTAATTATAACTTTAAACTCTGGTCTTGAATAGTCTTAAAATTACAAAAGATTTTGAACTGAATTTACTCTGTATTTTAGGGCTAACCCTCTTGTCTTGGTAAACCAGACATTGGAAAATATGCATCTGGAGTCAAATTGTGTTTTGGCAATTCATATGTAGCTCTAATTAGGAATATCAAATGGATTAGCAATCTGGCCACAAAAATCTTTATCAGGCACACAGGCAAGAACACATTCTGCTCCCAGAGCTGAGGCACCTCAGAGCATCTCCTGCTGCTCAGCATTGCCTGGGCTTTCACCTTCCACGAATCCACAGTCTGAGGCAAGGGAGTGCTTGTGCACTTTAAAACCCCATTTTGTTCTTTTGCTTATGTATGGCTCTGGGATTGTGACAGTTAGTTTTATGTCTGCACTTCATCAGGGCTGGTATGTTTTGTGCAGCGGGGTAGCAAAATTTAACAGCAGTTATTATCATTCCTACGCAGAGAAGATGTGTAACTGGGGGTTTATAACATTCTCCAAGAAGCTGTCAAGGACAAGACCAGGTCAGGCTTTTCAGAGAAAACAAACAACAACAAAAAAGTGCTGCAAGATGGAATAGGAATCCCGAGAATGGTAACTGCCCTCTACGCAGAAAAGAGTGGAGAATCCAACAATCCAGCAGTCCCACCAGCTTCATATTCTCTAGGGCCTGGCTGGAATTAGCATCTGACTGGGCTTCCTTTCACCAGCTGTGATTGTCAGGTAAACAGACCAAGGGGAAAATAGAGACATCTGTGCCTAGAAATCGCAGAGTTCCCCTGGCCCGCAAACCCAGTGGAAGTCACGTTTGCCGGGCTGTGCTGGGCGCTAATGAATGAGAGCAGTGTCTCTGTCTCTGGCCCGATACGATGTTCTTCAAACTACACTTCTGAGTTTAATTAGTGTTTAGGAGCCTATTTATGTGTTCTCTATACAGCTGTGGAGCACAAGGAATCGTGCGGTTTCTGTGACCTTTCGTTGCTCCTTGCAGCGTTTCCTCTGATGCTGCCTCTCAGCCATTCCTTCCACCCCATCGTGTTATCACGTGCATCATTCACGTCCCTCAAAGACACAGCTCGGGATGCAAACATAATTTATGTGTTTCACAAGATCTTCTGTATCTTCTGGACCAGTAAGAAAACCATAAGGCTCCTTTCCAGTGTTGCTGGCTGGGACGTAGCTGGTGTTGTCCATGTCATGGAAACCCCTGCTGATCTTCAGAGATGTGAGCAGCACTCACTCCTCACACAGACCCTTATTAGGCTGCTTTGGGCCTGGGCATTGGCAGATCAGAGGATGTCACACACCCTGTAAGCTCTGCTCTGAAACACCCTACTGCAGTCACTGGGTGAGGCAATTCTGGTCATCATCAGAGCTAGGGTGGAAATTAGAGGTGAGCCTCAAGGCTCCTCTAATCTGTATTTGATCTCCAGTGTACAGCAACAAAGGGCACAGCAAAGCAGACGTCAATTCCGGTCTCCTGCAAGCAGATTCTGCCTTGCTTTGTATAAATGTGTTATATAAAAACAAAGTTCTTGTGAAGTTAAATCATGAAGATGCGATTCCTCTAACTTTAAAAAAAAATTTCACTTATTTACTGAGTCAAGAAGATTATTTTAAATTATAAGTTTTATTTATTTGTGATTTCTATTAAGGGATTGGATAAAGACAGATTCTGTGTGGCTCAAGATTACATGCCAAGCTTTTGAACTAGCGATGAAGATGCAAAGTTAAAAATGTACTTTTTATGCTAATTGTCAAGCTTATAGAGTCATTTGGATTTGCTAAGTCTATTTGCATGTCTGATAGTTGGTAGGATCATTTACTGGCAAGATTGCTAGTGGCAGCAGCACTTCTGGTTTTTTTCTGCAGTTTCCATCCCTCTTCCATAATAATCCTTGGTCCTGTCACTGAAAATTAGCCTTTTCCCAAACAGAAATATAGCTGCTCTTCTCTCACAGAATGCAATAATACATATTCTGTTTGGTGATTGGCTTAAAATTGCAAACTATGCTTTTTAAAAATTTTATTTATCTAGGAGAGAAAATAACCATAAATGAGTTGTTTAGGTTCCTAAACCACCTTACACCCTGAAGAGTATACCTGGGCATAAGGGTATAGAAAAGGTTCTTAGCCCCTTAGGATTTAGCATTAACTTCCAGGCACTTGCCAGCAGTGAAGTGCTAATTTAAAGCCTTTTGATTTGGCACAATTCACTTCAACATGCAGAGGCGAGCGCAGAAAGAAAGAGCGCCAGCCCCCTTGGAAGGGACAGCGTTCCAGCACCAACAAAGCCTCATTGTTCTCCCGCCCAGAGAGCCTGGAAGCAGTGGTGACCCCAAAGCAGTCCCTTTGGAAAGGGAAAACTGCTTTGCAATAATAATTATTCCTGGAGTTCAAAAGACTAAGCCTTTCCCCGAAAGAAATCGAATGATTAAAAATTCGCACAACAGCTGGCTGGGGCTGAATGAAGACGTCAATTACACTGATAAGGAAGAAAGAAATGGTGCCTTCAAATGCTTCAAAGGAACAGCTATGTATAAATGTGTTTGGGCTTTGTAAAAATAGATCTACAGTGCTATGATCGGCCTAATTAATGTTTCTCTTTTGTGTGGCATTCCTGCCTTAAATGCTTTCAGTTACTTGAATAACCACAGATTTCTCTGGGTGAATAAAACCTCCTGTTACCTTTTCAAAGTGCCTGAAAGCATGATCTAAAACATTGCTTGATCCTCTCTGTCCTTCTCAGCCAAATCGGCTGTTCACAGATAGATCAGTGTGTTGTGCTTACTTTATGGAAAGCAAGAATAGGCTCATCCAGAGTCTTCCCTGAGGAGAAGACACAACTTATTTATTTGGTTATACAACAGACCTCCCTCCTGTAGTTAAAGGTCCATGCTCCACTGTGTGGCCAAAAAACTCGGCCAAAATACTCAAGATACAGTTGAAACTTGAAATAAAGGATAACTTTCTGAACACAATTTTAAAAAACCAGCAAAAACCAGCAGAAGTCTGGTTTTGGTATTTTTTGTTTTCCTTGTAAGACTTTATGACCCTTTAATCAATGAATGTGTGAAGTGTGCATTTGCAGTAAGAATTAAAGCTGATCTTGTGTTTCTTACCACTGCTTACAACCCTGAGTGTGGCAAAGTTACTACTCAGAATCCATTGAATCATCAACACTTATACACTGGGGACAAAGCTGTGCATGAGAAAGGGGAAAAGGAACTTTTCAGGCTACTCAGACAAAGTGTTCCACATATTAACGCTCTTTCCCTTATCTGTGTGGGCTTTGTCTGTGACATAGAATGGGGTCAATAGCAGCCCCTCCCTGCAGGACCATGCAGTCACTCAAGGGTGAGTGATTTCTCTATGAGAGCTTTTCCAAGTATAAAGCTCAGGAAACGTGAATGGTATATGATATCCAAAAGAAACTGGGTTCTCAGTATCACTTCTAGGAAGATTTTGTTTTGTGGAAAGGCACTGGCTTTGAGCAATCTCATGTCTTGGAGCTCAGGTAAAGGGAAGAGCTCTGCATTGAATAAATATATGTATTCTCCACAGCCCTGACTTCCCAAATAAGAAACCAACCTTCAAATCATACACGCAGTTACCAGCTGCCAAATGGGAAATTATGCTCTCATCTAATGGAATCCAGTTGAGATTTTGTATATTAGTTTATTTTTTCTTAGTACATTTTCACAGATGAATGATCTTGCTGATGAAGTCCCCTTCCGGAGGTAATCTATTTGCCTTCTATGGGATATCCACGTATTTTATTGACTCAGACATTTTCTTTCAAAAGTGTGATGCTGGTAAATGTTAAAACACCTTTTAGGCTCTTTTTCCTCTTTTTGGCTTCTCCATTTCTGCATATAAAATTCCCAAAAATGGCTGTGCAATTCCAAGCTGTGCTTGCATCCAATTAGATGCAATAGATATATAAAATAAAAAAACGTTAGAAGTTAAAACTCAGGACCTTTTGGAGTCATGATCTCTCCAGGTCTCACCAACCCAACTGTTACCACTGTCCTTGGTCATCCCAGATTGCTCATGCCTTTTTTGGTGTTACCACAGACTCGCCAATGAACAGATTCCCATCTCTGATGTGGTGAGATGTGGGACAGAGCAGCAGAACCTACTCCCAAAACATGTCTTTGAGTTTCACTGAGCTTGTGAAGTTAATAGCTAACAGGTAATCCTTTAAATGGTCATGTCTCCACAGCACCACTATCTGGATTTATTTTTCTTTTGTTTTCTTTTCAAAATGCTCTATGAGTGCCATGTGCTTTTCTGGGCTGGTACCAATATCCAGGGCTTTCATCATCACTGTCATTGCCATCATTCAAAAGAAAATCTTTCCTGGATTACGTTCTTCCACTCCCTGCTGGGAAAATGACTTTATGAATTTTATTCATGCTGTTATTCACCTTGTGAAGTACCTGTTCCTGAAAGAAACTCTGGTCTCAAGAAACTGTGACAGACATTCAGATTTTATACCCATCAAATGATAAGTTAGTTAAAATAGGTGGTTTTTTTCTCATTTTTCACCTTCTTTCATGCACTTCTTATAAAGATGCTAAATGTCAGAAGTACCTTGTGCCCAAGACTTCCTAGCCAAGCATGACTTAGCTTGGAAATTCCTAGAACTTTGCTGAAATATTACCTGTACTGATAGTCAAGCCAATTCTACAGGTGAATGGTCTCAACTGACATGGAAAATTAAGTCTGTGTGAATGGCAGAGATGGGTGAGTGGAAAATAACTTCCTCTGGGATATAAAGAGAATAGAGTTCAGTTTCATATTGGTTATCAGCTGGAAATATTATTAGAATATGAAGAATATGAAGAAGTGCTGGTGTCTTTAGAAAACTAACACACTGGCTCAGAGTAGATGGGGGTGATGGAATAGTAATTCTTGATTGGGTTCATGCTCCTGTTCATGTGTACACAGGACAGCATTTTTTCTTTTTGTGTGCATGGCACATTCCTAAACCGTAACTGCTAGACTCTCCAAGTTTCTGTGGCTGCCAAATCCCCCCACTGTGACTCTAGCAGTGTTTTGCATTAGCTGTACTGAACAGTAAATATCGTAAAGAAAATAACCAGCATTGAATATTCTGCTAATGCATTTAAACCACCAAACCCCTGGAATTACTTTTGACCAGTTGTGTATGGCCCCAGATTTCAAGGCCATTTGCGACAGAACCCAATTTATCTTTTGTAGTTGTAGTCATTACTCTTAGTCCACCAGGCACTGCAAAATCTGATAGCCTCTTTATCTTCCTGTACCCTACCTGCAGTATTTAAAATGTTAACATCTACCCTTTGTTACTGGTTCAGCATATTGAGTATTGAAGCTGCGCTTACAACACTGAAACCTTCAGAATACAATATAAAAGAGAAAAAAAATATTTCCTGGTCTGCTGAATAAAATAAGGACAACAGAAATCTGTTGACATAGTCACCACTGAAAAAATACACTGCATAAAAGGAAGTTCAGCAAAATGAACGGGCACCAATGCTTGGCAGCATCCCAGGCTTTAAAATTAAATAGCAACTTAATTTTCTTTAGAAAAAATGGAGAGATAAAACTGAAATTATTCTTCCTGCAGTTACGAACACTGCACTTCTTACATGCTCTTAAGACTTCTAAAATCCTATTTGAAGAATTAATATTTCTTGTAGCACTTTTTTTTTTCTTTTAATAAGGAGACAGCATGTACAGCATCAGTTTCTTGGAATGTTTCTATTTTTATTTCATTTCGGGCTGAGTTCTAAATGTTCAGATAAGTTACAATGGCACAAGTCTTTGTCAAGAACTTGAAATAAAGCTACCAGAGGTGCAAATAAAGCAAATTAGGAAACACTGTAAAGAAAATTGCTGTCTAAAAAGGTACGGGATGTAAAATTTCTTCAGAATTCCTAATAACACTGAGGTGACATAGAGAAGTCCAAAGGCTATGGTACAAACACCAAAGGCCTCCTTATTATCAGCTGTGGCAAAGCGCACATACTTTTGAGTGAGAAAGTCATGGTGTGTGTTGGGGATTGTTAAAGTAATCTATATCTGTGTGAGAAATGGAAAGGGCGTTGGTTAAGATCGGGCAAAAAATTTCTTAGGTTTTGAAGCATGGACTAAATTTGCTCATGAAAAAATGGCCCTTTTCTTTGCTTTTTAAATCAGCTCTTTGCAGAGATCAGGAAGCATTCTGTGGATATACAAAATAAGCTTGGGAAAACTATTTTGGATTAGGAAGATTGATTTGGTAATGACAGAGCTTGTTGAGGGTCAGAGAAGTGGTTTTAGTAATGAAGACGGGCTTGGGGTTGGAGAAAGAATACAGAGCAGTAAAGGTATACTCAGAGGAGGAGGAAAAATGACAAGGATTACACCTGCACAATGGGAATGGGATTCCCTCTGTGGGGCTGCTTCCAACGTGCTGAGTAAACGTCTACTCTGAGCTTGCACAGCCTTTTCCTCTGAATTATACGGACTCCACCTTTCCAGAGGGCTGCAGGGAGCACACTAGCTGTGAGGGCTCACAGATCAGGAAGGGTCTGCAGTTCTCATGCTTGAAACAGAATGTCGGGTTGGAAGAGACAATTCGCCAAGAACAACAAAAAAAGGTGTTCTTACTCACATCCAAGCACCTCATGGAAGTTTTATTTCATCTTTTGGACGATAACTGTTTCTAAAACACTCTTTCTGGAATGCAGTTTTTGTCCCACAAAAGAAAAACACAAACAAAATAACCTACAACTTTTCGCAGTTGACTGTGATGCAGGAGCATGTGGAAGCCAGATCTTCCACTGTTCAGAAGGCAGAAAGCAAGAAGGGCTCTTTATTTTTTCCACTGTATTTGGAACCACAAATCTTAGTGGATACTTAGAAAGGCAGAGCAGAGGGTCCATGATGCTGCATACTTATTTTCCTCAACTGTGAATTTGTCCCTTTTGTCTGAAATTACATTTCTTTCCTGCTGGGTTGAAACAGTAAGGAATGGAACTGAACTTCATCAGCTGAAGTGAGAAATGGTTTGCAGTTCAGCTGGGAATTGGCAATCCTCAGTTTAATACTCTCTTTCAAGATATACTAAGTTTAGGAGAGCTACTTACTTCATATTTATGCAATGCTCTACTAACACTACACTCTTTCAACAAATCAAGTCACTTAAGTGTTCTGTTTGTAGGCTGAGGATGTCAGGTTCCACAAAAGAATATATAAATAATTTGCATCATCCCAGCACAGAGAACTGTGGTTGTGGCTCTCTCTCCTTGCTTTTTTTTAATTAAATGCTGTGCTGGCCCACTCAAGTGGCGTGCCAAGTGACTCTAGGCAAAGTGTATGGTCAAAATGCTGTGCTTTGTCAGCTAAAACTCCCTCTCTCTTTTAAAACAATGTTACATCTTTAATTTATTACCACTTTTCTGTGCTCTGGGAAAGCTCCCGTGAAGAAGGGTGTTGATTTCCAGTCTCAGTTCCTGAGGAGTTTGCTTTATAAGGTGAACTCCAGCAATGCTGTGAACGTCTTAAGGTCTTTCTTCATCTGCTCAGAGGTCAGGAAAGTGTTGGTGTAAGCTTTCCCCTTCCATCTGAGTCTCAGATTCCTTGTGTAAAGTGATGTACCACGTCTTGGGGAGATTCACTTCTGAGACTGATGTCCACTTGTGCCAGGAACTGCACCAGTGTTTTCTGCAATCTGCATAGGATTTAGCCTGGATTAATCAGACTGTGCATTCTTTGTCTTTATTCTGTATTATGCCAGGATGGCAGTGAGACTTTACATGCCAATACCGGCTGATAATGGCACAAGATTTGGAAAGCAAATGGCAAGGTTAAAGACTGTAGCAGAAGCTGACTAAAAAATAAAGCTTCTGAAACATATTACAAATATTTGTGGTTTGCAAAGCAGCAAGAAAAAGACAGAGCTGCCATTTAAGAAACCATTTATAATGCAACTGGATGACTCTGTGACAGATTAAACCTTTTCGTCCTGGAAGAAAACATTGCTAGCTGGCCAAAACTAAGTAAAGATGAGGAAATCATTTGCATAAATTTATTATGCTTTGTAGGAAGTTCAAGTGTTAACTCAGATATGATTTAAGGTGGCTCTGATATCACACAAATGTCATGTGGCAAGTGACAGAGAAATTTTTTTAACTGTGCAATCAAAACTAGAAGAAACTGGAAAATGACATACCAGATTTATCTCATGTCCTTTCCATTTATTTTTGCAATACCTACTACTACTCTAAAAACTCTTTTGTTTCAGAGAAAAAAAGAAGGTTTGCTTAGTGCAAAGTTTTAATATTTTGAGTTCTTGGCTCAGGTGCTAAAGTTCATTTGACTTCACAAATTTCTTTCTGATGCAGTTAGTGGTCATGAACTTTTCACAACTTGGAACACTACATCAAAATAAAGAACGCAGCTAAATTATCTTATGGCATTAACCAGCTAAGTCTGCCTTTTGCCATTATGCTCAGAGGGGCAGCAGTGCATGTGTGTGCAAACACCGGCCGTGTCAGAGTGTGTGACTGAGTGGAGCTGTGGTGGCCTATTTCTGGGGAAGGCAAAACCAGAGATGTCATTCTGGAGTCCTGGAATACGATCCTGATGCTCCACGTTCTGGCTTGTGATCTAAAATGGCCATCACCAATGAGTTTGAGTCCTTTTTTGCTGTTAATTTTCATGTTGAACATCACGTGAGGTAGATTAGTTAATGCTTTCATTCCTGTGCATAGGGGAGGATTTAAATACAAAGCTGTGAGAGTTTTACTGTGGATGTTCTTTCCACACACCCAACACAACCCTCTTTTTCCCTCTATGCAAAAGCAGGGTTCTTTGTGCTCTGTTCCACTTCTTTACATGCTCATCTTTCATCAAAAGTTAGATAGTTTCAGGCTTGAGTACACTCCTCAAGCCAAAGGTACATTTAGTCTCTGGGAAGCACAAAAACATTCCTGCAGATTCACAGCCACCAACGGATTCACAGACAGCAGGAGTTTTCAACTGCTGAGAGGACACTCAGTAAACTCCAATGTACCTTTTTAATTATGTCATCAACAAAAGCTCTGAAGAAATCTTAATAAGGTATGGTGTTGCAAGAATAATTTCTCTTTGGCTCATTGGAGATGAAAAGTGTATGAGTGGATGGATGAAACATATGCCTCCTCTTTAGTTAACTGTGAAGAACCATTAAGGAAAACCCTGTCTTTTCTACTTCATGTTTATTCCATAAGAAAATCCTGAAGAGATTGGGGGGGGGGGGGGGGGAGT
>VZRS01009627.1:138620-337758 GCA_013398055.1 Ifrita kowaldi | reverse complement strand
TTTTTTTTTTCCCAGTAAGAAAAGCTTTTACTGAGAGCTTTTACTTTCTTCCCATGGGGGAAACGGTAGAAACACACACGGTTTTGGGGGGGGGTTTAAGTATACATTTACATGTAAAAGGTTATCATCTATCACCATCTCAAAGTGTTAGCTCCTGTTTCAATGAAACAAGGTGTTACACAAGGCTTAAATCACTTCACCAGCCACAGAGAGGAAAATCAAACGGTGTATATTTGATCTATCCAAACTACTTCATATATATTACATGTGGGTAGCATCTAACACCTTCACCCAGCCACAGAGCAGCCAAGGAACGAGCTATCTTTTTGTACTACACCAGTACTAGGCATTGTAGGAGTTTTTTGTCATATCCAGGAATACCTGTTTGCAGAAGATAACAGAAGGGAGGATCATAATTAAGGACTGAAACATCTCAATGGGAATTCATTCTGTATTTACAGGAGCACCCGTATTTCAGGTCCACGCAGAGCAGCTCTCCTGATTTCAAAGTGGCAGCGGAGAAACGAGCGTGTTTTCATTGAATATGCCAGGAAGGGAAATAAGAGGAAGAACTGCAGAGCAGGATCCAAACCAAGAGCAAGAAGATCAGAACAATAATAATGAAAAAGCACTTGAGAAAATATAGAAGGGAAAGCATGAGGAAAGCAGAAGAATCACGTTGGGGTTATCATAGCAGAATTTGGAGTTCTGTCCTTTTTGTGTTTTTCCTGGAGGCTGCGCAGACAGTGAATAGGAAAGCCGAGCATTAATTCAGTCTAAAAAATCCATTTGTCAACTGTGAGCTGTAGGAATCCCTTCTATTGTTTTTTCAGCTTGAATTCTCAGAAGTGTTAAAAGTTACTTTTTAAGTACCTCTCAAATCTTTATTTTTCCCCTCTCTCTACCTATATGCTCCCAAGAACTTTCTCTCTATATATATGTATTTATTTATTTATTTATTTGCATCTATACAAATGGAGATGATAGCCCTGAAATACAATTAGGTATTAATTACACAGCCAAGGGGAAATGTTTCCTTTCATCATCCCCTTCCCCGTTCAAGTGCTGTGAGGACTTTTCTTGCCAGCTGCATCACAAATGGAAACAGCCAGAGGAGCCATTTACGTGTCGTTATGAGGTTGTGAAACAAGTCTGCCAAGTGCCTTGTTCTCTAAAAAAGTCGCTGCGATGTCACTGCTCAGGGCAATACCAATGGTTAAGTGGGTTTGGGCATGCCACTGGAACCGGCTCAGAAACGAGCAGAGGATGTGCAGAGGACAGTGTGCAGAGCAGCGTTTGCCCAGATTCCCTGTTCTCTGGTTTTGATTAGGCGGCACAGGCTGCAACCCACTGACATTGCCTGCCTCCTGCCTAGGAGCTTGCTGTTGTGTGCATGGCCGTGCCAGTTTTCCAGCCTCATTTTTGGACACTTATTTAAATCAGATGTCTGCACTGTAGGTCCTACAGCTCGCACAGGGGGAGGGATAAGCAAACAGCAAAGAGCAGTTCATGTATGGATACCAGCCTCGAAAGGGCAGGAATGAAGAAGGAAATTACTGCAGGAGCAAGGATTTTTATGCTCCCACTGGAGAGCCCGGGTGTGAAATCCCACTGCAGCATCTGAAGGGCCTTGTGCCCCGAAGAGGTCATCCCCTCTCCCATGGGGTGTGTCAGGGCCACCCCCAGGATCAGGTGTGTGCTCTGGGCCCCCACGATAACAGACAAGAGTGGCCCATGTGAACTTTCTTGATAAACTCTTGCATTTCCTTCAAGCATATAAAGTCTGTGTGAGAAAAACGTGCAGCCCTGGTGGCAGCAGCGAGAAGGGAGCTGATGAAGGCAGAGAACAGCTCTGTTGGTCTGTGTCAGAGAGCTCCCTGCTTCAGCCCAGATGCTGGAGCAGACGGTAACCACACGTAGCCTGGAACACCGTATTTCTGCACTAAGCAGCAGATTTTGTGTTATGACTGGCCACCGAACAACAAAGTGATCCAACTCTACGTTTCCCTTAATCATCACAAGTGCTTACTTTGTATTAAAATGAAATGCCTGCAGGACTAGATCATAACAAGAGAAATGATAAATCTTGTCAGAAATCCTGCTTGCCCTGGCAGGATGCAGGTTCTGTGGTTTTGGCTATGGCGCATCCGCACCCTTCGCTGCACCGAGGGTATCGCACACGCCTATTTAAGGTTCGCATTTGGCTCTCTCCCAGCTGCCCTGGAACCTGTTTAACTTTCCCTTTAGAGACTGAAAAGTTCATTTTTCTGGAGACAAACTGGGAGCCAAAGAAGGTGCTATAGAAAGATGGTCTCATGCTCTGTTTTTGTCAACTGTGAATGTTTTTGAGAGGCTGGTGCCTAACGTGGAGCACATGGTGGGTACGTGCCCCTTGATGTCCTGAGGTCTTCCCTGCTGCTGGAGGTCTAGCCCCAGCTCCACACCTCCCTCCTGCATGCCTGGATTTCCTTCTCAGGGAAGGCAAGGCATAAGCAAAGAAGAAATATTTGTGGGCAAACCTCATCCTGATGTAAGTTTGGAGCCCAGCTGGGTTTAGCAGAATTCCTTCTAGCCTGTATGTTTTTGACACGGCCAGTGTATGAAGCTTGCCACCAAAGACAATCTGCTAAGTGCCAGAATTGTTTCTGGGAAAACAGACTGTGTGGTACTCTGGATGTTTTCTAGTTTTTATCTTTTTGTAACAAAATGCTTCTTGGAGGCTTGTGTCTTGATATTTCATCAGGGGATTTCATATTGTCCTTGGAGTTATTTTGGTTTGCAGGGTAGAGAACAATGGGGGAATGATAATATCAATTGCTTCCTCATATTGTTTTTATTTATTTTTTTTCCTCCTATATTTTGGGAAATAGTTGAATTTTACATGAGGCAGCACACTGAACAGTCATCTGTTGTCCTGGGTCAGTTCGTGCCAGACAAATTACTCTGGGAAACAATTCTCTGCTGACCTTCATTTTTATGGATACTTGTATTAGTTGCTCATGTGGATTATGTGGAGCAGTTTCGTAAACATATTTTTACCCTGTGCTTTTCATCACATATTTTGTGAAGTGCAGCAAAAGGACAGCATATCTTTGTAGAGTTTGGGGTTTTTGTTTTGGTTTGTTTTTTTTTTGGTTTTTTTTTTTTGCATGATGAACTGGTAATGAATCTTCAAGTTAGATTAAGGCTTGATGTGAATTTACCACAGATTGCAATATAGGCTCTATTTAAATTACGTAATTTTCCCCAAATTTTATTTTGTTGCTCATAGTATTTTGCTGAGACTATTCAATAAATAGAAATGAAAATTCCACAGCATTCCATAAAATTAGTTGAATTTCATTTGTCTGTAAGAAATGCTGGCCACCAAATGCCAGATGTCAAACTGTAAAAGAATAAAGAGAGTTCCAAAATCATCCCTCCAGGGACAGTATTTTTTTTCCAGAGGAATAGCTATTCACTGATCTCAGAAAGCATGAGAAGGTGCACATCAAAAAGTCAGAGGGATTTCTGATTACATCCACTTGTACCCACTTCTGGTTCCTTTTGTTTTGTTTTCTTTTGGTTTTGCCAGTTTTTAAGCAAGATGATAAAAAAATTCCTCCACTGCTTTTGAAAGTTTATAAAACAATTGCACAAACAGGGTTTATTCATCCAGCTCAGCCATGGTTCAGTGGGTCTTTTCTGGTCTTCGGGAAACAACCTCAGCAGATGTTTTTCATCACTGCTACAGTACCAGGAATGTGACCAGGAAAGAAGGTAGTGTGCCCAGAGAATTCCGACTCCTCGGTCAGCCTGGGCGCTGCAGTGGCTCAGGGAACATGCAGGGAGCTCCCTGGAAATACACAAAGGACGACTTGACCGGCACCAGAATTAGAGAGGAATTTAAGTGCCGTATCCTAACTTTGCACACCCTCTCTCACACTGCTCTGCGAGCATAAAGACCAGAACAAACAATGCAGGCCATTGTGTTGGAAAAGTAAATCTCTTAGGAGGGATGTCCCTGGTTAGTCATTTTGTGGTTTGATAACAATTTTCCCCACTAATCTGTCTTCCCTAAATAAACTGAACTGCTTTGTTGTTTGGATTGAGATAGCCCAGACTGGCTGTGAGTAATTTATTTTTTCAATTAAGACATCTTTATGATTTTCTACATTTGTTGACTGGGTTATGAAGGCAAGTTCCCAGAAAACCTTTGAGACCCTGGGGGGAGGACAGGGTGGACGGAGGGGGAGAAAGAGATTGTTTCCTCCAGAATATTGGTTTTGTTGTGGTAGGCACAAGCCAAACCCAAAAACCCCTTTCTGAGTGCTCCGTTGGATTTTGTTGTTTGTTTGCTTGTAGGATGAGATCTACAAGGTGTGCTACAGAGATCATCTTTGGAATCAAATGTCCTTTTCACTTTTCCAGCAGCAGTCAGACCAGAGAACCCCTATACAGAGTACACCTTTGGTGTGCAGCTCTGATGGAATCACATGGTACTGGACATACTTCTTCCAAAATCCTGCTTCTTCATGCACACCTGTGCTGTGGACTGTCACAGCCTTTGCTGCTGCTATCCCACCAGCCACATTACTGCACCTTACTTTAAAATGAATGCAGTGAGCAGACTATGTTCTGTATTTCAATATTTTAAAGCCAAATCACGCAAAATTGGCTCAAGTAACAGCCAGAAGGAGAGGAACCAGGATGGGCATGTGTTTAAGGTATCAGACTGAGGCTTGGCAGATCTGGTTTCAGTTTCCAAACCTGTCAAAGAACTTTTGTACTATCTCCAACAAGCTGCTAAATCTTTTGGGCATTGGTTCTCCGGCTATAAAGGGGGGGATGATATCATCTCGCCTTGAAGAATAATTGTGGGGATGAAGTTGTTTGCTAGGGCTCCACGGTAAGATGGCAAGGGCTATTGCTTGCAGCCTGATCTCACAGAAATGATCTCATTGCTTAGTGGTTTAGGTTCCAAATCTGCCAAGTGGGAACAATAACTTTGCTACCTTTTCGGGTCTGTTATGAAACTTACTTCAGGAATATTTGCAAAAAAACCCCGCTTTCCTTTACATTCTACTTTCTCTCAAGGGACTCCAGGGTAAACCGGCAGCTTCCTCACAGTCACCAGAGAGTTTTATGCTGAAGGGGCTTGGCTCAAATATCTGAGCCAGTTGAGGCTTTCCAACGTAAACCCTCAAAGAAGGGATCATTTAATGATTACCATCTTCATTTAGATTCCTCTTAGTCTTTCGCCTTGTACGTTGTAACTCTGGCTCATAAGTTCCTCGAGCAATTTTCTCATGTTGAATTTGTTATTCCAAGAGCAGGAGAACTGGATTCATTAGTTAAACTCCTGTACAGCAGGAAGAATGATGCCAACAACAACTGATTGTCAGTGCTTTTCTCTTCAGGACTGCGCTTAGTCTCTGCTGTCATTTGAGCACTGAATCACTTTAAAAAAAGGAACAGAGAAATGGTTCCCAATTAAAGAAGTAATAAATAAAAAAGGTGATGATACCTCTCCCAGTTTCTTTGAGCTAGAAGCTTGGAAATTAAGATGGTGCAATAAGTTTGAAAGATGCAATCAGATATCTGATATGCGCTACAGGAATATTTCCTCTCCCAGTACAAATTACACGTGTGTGTTTTTATACACCCTCCCTCTCTCTTGTCAAGCCACGTTTTGTTGCATCTTTTGAATGTCCAGCTGTTCTTCCCAAAACCTTAAGCCAAATCATAGTAATTGGAGTGGGATTTGCATTTTGAGGCAAGGTAGGAACCCTCACTTCGGAGTCTCCTGAAATTCTGAAGTCAATTGTACCATTATTGATGGACATACAAAAATGCAGGTTTGATGAAAAACTACCCCCCTACAGAGATGTCATTTTTTACAAAAAGATCTATGGATTTGATGGGTTTGTTTTTGTAATCAGAATATGCTCAGTGCATATCTGAAAGAAACAAACATGTTGCACTATTACTACCCCAAACTATTAGAAGCTGTCTTGGTAGCAACACACACATGCAGGCTATGTTTTTATTAGTATTTTTCATTAATCACTGTTTAGAAGTTGCCTGTGCTAAGTTCAGCTGAAAAAAATGCTGTTTCCAGAGCCTTTACATCCCCATGCAGTGCCCAGTTGCTCTGTATCAACCTTTTCTATCAGCAAAATTCCTACTGAGGGAAATCATGTTATTCTAGAACGAGAGAGGGTTAACAGGACACACATTTCTTTCAATTTTTTTTTTCATATTTCCTAAACTTTCTTTTATATTGGCACCTCTTTTCCTGTGTTTTTCAGTTTTTCCAATAAATAAAGATCTGTCTATTGTTTTTCTTAATGTGGTTCATATGAGGGGTCTCCTAAACAAGTTATTACTCTGCAGGGGAAGAGAGAACAAATTTCTTAAAGATTCTTGGAATGTGAGGATGTCAGCCAAGTCTCAGGGAATTTGCTGGGGGTTAACAGCAGTTCTAACTGTGTTTTCTGATATGATCTGTTTTAGAAGGATTTCCCTTCTAGAGACCTAAGGAATTGTTCATGAATCAGGCTCTTCTTCAGGGCACACCAGGAAAACAGGAGGAATTAGCACTCCTCAGACCTATCTCAAGACTAAACAAATTTGCACAAGTGTACGAGGGGAGTCCAGTGTGACAAACAAATGCCAGTGGTGCTCACGCTTAAAATGCTTCATGATTTAAAAACTGATGCAAAAGAAATGTCAGTCTCAAAAGCAAGTTGCGGAAATCTTTCATGTCTTTAAGAGAAGTAGAAGCAAACAGATAACAAGACTGAAATCTGATTTGGTTTAACATGAGACAAGTAAGACAGTAATGCTTTGTTATCCAACTATATTTGAAAGGAGAAGATATGGAAAAGGGGATCCCCTAAAAGTAGGGTTTTTTTCTTTGTTTGTTTGGGTTTTTTTTTTTTTTTTAACCATAGCTATTTGGTTGAGTTACATGTTTTTCAGAGCTAGATATCTCTAGGAAAGTGTCTAAGATTCTCCTCTTTTTAAGCAAAAATATTTACCTCAGCTTGTAAGTTAAATTCTAGTACAGAAATAACCAGGTGTAGAAGTTACTGAGGTTTCCTTTGCACTTCTCTTAAAACTAAGAGCTAATTAGTGAAATTCCACATAATTGCTAAGAAGGAAAAAAATATATTTGTAAAAAAAATCTGCCTTCCATTTCTTTTTAAATATGAAAAGAGATATGGAGCTGTCTCAGGTTTTTAAAAAATACTGACCAACTCAATTTTTTTTTTGTTATAGAAAAAGCAATGAGGAAGGTTGTATTTGTCAGTCCATGTGAAAAAGACACAACATAATGTGATTTCTGTCACAGATGCACACAGTTTTGGCAGACAAATAGTCATGTATTTTACAAACCTCTCTGGCAAATAATGAGAAGACAAAAAGTCCTCGCCTTGCATCCATATTAGATTATTTCAGTTCTGGTTTACATGCCAGAAGTTTACACTGCATTTAGATATTATTTCTTCTCTGTGTACTTCTGACCTCGCCACTCTGAAGAGCCAGAAAATCACTTCCCTTTCCAGAACATAGCAATAATTTGGGATGGAGCAGAAGGAGCTGTTTTAAATGGCTGGACTTCATATCCCTTATCCAAAGCTGACCTCACCTGGACTGGTCAGTATGTGGGATTTTAGCTATTCCTTCAAATATTAATTTATAATCCAGAGGTGTTAAGACCTCAGCTTGCTTAGAACTTTGGGCTACTTTGAGCAGGACTGGTAAGTCTCCAGTGCAGTTGGTCCCCATGGAGTTGCTGGAACATGCCCTAACTCATTCCCTTCAAGCTTTTGTGCTGCTCCACTACTCCCTGTGTGCTTGTGACCTTGTCCCACCACAGCTAGGAGTCAGAAGCAGGCTGGTGGATGCACATTTCCACAGGAGATGAGAAATGTCCTGGGTCTTACATCATTGACATTGTCCCCAGGGGCTCCAGCAATGGGTCATGCTGCAACAAAAATCCAGCGCCCTTGCTTGAAACCTCACTCTAAGACTGAAAACCAAAACCAGCCATTTGTAGAAATGTTTTGTTTTTCTCCTCAGAAAATATTGTATTTCAATCCTTTCTAACTCTGCTACTATCACAGAATGACAGAGTTTTGGCCTAGTTTTCCTTCTACCAGTATTAATCAAAGGGGTGTCTCTCCCTCCTTTTTCTACTTAAAATATAGTTTCCTGTAAGAACCAACACTCAACTTTATCCTAAATAAATCCTGCTGAAAAGAATGCTCTATGAAGTATTTCAATATATCTTTTGTAGTGGTCAATTTAACCATAATGCCTCAGTCTTTGGTATATAAACAAGATATCAGTAGTACAGAAAGAGATCTGTAAATCTGCTTTCTGAAGAATTTTGCTGCATTTTACTAACCAACCCTTTCTCAAGGCCAGTATTGAAACTTGCAAGAAGAATATTGTCCTTACTTGCAAATAATTTTCAAGAGACAAACAGCAAATTCTCTCTGGTTGTCACTTATATGAATGTAGCCTTCTTCCTCAGTTTTTTTGCCCATTCCCAGCAGAAATCTACTTTTATCTCCTTTCTTTTAGAAGCCCTGCTAGTACTGAGTGTCTGGTTTAATCATGTTCTGATCATTCGAGTTGCTTGTTACTGTGTTAGAAAGCTGGCAGGTAATAATTTAATGGATTACACAAGTGTTGTTTTCCCTTCCTTATATACATTCACATTCCTTCTATATTCTTTGGGGTACTAAAAGCAGCAGTTTGTTTTGGCATTGGAGTTGTCTGGGGCTGTGTTTGCTCCAGCCATGGAGGCCCACAGATGACTCCCTATCTGAGTGTCTCGCTTCTTTCTTTGATGTGCTCTGACACACATGACTTCATTGAGTACGCGTAAGGATAAGACCAAAATAGGCTCTCCCTTTCGAGCAATAGGAGGAAGGATTAAATGAACAATTCCTGTGATGGTGACTAATTCTCTGGTGAATCGCAGTTCAGCTCCTCAGGCTCAGGGACTCATACCTCAGCCGCTCATTGACGTTTCCTCGAGGTTGCCTTTAAGACATCACAGTTGTCTACAGTGTAATATTAATACAAGAGTCAAAACGACACAACTCCCAAAGTTCTCTTCCTATTCTCATTGGGGAGGCAATATCCAAATACAGGATTTTGTGACTTTAGGTGGATTTAGAAATGTTAAACTAATAAATGGATAAAATCCCCTTAAAAAATATCTCCTCCAAATTCCACTGATGTTAACTAGGAAAAAAAATTCCCAAGTGACTCCTGAGGGATAAGAGTTGTTAGCGTTCACAAGCAATACTAGCTAGATATTAGGTTTAATGTCATGTCTGCTGGGTTTTAACCATCACTCCAAAAGCCCTGTGAAAAGCTTGATGGTTTTTCTTAGCAAAGCTCTACTTTCCCTCCACCATTCCCTCTGAATTCCAACCCTGCATTGCCACAGATGTCAGGGCAAAATCCTTTCCCCTTCAAATTGCTATGATTACGGGCTGAAATCTCTAGCTTCTCGTTTATCTCCACAGATTATCTACACTAGATAATGCTCAAGTAAAATAGTCTAATGATCATCTGATCAGTTTCTAAAGTCAGATTCATTTTTAGAATAAAAAATAGAGCAATTATGAAGTGGAAGGGTCATGTTCAACAGAACTTCAGGCTAAAGTCACATGTTGAGGGTTTATGTTCAATGATAATATAAAGCCTGGGGACTTGCAGGAGCATTTACTCCCATGAGTGCTCAGAATTTCTTAAAATGAGTGTGAGTTTGGACATGAAAAGATGGAACACATGGTCAGCAGCTGGAATTTATGAAGACCACGGTTTAATAAAACAGTAGTAACCACTTTGTGCTGCTGCTTCATTCTTTTCTTGGTGGCAAAATGGTGGCACACCAGAAGAAAAAATCTGTGGTTTTCAGTAGAAAAAGCATTTCCCAGAGGCTAAGGGAGTGGAGAGAACAATTTTGTAGCAAGGGGCTGATTTCCTGGTAGTGTTCTATAAGTTGTTGGGTGTTTTTGGTTTGGGGTTTATTCCCTTTTTTTTTTTTTTAATTTTGTGAGTGACACCTACTGTCCCCACTTGTGGCTGCTCACACTTGCCTTCCTCTGAGGTTTACATGGCTCACTTGGACAAAGCCACCACTGACTCAGTTAAAGGTTGTTTTTAGTCCTGTTCAGGACAGGAGGTTGGAGTAGATGGTGGTCAGGAGTCCCCCCCAAGTAATATTTCTATGATTCATTAATTTTGTGCTAAATGTGAAAATTTGTATCATGTAATAAGAGACTTCTCAACACAAAAATTGCAATTGGACCTTCTGCTACAGGAAAAAAAAACCAAAAAACCAAAAGCTACATATTCCCTGTTTCAAGTAAAACTAGCTAACCAGTGTGTATTTTCCCAGATGTTGGGGCTTCCTTGACAAGCACTGCTTTTCTCAATTCATTTCTTTGTGGGAAACTATTTGTTTCAAATCCTGCCCCAGCTTGCACCCAGAAACCAACCAAAAAGATCCATTTGGAGCTCAGGAGTTAGACCACTTACAAAATGAAGTCAGCAGTGCCAGCTCTGTTGTGTGCAACAGGTGTGCATAAACAGTTTGAAGGACATTTGTCATTCTTTCAGTATTGGCCTCACACTAAAGACGAACAAACATTTAAAGTAATGCAGTTATGTGGGCTGGGTTTTTCAGGGAGGCGTTTTCTGACTGTGGCAGCAGAGAGGTAAAGAGGGTCAGTTCTCAAGCCCTACACATGTCCGAATATTTCCAATAATTCATGTTTGGAATAGCACATAGATTTATATTGGAACCCAAGAGAGAAGACAATATTGGAAAATCCCTAATTACCTAATCCAAACATTATTTTCAACATCCCACATTTGCTTGGTCTTCACGACAATGTACAACAGAACAAAAATTGTACAAATTTATAAACAGTAAAAGGAAAATACAATGCCAGGTTCTCAAGACAGAAACATGAAAAACAGTGTAAGAGACCCAGTAAGAAAAATAATAAAAACTACTGGAGAGGGGAGTAATAATATAGAGCCAACAGTAGTCAATCTGAAAACACCTTTGGAAATTAAAGAAAAGATATAGAGGTAGGTTTTAAAAGTTAGAAGGGAATAAGTAAAATCAGTTTTTAGGGGGATTGTAGTGCCCCCCGCAGTTAAAAATACCATCACCTGCCAATTTCAGAAGTGATAGCAGACTCTTGAAAGAGCAGGTATTGTGTTACTCTGTGTCTAAAATCCAGCCAGGCCCAACACCTTCAAGGCTTTCAAAACTAATAACCCCAATTGAAAGCCAAGCAGCCACATTATAGCAGGCTGATGGAAAGAACATAAGGGGAGCATAATGTGGTTACAATAGTTCAGAGCCGTACTCGCACACATTGATTGCATTCTGGGCAAGACCCAATCACTGACATACCCCCATCAAAGGTTTGGAAAGAGGAAAAATTCTCTCAAACAGTACACTCACAATAAAAAGTGCCAAAAGAAACAGGGGGAATCAAAAAACTTTCCTCAGTGCGTTTCTTAAAGTTTCCCTGTGGTAGAGGGTATTGCTGATATATTTTTCATCCCTCCTGTTTTGACTGGGAGGTTCTGGTTTGCTGCTGCTTTTAGCAAAGGAGTTACAAATTTGCCTACCAGTGATATAGGCTGTGCCAGCTGTTTGGTTGCTGTTAGTGAGAACTGATTAATGATATTAAGTGGTGTTTCTAATCTGTAGCAACCAGCAATTCTGCTTGGAGCAGCTTTCACTGGAGAAACCTTAACTGTGATTCAAATACATAGGGCAATTTACAGTAAATTTGGTTGTCTAGAGTTGTGGAAAATGAAAAAACCGCAAAGTTGCACTATTTACTCAATATTTTGCTTATGCTTGCTTTCCTTTCCATGTCTGTTTCCCATTAATACACTAAAGAAAAAATTGAGAGACAGAAATGATCACAGAAAACAATTTTGCCAAATAGACATGAATTCATATAAGACATAAGTTGCACAGTTGTTAATTAGTATTTACAATGAATCTGTCATTTGAAGAGTGTGGCCACGCTGCAGTGACAGGAGTGACTTCCAGTAATGCAGGCAGCCATGGCAGGTTAAAGCCAGCTGCTTTTGGAGCACACTAATTTACCTGCTTCTTGGCTACCTGGTGGAGATAAACTACAAATCCCTGGAAGTGTCCAAGGCCAGATTGGATGGGGCTCTGAGCAACCTGGTCTAGTGGAAGGTGTCCCTGCCCCTGGCAGGGGGTGGGAACAAGATGGTCTTTAAGGTCTCTTCCAACCCAAACCATTCTGCGATCCTGTGATGTCCCAGACGGCGACCAGACCTGATCTATATCCTAATAGCTATCTCTATAAAAATAGATATGGATGTATGCAGAGTGTAAGTTCCATCTATGCCTATAAATCTACGGATACTCCGCAACTGCTTCCCAAGATGAAAGCCAGCAGAAGCGGGACTGCTTGTGATAGTTATGTTTGCCAGGCCCATGAACTGTTTGACATTTCTCCAATGAAAAATGGTAACCACAGACACCACACCAACGGGGCACAGCACTAAAGGCCACCACCAAGTCAATTGTCCAATATGCATTGCTCCGTTTCAGTAATATGTCACAGCCTGTGCATTCTGTTTAAGATTTAGCTGGTGAGTTAAATGGAAATGGTATTAATTATATGCTAGAACTATGTCAAGCTTCAAAACAGCTGTAGGCTTTTAGTCCAAGAGTAAAAAACCATAAAAGCATTCTAAGCTTTTTTCTCCAAAGGGATTGGGTTAAGATATGACCACAAGACCTTTCATTATCTCATGAGGAAGGCTTCCAGTGAGCCCATCTTCATCCCCTTTTTTCACCTCTCATGGGTCTCAATTTCCCCCTCCAGAAGACAAAACTCCAGAAGAAAAGTGAATACAGGGAGTGAATTTGGGTCTGGATCCTTTCCCTTGCCTGCGCTTGGCTTTATTTTCATAGAGAAATTGATTAAAGCTGCCAAATTTCTTATTCTTTTCTTAATTCTGCCGATGTACTGCAGCATGAGCTTCATCTGCTGGTAAACGTGGCTGGAGCATGTGTGCATACCCTGGCTACAAAGGACTCAATGGTCACTCCATGTTTAGGTTTTCTGTTCACCCTGGGGTTATCCTTATGATATAATGAGGCTCTTGAGGCCACTGGCACTAGCAGAACAGTGTTTTTCTAATAACCTTTCAATAGGGAAGGAAAGTGTTGACAGCCAGGGACACAACCACAAAGACGCTGAATTTGAGGAATGGAAAGAGCTTTTTTCTCCCCTTCCCTTTTTTTTTGTTTCGCTGGTGGGCTGCTTTTCTAAGCCAAGGCACATATTTTGATGATGACTGCGTGATAATGAAAAACTTGTAACTATTTTACAGGCAACTGCATTGCTTCAGAGCAACACACTTGGTTTCTTGTCTGCTATTTTATTTTACAAAGTCAGTGATATTTGGTCCAGATATCACCCAGAGTTTGGTTCTGTCCTGACACTGTTTTGAGGATACTCTTGTTATTACTTGGGGTTTTTTTTAAGCCCACAGCCTGCTGTCACTGAATGAGGCATCATTAAAAGAGGAGTTATGCACTCATGGTGAGAGGTAGGGATCAGAATGAGCTACCAACCCAAGGAAGGTGGTAAACATGAACCCAAGGCAAGATCTAAGCCATCATCTAATCGCATTTGACATGTTTGATTGGGAGGCCTCTGCAGTGATAACCACATATTGGTTCCCCACATTTCTCTCCCAGTCACTGCTGGTGGGTTTTTTTCAGCCTTCTACCCTCATTCTCTGCTCTGAGAAGCTCATAATGTGCAACTCTCTGTGCGTGCGTGGCATCTCTGACGTGGCACAAAGACGCTTTTGTGAGTGTTCGCTCCAGCCAAATACGAACAGCATGGTCAGTCACACGGGCCACATCTGCTACAGATAATACATGCAAGTGTTGAGAGGAATTTGCTGAAATATGAATCTATATTTTATATTTTACATTAGGCAGGCATGGTTTGGTACAGTTATCTCTAAAGATACACTGGTTTAAATTTTTCTAAATGTTTGGAGTATTCTAGCCTGATTTCTTATAAAAATTTTATAAAAATCCACATATCTTGGCCACATGCTTGTTAACCCTCTTTCTGTGATATTTCTTCAAAATAATATTGGTGTTTCCTGCTATTGGAGCGTTTCAGCACTGTCCCTTTTACATTTCACTTTTTATCATTTCATGAAAACCATCTACCAGCTTTGTTGCATCTATGGTAAAGCCTCTCGAGCTTTCCACCCAAAATAATTCAAAGATCACTTCTGCCACTTGGAGGAATTACTGGTTTCAAATAATTTTATAGTACTCTATCTGTTGACTCAAGCTCATTCAGAAGATGCTAAAATTCAGGAGTTTTTAGATTCTATTAGAGGTAAATTGTGAGGAAAAAATAGTAAATTCTCTGTTGTTCTCTTTATCTCGTAAATTTAACTTATAATTAACAGAAATATACACTAGAATTAATGTGCAATTAATATTTGGTTTTGAAGAAGAGGGAAACTTTTTTAAAGGTAGTTTTTACCTCAGAAAAATTAATTTGCCCATGGAATCTACCTGAAGTGTTGAATCTCTGTGTTACCTCCTAAGGCAAGGTTCAAAATCAATCACACTTTTCCAACACTCATCATAAAATCTTTTCGTCTAAATGGCAACTTGTGGAGAGAAAAGTTCTGTCCTCTTTGTAGCCACATACCTACATTAGGGATGTCCAACTTCCAGTGAAAAATCTTTATGGAATTTTCTAGCCATTTCTAGGAAAGAAAGTTTCTAACCACAAAAACTGTACGTATGAAAAATGTGAGTAACTTAAATCTGCAAAGTAACGCTAAAATATCCTCCCTTCTGTGATACCAAGCTGGTATGGAATCTTTGGGAAGTAAATCCAAGTGCTGTCCTTTCTCACTGCGTAGGATTGGTTTACTAGGATAAACTGCTAAATTCATCCAAAACCAAACCATTATTCCGTTTTCCTTGCACATCTCAAGAATTATCAGCAAGAATTATCAGATGAACGCATTTATCAGGCCTTGTATTCCCATGTATTCAAAGCTAAAAACACTTATAAGCAAACCACCATGATTTAATACTCTCTGTGCATTTAATAACTTAAATTATCATGCAGATTTAAAGCCAGAGATCCTGGGAAGTATGTGTATGTATTTCCATCTTACTTCTCTGATCTGCTCTTTCTCATTGAAAAACTCCCAGGGGTGATGACTTCTATTCTCTTACTCTAATTCATAGATATGGTTTGAAGTTGACAGATATACAGCTTTTGATCATGGTTTGGAGATTAAAAAAAAAAATTAAAAGGAGAGCATAAAATGAAAGAATGGTTTTCTCTATGGAGGATAAAATGTCATTTGAGGCTTTAACTGATGGTAATTATAACACGATTTAGTTATAATATCAAATAAAAGGTTTTTAATGTCCTTAACATAGCACAAGTAATTTCTTTTTTTTTTTTTTCTTAAGTACCTTATGTTTTTTTCCAAAGCTTCCCAAGGTTTTTTTTTTTATTTTTTATGCTTTTGGACCATGAATTGATGCCTGTGTACCATTCTTACAGAAGTTTAGAGCATACAGAAGCTTGGACAAAGAGCCATATGGGATGAATAGTTGAGGTTCTTTGTTGTTGGGGTTTTTTTTTTTCCCTATTCTTTATTTTTTCCTTTTTCCTTCTTTAGAATAAAAGAAGCAGAGATTAATCTGTGAAGCTGAGCTGGAGAAATTAAAAAAAAAGAATTTAAACCTGATGAGATACACTTCAGTAGATTTCAGTGATACAAATGGCCTCTGACTGAGATTTTTTATTTCTATCAAGGCAAGGCAGGGAGATCCATATTTCTCTCTTCTTTTGAATACGACGCATTAAAAAGCAACTGAACCAATTCAGACAGGGCCAGCGATTCTGGAACATGCAATCTGACAACTAAAACGGGGACCTGGGGGTTCTGTCTTGTGTTTGGGGCTTTTTTTGTTTTTCTTTTACTACAGAGGGATGAGAAAAAGCCATAAGCTGTTTATCCTGTCTCCAGCTCTTGAAACTTCTGTTCAAATGAAACAAAACTCAGATTGAATTACTCCCTGATCTGGATTCCATATTCAAATCCAGCCAAAAAAGTGCTATAAACTCCAGGTTACTTCGTTGCTATTAGGCTGACAGTTTTCAACCTGCATGTTGTTTAGTCAGTCATTTTTAGGTGTGTGGCAGAAGTCAACAGGTTTGAGCCTGTCCCTGGTGGCCAGGAAGGCCGGTGGCACGCTGGGTTCCCTTCCAACCTGAGCCACTCCGTGATTTTGTGATTTAGATCGGAATCATCTTGAACTTTTGCACACTTTATTTACAGACCGATTATCAGCAGCTGTCAGATTAGTGGCTAAGGGTCACAGCAGTAAAAAGCTTCAGTTGAAAATTTGGAAAAATGAATGCTTTTCATCTGTCTTTCTCCAAATGTATCTAGAGAGAGCAACGAATGAAATTACTTGGAAAGCTCCTCCTTAAATAAAACCTGGTAGGGTGAAGCTAGCAAGTGGTGTAGCCGAAACTCTTTTGGTGTATTGGTAAAGTGCATGTGAACTGAATTTTCCTCTATAACTTCCTTAAAATGGAATAACACTACAAATTAGGAGGAAAGTCTGCTGGCCTCATGCCATTTACCTGAGTCTCCAGACAAACAGAACCACCTGAAGAATTATTTTAACCAAGGTAGACCCTTTATACCTAAATGTTTCCTTGGTCTTGGTAGCAGAAATAGTTGTCCCATTGTAACCAGCAAATACAAGAATGAGGAAAGAAGCCACGGAAAGGGTAAAGCATATTTGGATGTCACCTCACTATAAAAGCTGATTTTCCAGAGGTTCTCAGATGCTCAGAAATATCCTTTATGCTTTTTTTTTTTCTGAAAGGAAGCTGAAAGGAATTAAATATTTTTTTAATGATGAAACAGAAAAAAAAACCATGAAGAAAATTTCCAAATTTAAGGCTTGAAACTCAGGCTCTGGAATCCTATGTCAAAAGTGCTATAGTAAAGCTAAGAAGGCATAAAGAAGATAACAACTATGACCAAATCCCAAAAATATCTTCCACAAAAGAAAAGTCTTATAAGGTAAGTAGGTTCTAATTAAAATAAATTAAATTCAGAGGAAAGAGTTGAATTGGAATTCTGCTGAGAAAGAGGAAAGAAAGCAGGGGTGTGTGATAGAAGCCTGTACTTTAATGAGTGCTATTAAGATGCTGAATTTCTGGATATTAGCTGGTTTTCATAATTGAGAATGAAATCCTCTTGTGGAAAATAACAGATGGAGAAGAAGAGGAAATGTCTAGGTTTGAATGCTGCATGAAGGTATTTGAATGCTATTTTCCACTCCCTGCTTTCCCATACCTGAGCTGATAATTTTCTCCTGGTGAAGGAGCAGAAAGAATCCCTTCAGTGAAAAATAGCTGTTTGCTCTGCTCTGCTCTTCTCACTTGCAAAGTTTCTTTGCATACCCCACACACTTGGCAAGGGATTTGTTGTTTTCCACAAAAACTTCCCAACTTTTGCTTTGGTGATTCCCCAAAGTCACCATTAGTATAATGCGGATGTGAAAGGGGAGCACTTTTCTTCAGCTTCATTTTGAAAATTAGGCACATTGGGAATTAATTTCTTTTTAATTTAACTAGAATATCAGATGCTGGAGGAGAAGAAACATACACATTGTACATGGGATACCAAAGCAACACTAGAAGAGAAAATAAAATGAAATAAGCTACCTTAGTTAAATCAGCCAAAATTCCTGCATATCATTAAATAGTATGGTTAAAAGAGTGACTGCAGTGGCTGCCCCGGAATGCCCAGAGAGAGCTCAGCAGGAGAGTTGTAAACTCTGTATTTCTTCAATTTAAATTCCAAGCAATTATTAGTCAGCTACTCAGCCTTCCTAGGCAACTGTTAAAAGCATCTTCTTTGTATCAAAAAAGGAAAGGTCGCTAATATTTTTGAGCATAATTTCCTCTGATTATGTCAATAGTATGATGGCTAAAAATCATAATATTAGATTACATGAATGATTAAAAGATGTGGGACAAAACACAATGAAAAAAGATAGTTTACCTAGAAATGCATGATAATCATTATTCTTTTGCTTGTTTGAGATCTGCCACTGGTCTGGATTGATTTTTTTGTTGTGGTGTTTTTTTTTTTACCTTGATCTGTGAGTGTCAACCATAAATACTTGACACTTTGCCTAAAAATCAACTATGCCTATTTACATGTATTTTTTTTTCCAATTTTCTTATTGTGGGTTGAAAAAATGAACTTGTTCTTCATCTAAAGAAACACCTTGAAATACAAAACACAGAAATAGGGGGATCTACTTGCGTCCCTTGGGGAAAATTTGTTTTCCATTCCTTTTGTGTCCACAACAACATCATCTACCAACAAAGATGGCAAGGCTTATGTTAAAAGTAGCCAAAGGAATTGACACAAATATTAATTACACACTTACAGTTATAAGACTATCTAAAATTAATTCAAATCAGTGCAATTTTGCCAAGCACATCAGTGGATTTGGGATTAATTCCATAATTGATAACATATCTGAGCTGATGGTTTAGAGAGATTATAAAATCATAAATGGAAAATAGGCAAAATGGTTGAAAATAATGAGAAGAAATATGCCAAAGCCTATGAGATACGTTGATTTAGGTTTCCAGCACATCATCAAGCACACTGTTCTCACTTTTAATCAAAGTTAAATGGCGTACATGATTTTATTTGCAGTTTTATATGCTGAGATACTGCTGGAATAGGCCTAAAATATCTAACATTTTCATACACAAACAAATAAGAATTTTAGGGATGGGATCATTTCTGCCCATTGTGGAGACATTCAGAAAGTAAAATACAGAGGAAGAAAAATGTAGCTTCTAAGGGTATCAGACTTGTTAAAGATTCCACACCTTCATTCATGTGTGTGTTTCAGTAGGCATCAACTGCCACAGGACTACATAAAGTCTAGCCTGCGTCCTTTTTTTTTGTGAAAAGCAAGTCTCCATAATATTCTCCATGTAAAACAAAGCTCAAAGGTTTATTTACAAAATCTCAGGGGGGGATACTCAAAAGTGTTTGAAAGCCTCCTGAAGTAAATGGGTAGATTTATACCATTCCTTGAGTGTGACCTGAAATCCACACTTGTTTTGTGGTCAGGCTGTTTGGATTAGAGCTTTTAGATTATTCTAGGCTATGCCAGAGGAGAAAGGCTGTAAACTGCATGATCTCTATCACAGCCCTTCCTCTTCAAATAATTTCTGCTGGCACTGGAGGGAAAGTAACCAGCATGTGCTATAACAGTGCCATTGCCAACCAGGCAGTGAGGTTAAAAAGATACTTTTATTTTTAAAAGCATTTTTGGTCAATTTAAAATAAACATACATCTATATCAGTATATTAACTGGAAATAGAAGTCAGTATTGTTTTAAACAGTTTGCTGAGACATCTAACCTAGGTTGAGCAGAACAGCAGTGATATGATGGACTATTACACTTGTGACTACAGTATTTATCCATTGTTATCGAATTAATGCCACATTTAGGACTCTTTTATTTAGATGGACAACTGCAATTTTCACTGTACATATCAATGAAAAAAACCAGTTGGCCCCTTGTGGGTTTCTGAATATTTCAATTTTTTCTTTCACACAATTTTCCAGGTTTCTTGTTGTTGCTTTTGCCTCTCAAAGCTCTCAAGTTCTTCTCTTCTTTGGTAATTATCGCATTTCTCCTTTGTCACTTTATTATGAGTACGTATTTCATCTCCTCTCCATCCTTTTTATTCTCTGTTTTCTTCTGTTTTTCTTTGTAAACTCCTTCCTGCACTCAGTGCTGGACTACAGCTCTTTCCATCACCTTTTTGAAATTTTCTTCTGTTAATCCAACCACACCAAGCTATTCAGGAAACTGATTTCTTGATTACATGCTTATTCATCCCTTAAACAGGGAACTTATGTTCAGGGAACGTCGTCTTGTATGGCTTACGTACCATCCTTTATTGTTGGATAAACATTTTAGCCTTGGAAAAGGCTGGTAGTGTGGGGTGACAAGGCATTTAAATTCAATAAAATGCTGCTAATCTCTAGGAAAGTGAACTTTTTATAAGAGGATATATATTCATGACAAGTCTGCATAGCTGCAATAATCATAAAAAACAGTGTATGAGGATTATTCCTTTTTACTGCTTGGGATAAAATAAGGATAGCCAACATTTGGGAAAAAAAATATACAAAGACCCAAATTACTAAGTATATTGGACAATTTTCTTATTATCTCTGCCTTTTTAAACTATTTCATTGAAATTTGTGGTAGGCTTTTAGCTAGGGGATTGTAATGGAAAAAAATGGGATAATTTTTTCTAACTTTCGTTACAGTAGGATTTCAAAGATAGTCCTCTGAGCATCAAATTAATCACCCCTTCCTTGTATCTTCTCTTATCAACATCATCTAGGTTGCTAAACTTGATTTGCTTAAAGTTTTAGCAGATTAGAAGTAGCATTTTTAAACCTTGAAGAGAGTTTTCACTTATTATTAACTTGCAGTATATTTTCAAAAGTAACATTTTCCTTCTGGATCTAAAAGCAGCAACATTGTAGAGTTTATGACAAAGAACACTACAGAAGATTGCATTGAAAAAATAAATAGTGAGATGATTAAATTAATAATGAACTATGAAATATGTGTTTAATACATACTCAAGAAAAATATGTTAAATTCTAAAACAAATATGTTCTGTGGTCTTCAGGAATTTTGCTAAACTTCTGTACTTCTATGCGTGTCCTATTCCTTTTCCCAACAGGGTTTATGTCAACATTTATGTTGATGTCAGCAGGAAGGGATCAAAACAAATTGGTAAAGCTGATGATTTGTGTCTCCTTTAATTGGCAGCTTTTAAAATCTATGGTCTTGTAATATTATTAACTTCTTGGTTTTCCTCTCAAAATTATATTTCATACATAATTAAATGAATACAAGCAACATAAAAACAGGGTTTATATTTCAATGATCAGCTTTTCTGTCATTTTCATTTTAAAGCCTTTAACGCTTGTTTTATTTCACTACTGTGGGATTTATGTTTTAAAAGGATTCACGTTTTAAAAGGATTCAGTCTCACCCCCTATTTTTTCCATGGAAAGTTTGTCTCAAATTCCAGCTGCAATGAAGCCTATTCAGGGAAATGCTCATTCTGAGGAGTTATTTTTGCCATTTTGCCAGTGCTATTGTAGAGCTACAGTAGAGAACAAACACCATAAATATACAGGTAAAATTGGAAACCTCTGCTGCTGCTTGAAGAACAAGAAGCGTGTGATTTTTCTGCGACTGTGTGGGCATATCATTCCCAGTTCTAACAAGCACATTTAAATCTCTAAAATATTTCTGTTTCCAATGATGGGAATTTAATTTTTCTCCGTGTATTTTTCCCCTGTGCTTCACTCAGGTGTTGCTCACTTTCTCCTCTGCCTATTTGTAAGCTTTTGGCCATGTGACTGGCTCAGCTATGGAATGGAACAACACTTTTTATGCACAAAATCAAAACGGCCTAAATTAAAACACATTTGTCTTTGAACAATCTGGAAATGGTTCAGGATGCAGAGGGGCTATTTTGAGTGGCACCACACACATGAGCCTGGTTATCACATTGACACTGCAATCCATGATTAGTGACTCATGTATCAGTGCGTACTCAACAGATATAGAGAGTGTATTATGTACTCTGCTGATTTCGTTCCTAGAAAAATAAACTTAGACCTTTGTTTTCATTTGTAGGTTTGGGGTTTTTTTTTCCCCAGCTTCTTTTTTTTTTGTCTTATACCATCTCCAGAAAGACCATGTAGATGGGAGGTGTACCCTCCTGCTGCTTTACAGCAAGGCTTCCCACTGGCATAGACAGCAGTAATTAGCCAGAGAAACAATGGTCACATTATAACACAGACATTTTTGCGAGGAGGGTGGTGGTTTTTTGGTAAAACAGCTCAGTTAGAGCTGTTTGTTACATACACTGCTTTATCAGACAGTCTATTCACTCTCCGCAATCCACTTTAAACAGTTATTTAAAGCACTTGGGAAATTCTGTGTGGTTGATAAATAGTATTGTTTTGTGCATTATTAAAATATGAGTAATGGTCCCTAACCCTTACAAATAAATTCTAAATAGAAAGAATTCATTACATTATTAACCCAGTTCGGTCTCATGTTTTACCATGGGTTGAGCTCACAGTTCAAATGACAAGCAAATTAACCTATGCAAGCCATAAAATTGCTTCAAACTTAACAATACCCATCAAAATTCTTCCAGTTCAGACATTCATTACTTCTATTTTAATGGATTTCAGAGTCTGTTTAATGTTAGGCTCCTTTTCTTCTTTCCTCTCTCTTTTGTTCTTTCCTTTCCACTCCTCCCTTCTCTCTGCTTTCTATTCCCTGCGCAAATGCATCTTAATTTTTTTTTAACTTCATCTGAGGTTGATTAGCATGGAGAAAAGCTTAGCAAAAAATTAAATTTTTAAATTTCTGCTTTCCTTAAATTAGTCAAAGTATTCCTAAAGCCACAAGCAACTTAAATGTACTTCCTTTCCCTCAAAATTTGAATAAACCATATTAAACTGATTATTATTCTGACAAACTACTGACTTTTATTAAACTCTTTTTGAGTAGATATATATATATATCAGAGCTGTTTCAAGTTTTGGCAGTTTCGTTTTGCTGAGATTTGTGCCAACATTTCCATCAGTTTTACTCCAGATGGGTTCACACCCCTAAATTTAACTTTGACTTTCGGAATTGAGAAAACTCAGACTCTCAACTGAAATTTAAGGAAAATGACCTGCGCTTGAGAGACATATGAAACCACTTAAATCCAAAGCCTGAGCTGCCTCATATTTGTTTGAAATGTAGGCCAAAGGTATGTATTAAAGCCACAAAGATTACCTGTCTTTTGTCAGATTGACCCAAGTTTCAACTAAAATCCAGATCTATTTTCTTTGCAAGTATTGAAAATGTTGCCTGTGGTAACATCAGAGCCTATACCCATTTTTTAGCACCATGATGGAGTAATTCAAATCCCTTGTTTGCTACATAGTCAAAGGAACAATATTGGGGTGAGGTTACTTTCAGCTTCCTGTTGGAAATTAAGAAGTGAAAACCCAGCCCAAATCAGAAATTTTTAACTCAAACAATAAGCTTAAGCCATGCTGAACAAAAAGTCATGGGATGGTTTTTTTCCCAGCTTGTTGTTGTAACTCTGAATGGTCAGTTGACTCCTTTGGAATGAAATGTGAATTAAGAAAACATATATTGACTTTACAATCTCAATGAGAATGAATCTCATTGTCAAGCACTTTCCTTGTGGCACCTCTTGCCTTTCCCACATTTGGCTATTAACAGACTTACACACAGACTTTTTTGTCTGTAGCTGAGTGAGCAGAAGAAGGACTGAGCAGTGCATCTGGCATACGACACTGTGAGTTTCATTCTACAGGCAGTATTCCCTCCCAGAAGAGTCATTTGTTATCTTGAGTAAGTGTTGGACAAACCCTTCGGGCCTGTAATGAGATTCGAGTTAATACCTTTTCTCCGGTGGAGAATTCACTGGTAGCATGTGTTCACCTTAAGAACAATGGGTTTGTCTTGAGATGCCCTGACTCAAAATGTCTCCAGCTAGGGATTAGATGACTATCCCATGTTTATCTTGGAGGTCAAGATAAACATGGGGTAGTCACCTATGTTGACTAGAGAGTCAACATAGATGTTGAATTGAATTCAACATTCAAGCTGAATTGTGCAGCACTTTGGAACATTGCTCCATGAGATGTGTGAACTTGCCCACTTTCCTCAAGACATGTGTCTTGACCCAGAAAACTATTCAACTTAAATGAATAAATTATAGTTACGAATTGCTCTTTTCCTTTCAACACACAATTCTTACATTTCTCTCTCTCACTACTGGTACTTGGGATCACTGCAGATCAAGTTTGTGTTTCTCTAAATCCATTCCCAATTCCTAACATTATTTCCTTTGTCTGTGCTTCCGTTCTTAGCTACCAACTCAGAACACTCAAGTTTCTCAAATGTGCACATTCAGCAGACACAAAAATGGTGAATTCATGTTCCTCTAGAGGAGCAGAGCCCTGTGGAAACACATAAATCCTGGTACACACCCCTGCACAGAGGGAGAAAGTTGGAGCACTGGGAGAAATAAGAAACATCTCACTGCTGTGCTCACTGATCCCATCACATGCAGGAGAGAGGAGAAAGTGGCTTTCCCTGTCTCTAATTACCTCATACATCCCCCTCCCACTGTACATGCTGCAGACACGGATCCTCTACATATCCAAGAATATCTTGGAAACCTATATTCTGTCAATCAAGTGAAATCAAGGCTGGATGCCCAAAAAAGTAGGATTTTCTGGTGGATGCTAGGATAATACTCAGAGGGCCAGTGCTTAAACTGAGCCTGAGACTGTGCAGGACTGACAGGCAAGGTACATTTAAATTCCCTTCTGCAGTTGCAGCTGCTTTTGCATGGCTGTTTTGCCACGTGTCTGATTGTCCTGTTAACTGAAGTTTCCTAAGAGGTAAAAGGGGCATGGAGAATGGCAGGATGAGTAGAGTTAGCATTTTACTTTAATTAAGTGCTGTTTAACAGCTGCTCTAACACTCGCTACCATGAGCATTTGAGGGGGTTGGTATATTTACATGCACGCTGGAGAACTGAAGGAACAAACAGATCACAAATTTTCACAGGTATCCAGGGACACCTGAGTTGTTCACCATAAAATTCTGATGATGAATGAGATATGCAAGTCAATGTTTAAATAGAGAGCTCCACAGAGTTAACTAAAAATACTTCTAAAATCCAAACTGCCAAGGAGGAAGGAAGGGTTGCGTTCTCCTTTTTATTTACTTATCTGTTTATATCTATTTATATGTTATTTATAAGAGTACAGGAAAAGAAGTTATTCAGCCAAGAATTGTGATTTATAAATTGATACTTTTAGAGTGAAAGGAGGAAAACCTCATGAATACCCTCCTTTATCCAAATATGAGGTATTCCTGCCCATGGCAGGGGGGTTGGAACAAGATGATCTTTAAGGTCCCTTCCAACCCAAACCATTCTGTGATTCTATGAAGGAAAATGTGGCTTTCCTCACTCATTCCTCCTTTAAGTTACATCCATATCTGCATCATCATTATGAATGTTCTCTTCACAACAGTAAAAAGATGAGAAGTATGGCTCATCCTCTGCCTGGTGAAAATGGATCTTTGTGCCCTTTACCACAGCAGCAATTTTTACCTCCTTTCTGGTGGAGTTTCAGGCTGTTCCAGTGTGTCTGAAGGGGCGGCTACCCCACAAGACCTATTCCTGCTAAAGCTGTGGAATGTTTAGTGTGCTGCCTGGCCCCAAAGAACACATTGGGAAATACCGTGTCTAGCAAATGTTTTCAAGATCTGGGGTGAGATTAAGGCTCCACTAAACCAATGGCAAATTTCCCAGTGCGTCTGTGGGGCCAGGACTCCACACCTTCAGTTTTCCACAGAACACTCAGACCTGCTCATGTGAGATGTGAGCAGTGCTTAAACTGAAATGGGATCTGCCTGTGGCAGCTTTAATGCACATAACGCTGTAGTTACTCACTGCTTAATTCTGGCTATTATATAAACATTGTGGACAGATAATCTGCAGCCACTGAAGTCTGTACTCCTTTTTGGGTTGGTACACACTGGGGCTCAGTTAAGTGCATGAAATTGGTTGTGCTGGGACAGAGAGATTTCGTGTTGTACCTGCATGTGCTGTGTTCTAATTAGAGATGTAATTAACACAATGCATGTTCACACCTTCCTGGAAATTCCTTTCACTGTTGAAAAGGTTGACTTTGTGTCATCTGAGAGCCACAGAAGAGTTCTGAATACTCTTATGAGAGACTGAATAGGTTTTAGGCCACTTTAAAGATGATCAGGCTTCAAGCCTCGAACGACTACAGTAATTCCCTGTAGCTCTTCACTGCTTTTTTGCTTTCTTTGAAAGCTTGAACACAGATTCAGTCCAAAAGTGCATATTCAGCTCTAGCTGTGCATCAGCAGTGTTTATATGGACAAACTGTTCTCAACCTTTGATTTTCAAGTGTCTTTCATGTACATCTACATCATCATGTACAAAGTCCAGGAGATTTTCTGGTGCTGACAGCAATTTTGTGTCTAGTTGACATGCACAGTAGTCGTTTACATATTCCTCTAGAAGTTAGTGATGAGGATTTGTTTGTTTGTTTTGAGTTGATATAAAGGAAACTTTAAATCTTTTTTTCTCCTATTTTTTTTATCATTTTAAGGTTAGGTTTTGGAGCAGAGTTCAATATAAGAAACTGTCAGGATTTCTGCCAGCAGCCTGTCTATTTTATAAAGACTGGAAGATTTTTTTCACTTTTTTATCAGTCTAAGAAGAACAAAGAGCAAGTTGTTACTATTTATTGAAGACCTTACACATTTGGACAGGGAAGAGAATGGTTTAGTAGCTGATGACTTACATAAACTGAGGGCGCAGCCTCTGAACTCAGTTTCTGAGTGATCTTTTTCACAGACTGTAAGATTTTTTTAACGTACTTTTCCAAGGTGGAAAGTAAGCTGGTTTGCAGCCATAGTGTATAAAAGGACTAACAGAGTTACACAATAGACTAATATATTGGCTTTCAAAAGTATTCCAGTACCAGAAGGGCCTTCAGGAAAAACATTGTTATCAATATTATTTAATAGGATTATCCAAATATGTCTATTTTACCTGTAGGCTTCCAGTTGCTGCAGTCTCACAACCTCTCTAACTTACATATGACAAAGAGAAAGAGGCTCAGAAGCAAAACAGCTTATGGCAGCTCAGAGGGGAATGCTTGGTTTTTTTAACCTACACACATTTACCATGATTACAGTGTCAAAGAACAAGTCCACATGGTTGAAAATGAGCTAAATTTTCCAGCCTTTCTTTATCTGTTGGCTTTCTGTGGGTAGCAAGTCATCAAAGAGCAAGACAAATCAGACTTGGGTTCAATTCCTTGTTCTGCTAACGAGTCCTACCCATGGGATATGTCTTCCTTGCATAACTCATTGATGTGAAAAGGTCATTTTGCAGTCCTGAAGAAGCATCACGTATGTCTTATGGCAGAGTCTCTCGTGTCCTGAGGCAGTATGCCCACTTGTTCCCTGTGAAGTTTGACTTCTAACTGGTGTGATGTTAATTTCTTTCATTTTTATAATGCAGAATGTTAGTGAACTGTAAAACCATGCTCACCATCACGCTCAGTTAACATATTCTTCCCTCAACAGCATGCTCCAGGAGCTCCACAGGTGGCCTGCTCAGAGGCGGCCAGCAGCATATAAAAATGCAAGTGTTGCAAACACACATTTATTCCCACTCAGTGGTTTGAGTACCTGTAGGCTTAGTTGGAAGCCACTTCCTAATGGCTTCAAGGCTTATCTGAAGTTTTTGGAACTTCACTTGTGACAGTTTGAAAAAATGTTCAGTGTTATTGTCAAATGCATCAGTCATTCACCACCCCAATTCTGCAGCTCATCCACTCAGCAGAAGCAGTACCTTGTAAGATTACCTGCATTATTTTCTCCCCAAAGATTAGAAAATTCACTGAGTGGAAAAAAGTTTGGGAAGGGCTATTTTATAGACTAGCCCTGTAGTCAAATTCTTATTGATGCCGAAGACATTTTTCCTCTATGCAATCCAAGAGGAACAAAATAATTTTACAGCTGTATGAGACAAGAAATATGATTTAAAAGACTTTTCTGAGTATTACAAGAACTTCTGGAGAAGTTAAAAAAAGACCTAGAGAAATGTGTCTTAAGGGTCCTTCACATAAATATTTTCCCTTAAATTTCAGTCCCAAGATTGATTGTCTCCAGTCTCCAGCCTTACTTCCCGTGCATCAGAGAACAGTCCAGAAGCAAGCTCAGCATTTTTTTTGCCTTCTTAGTGGAGCATTAATCTGTAATTTTTGTGATTTAATAACATGCTTAAAGAAGTTTTCTTGGCTAAAATCTGCTACACAGTGCTGGCGACCTCCAATGCCCTTCCTTTCCCTGAACCAAAGGCTTTAATTGTTCATCCTCTAATGCGTACACAGAGGCCACTCGAACGGATGAAATCCAATGTAAATAAATGACATTTGCTGATGAGGTCAACTTTCAATTTAAGATTTATTTTACCCAGATGCCTGAAATGAGTGGCTAGACTACATTCAAAGTTCAGGGAAAACTCAGTAGGAATTTATCAGTGAATTGAAGGGGTGACATGTTGAAGGCATCTGTGCTACACTACATTCTAGGGAGGCTACTCTATGTTCAGCCTCTTCAGGCCTTATGATGCCATCTCTCATGCTGAAAATGTCGGGTCTGAGAAAATGGAGAGCTGGTGACCAAAAATAAAAAGAGATTATGATAAACAGGATGCAAGTTGTACATATATATTTGACTTCTTCAGGACGGTTACTGGGTCACTTCTCTGCTCCTACTACTGTCAAAGGGACATAGGCTGACAGTTCTGTGGGAGTGGACTCAGGTTCCCACTCAATCTACCCTTAAGTGAACCCGTTTAACATGAAGATCATGTTCATTATAAATGCCTTTAAATCCTCCTCCTTTCCGCCCTTACACAGCATTCAACTGAACAGCATTCAGATGTCCTGAAGATCTAAACCCAATGTCAAACCAAAGGACCATCCAGTTGTGTGAGAGTTAAATGCATGTTAAACTGTATTTGTATAGAGACTGGGGTTTTGGTCTTCATTTTTGCATTCCTTTCCCTTGTATTTCTGGTAAACATAAAAAAAAATCTTGTTCATAAACGACATCGGTAATCCTATTATAATCTAATTTACTTCTTGCTACTTATGACATGTTTATTTTCTGTAATTCACTTGGCTTTAGTACTCAGGAAAGTACTTTAATAAAGTTCACTTTGTTTTATTTTCAGTTCTTGCTCTAGATCTTTCATTCCAAAACTTCAGTGAAATGTTTATAGAAAGTAAAAAAATCCCACAACTTTGCATTTAAATGTTAAATATATCACTATATGTGAAATACCATAGATATTTGTAGGTAATACCCCTTAACAAATCCGTCTTTTCTTTTTGGTCCTACATCAGAACCTGAGAGTATCCATTTCAGGTGTCTGGGATGCTCTGGATCTTCAGAAATGGCATGTTTAAGGCTGAACATCCTCAGGACACTGAGCTTACATAGAACTGTCCTTCCCCATCAGCATCCTGGCTGACCTCTCTGACCTCTCCCGAGGCAAATGGAACACTTTTGTTGCCATCTCCATATCCCAGTTTGCTGGAGAAGGAACTGCCGACACTTAGATATCCATCACGTATCCAGTCAATGCCATGTTTGATATTTATCAAGCAGAACATCTTGACAAATAGATGGGTAAGGGAAACATATTTTAATTGCTAGACAGACACTCTAGAGAGCCAAAACGTTCCCCACAAGGGGAAATAATGAGTCACAAGAATTACTGAGAGCTCTGGAGGGGGTTTTCCTGGTGCTTCATTCTTCTTAAAGAACTACTGTCTCTATATAGACATATTTACAAAGTGTCTGGTTTTACAGATCTGTTTGCACGAAACTTACATTTTGACCACTTCACCCAGAGGACAGGTTGCAAAATTAACTAAGAATAACACAGAAGCTGCTCAACTCTATCCTACTTTAACTAACTGGCTTCTAGTATGATATTATTTCAACTGAGCTCAGCTACACAATGTACACTATCAGGGACCCTATTCACATCTGAAGTTAGTGAACCTTTTAATTGAGAGCTATTTTTTTTTTTTGCCACGTGGTGTTGGACTCTAATAACCAGGGTCTTGATATTTTGGAATAGGTATTTCAGAGCCTATGCCCTAAATTACCACCCCTGACATTCTTAATTCTGCATGTCCAGCTTCTGAGAGCAAATAGAGAATAATGGGTCCTGTGAGGATAAATACACTGAAAAAATGACTAGTGCCATGATATAAATTCTGAGGAGATAAATAGTTCTCTCAACTGTGTTTAAACAGTATTAGAGATGGGAGGGACGTTGGAGTCCACACAGTGATATACTGAACAACTTGCCATTCTGTCAGAGTCCTTGTGATTCAGTGAGGTCTGAGGGAAAACAAAAATATTCCAGGAACCAGCAGGTTTGACTACTAAAGCACACAAGGGGGGTGAAATGAAGCTATATGGAGAATCTCCCTTCCGGCATTTCCCATATTCCAAGTGCTTGACTTAGGCTGCTATTGTTCTTCCAACTTTGTTTAAAAGAGGAGTGTATCCACACATCCTGTGTGTAAAATATTACTGCCCACAGAGGGCTGGTTGTGTCGCGCTTTCTCGTGAGAACAGCTCCTGTTATGGCCGTACGGAGATCTGGATGAGAAATCCCAAGGCTCTTAAAGTCATTTCAGGTTCGCTACTGATTTCCACCGTGGATCAGAATTTCACCTTTAATATTGCTCAGGGTCAAAACACAACTGAAGTGAATGGAAGCAAATGGTAGTAAAACATCAGCAGTAAACCTGTCCCACAAATTTCTTGCGGTTTTACAAGGATGCAGTTAATACATTAAGTTGTTGTTACCTCATTAGGTGACTTTTATTGTGCCATCAAACGGAAAACTGATACCAAATGGCATGTGCATATGAACGAATGAGAGAATGGAAACAGCGTTATCAGAGCGGAAAACAACCTTCATCTGAAGCGTGGGAGCAGAGACATTCTGAAGGATAGTACATTTATATGGAGGAAATAATTAGTGAATGCTAATTATTAAGAAGTTATCGAGAGTTTTGTCTTGATAGAAGTAAACAAAACTGGTTAAAAACTCATACTTGCAACACTAAATAACACCCACCTCTGTACAGTGGTTTACGTCTCCTCTTTCTCCAAAAGTCACACCAAAAACATCATGAAACCTTTTGAGGGCTCTGCATCCCCTACTTATTTTCACAGAGCGTGAATCAAAGTAACTGTGTTGGGGGACAAGATGCTCTCACATTGCCCCTGTTCTCTTTCCCAGTGGAATCACCAGGGCTTTACTGGAAAAAGAATTGGACACAACAATAAAGAAAAATGCTTACAAGTTTAGTGAGAGCAGCAGAATTGGGAGGTAAACCCTGAGCAGATCTTTAATGCTACTTTTAACAGTCTCTGCGTCATCACTAAAAGTTCTTTTCTTCATAGAAAAATGCACCTTTATAAAACTAAGCATGCACAGATACAGAATAATGGAATTGTTCAGGTTGGAAAAGACCTCTATGATCATTGACTCCAACCGTTTACTCAGCACCAGTGTACTCACCACTAACCCTGTCTTGAAGTGCCGCATCCACATGACCTTTGAACACTTCCAGGGATGGTAATTTCACCACTTCCCTGGGAAGCATGTTCCAGTGCCTGACTTCATCTGTGACAGTGTGGGGACACATTAGGCCCACTGATGAATGTCTGCAACATGCAGCAGCAGAAACAGATGCAAGGAGAGATTCAGAAAAGTTGGGATACCAACAACAGTAAACCAAACGGAGCAGTCCTGGATCCCCACTTCACTGCCTCCCTCTCTGCTCACACAAGCCTGGTCTCAGGAAACCAGAGTTGCGTTCCCAGGCATGGTGACAGCAACTTCAAACTCAGGGAGACTCAGGCTGATGTCAGGCACCTGAAACAAGTGCTGGACTAACTTTTAGGTGCCTAAATCCTAATAAGCTGCTCAGCTGAACCTTGTCCTCCTGCCACAGTAGCTGTGCTTCTGTCCGAGCTGTCCGTTTCAGCTCATGAAACCTGAGACTGGCTGTGAGCTGCTACCCATCACTGAGTGGCCAGAGAGCCTCTTTATACTGATGAGCTGTCACAGGAGAGGGCTCAGCTTTATGCCTCACCAGTTTAACTCTACTCATAGGTGGCTACAACAAATCACCAGAGGGGATTTTAATGTCATAACAACTCTGGAAGTAGCAGCTCTTTTCTGCTGGTGGCATGGCTGCACAGGATGGGGTGGGGAAGCACAGTTGAGGCAAGAGAGCATCCTGAGACAGTATTTCCAAGCCTGATGATGGCTTTGGGGAGGCTCTCTTTAAGTTGAATGATTTTTTTTTTTCAATATCGCTTGATTAACATTGCTATTCACAAATGACCTAGAAATGCTGTGGGAGCGTTGCTCTAGTGATTTATTTGAACAGACCATTTTTACAAGACCTTTGTTATTTTCTTTTGAAGCTGAGAATTTTCCACAGTGGGGAACAATCTCAGTAGTTACCTGCTGTTGAGTTTCTTCTGTAACAGCAGAAAACAGCAAAAGAATTGCCAATTGCTTTTTCAGCAAAAAAATCAGTGGAAAACATCAAAGGAAGATTTCCATATGGAGGTTACTTGGAAGTTGAATCGCAAGTCGTCATTCTGCATTGTGGGTTGTAAGAATCAAATATAAACTACTTATTCTACAGTGATCTTTCTAGGAGACATTTACAAGGAGGAATAAATCCAAACTCTCAAATGAAAAAAATATACTTACAGCAATTTATCAATCTTTAATAGCTGTCCTGCTATTTAATATCATGTTTGAGGGGACTCACCATGGCTTTGTGGATAAACATTTGTTAAACATAGTTTGCTTCTTCTTTCAAACAATTGGGTTTCAAATGCAGTCAGAGTGTTTAATTTCCCAAGAAGCATTTCCATTTGTTTGTACAATGATTCACTCCTCTATCCTATTTCTGTATATTTTTAAAATAAAACACTTTTTTCTTGTTTTCACAGTTATGGGAATGATATTATGTGGAAGAGAACAGTGTTTGGAATTTCTCTGACTATGGTACAGTACATGCTTCACCCTTTCATTTCTTAATTTCTAATGACACAAAGCATTATGTCATACATGTAAGTAATATTCAGAATAGCCAATTGAAAGTTTGTGCGGGAAATTTTTTTCATTAATTACTGCTATACAAGGGCTCTTGTTTTAAATAGAAAGTAATACTGGTACAAAGAAAATACCAGTAACGTGTTTTAACCATGTTGTTCAGAGAAGTACAAAAGAACTCAGGTGGGGAAAGTGAGTAGTTGCTAATAGATGAATTAAAATACGTTTGAAAAAAGGGACAAGTCGTTGGTTGGATGAGGCTGATGTTGTCCTTGACATACAGAAATATATTATTAATTTTACTATAAAACTTTTTGAACACGATCTTTAATTAGAGGACTGAAAGAAAGCCTTTACTCCTCAGTTAAACCATAAATGTAATGTTGAGCATCACAGAAGAAGAAGTGAACAGTTGCATACATGGAGAAAGCTGAAAAAGGAAATAAGTCTCGTGGTTCATGTTTATTTCTGAATTTCCTTGACCACGGCTGAAACTCCTTCTCAGAGCAAAATGATCCGTAATTCCTATTGGACACGGGATTTTTGTTAGGAGCTACCTAAAGGGCAAGTGCATTAGTTTGTAAAGGTCACACCGCTGCAGACTTGGAGAAAGAGAATTAAGCTCTGAGAACAAAGCTTTCCTAATGCCACATGACACAAAGCTCAACAAAGAATATCTTGACAGGTAGGGGGTGGAGGAGGGAAAATCCCATAGCCTGTCTGTCTCAGCAGGAGCATGCAAGAAATATGGCATGAGGCTTACAGGGAAAAGTACTGAAAGTCTGAAAAATGTGTTCTATACAAACTATATGGTGCCTAACACACATTGTTTGTGTTAATTCCTTAGCTCCTTTAGCACAGGATCTTGCATAAGATCCCTGACAAATATCTCCTCATTTGCAGCAGTATCTGCCACGCAGAAGTGTGAGGCGGCGTGAAGATAATTCAATCCGTCAGCAAATTTGGCTGTCTCTCAGTAAATTCAAGTGATAATTCTGCATTCATCTAATGTCAATCTGGCACAAATTAAGGGTTATAGGAGTGGAATTTTGTTGGTGACAGGAGAGAGAAGGAACTTTGATTAGCAAAGACATCCCTCAGAGTTGTGTTTAGGGAAAAAAAATATGCATTAGCTTGGAAAAAAAATGCATTAGCTTCTCCTTCATATCACTTTTAAAAATCCATTTTTTTGTGTGTGTTTCAAGTAATGTTAATGTATACTTTGCATCAATGGTTGCTTTACAGAGTCTTCTCCTTCCGTCTTCTCAGACTGCATAAAGCTGTAGTGCTACAGCCAAAGATTCTATATATACCCTGTGTTACGTATTCCAACTGCTCAGACATTCTGTCCTTTGAAGCTCAGTTATATTCCAATAATCTGTTTTAAAATTGTATAAGAGAAGCCACACAGCACTTTCACTGGTGTGAATGAATCTGCTGAATTCCAACTACTCTAAGTACTCACATAAAGAAACTTAAAAAGTTATGACTTTTGGATTGGTTCAAACTCTAAAGGATTTCTTACATTTTTTGTACCTCAGTCAGCATTTTTGTATCACTGCTGAAACATACATCTTTATGTTTTGATGATAAAATGCCATTGGTATGGTTACAGCATCTTTTAAAAAAATATCTGTCAGTACTTTAATCTGTGTGCCTGCATAAGACTTTTAATGCCAAAAACTCCCAGGCATGAATGTTGTCTTTCCTTCCTCTGTATTCCTGGCTGCACTCCATAAACATAACCTAGAGCTTTAGTCTCTTTGCTGCAAACAAAGAATGGCCCTCAAATTGGCTAGTGTAAATGTGGAGAGCAAGTTTGGGAAAGTGAGGGAGATGCCATGCAGTTTATCATGACCGTCGGTGACTAAGACCTGGAAGAACCTCAACACTTCAGACATTTTCACACTTATCGAGAGAAACCACTGGAAAACGTGATAATGAACAGATAATCAGCTGCAGCTTCGTGAAACTTCCCCATTTTTTGGATATTCCCTATTTCGCCTCCTTGCAGCACAAGTCTAACTTCACAGTCCATAAAAATATTTCTGTTTGTTTGAGCAGCCTCCATTAGCCTGCGCAGCAGGCGGGCGATAGAAAACCAGGGTTATTATAGAGGTGTTTTCGAGTCTCAGAGGGGCAGTTCACAGCTTTCCAAGCTTCCTCTGCTCCTGCTGTCACACTGCAGTGACTGGTGGCCAAGAGCAGCTCCACGGGTGGGGTCTGCCTCCTGCTAGACAGTCTGTTTAACTTCGATTCATCCCCAACGTGCAGCCTAAGGCAGGGCAGAGCCCCAGGGCAGACACCAGGCGCTAATCATTCTCTTCTAAAAGTACCACCAGGAAGCCAGCCAGCAGGAGGTCGAGGGACAATGCATGGCCGCAGGTTGGCCTTCTCTCTTTTTGCACCAAAGAGGAGGCTGACATATAGGAGGCCTTTTCCAGTTTTTAATTTCCAATAGGTATACTGTTAGGAAGCTGAGAGTTTCTTCCATTAACAAGAAAACAGTGTTTTTTAAGCATCAACTTCATCCCATTTAAGGATTGCGAGACCTCGAGATTTTCCTTCTCAAAATGTGAGGATAAAAGGATATTTCAATCCTATCTTGCTCCCTAACCCTCTGTTTCCTCTACTATTCTGGGAGTATCTATTACAATTATTTACAGGAAGCTATTGCTTGTCTAATGAATGATACAGATAGCATCACCCTTTCATGTTCATGAGAGAAATTCTTGTTACATTGCTATATTTTAATGGTTCTCTCTGCTGCTGCTGTTCTGTAGGCAGTGGCTTAGGAATAGAATATAGTAGGAGAGCAGATTAAATTTAGCATGGTTCTCCTGCAGATATACACTGGCAACTTGTCTATCACACTTTATTTATGTGGAATTGCCGCTATGGATGTGACAGTCTGTCACCATGCAACCTGCCTGAAAACTTTGTATGCCCCACAGCTGTAGTGTTCACTCACACCATCTTTTCTCCCTGAAGCCTGGGTTTGGTGCATCCATAAAAAAACATTGTACAGAATAAATAAAGGAATACATTGGACAGGTTTAGCATTTTACAATTTTCTTTGGGCAGCTTGCAGAGCATGACTCCTCCCAAATACAGGAGCCACAGGCAGTGATTTAACTGAAGGACTTTAGCGAGGGAGCACATTTTGAATGGAAAGTAAACCAGGGGAAACACTGTTATTTTTTAAACTCTTTGTGGTGAAGTATTGCCCATTTTTGTGTGTTCATGTGTGCATGCACACACCGATTTAATTTACTGTGTTTGGATTAGTGGATAATTCCAATTATCTGGTATCCAGGTAGTGACTGATGTTGTGCCCGTGCTATCAAAAGTCAGGGTTGCAGCTATCTTAAGCAGACATAATTCCTGACAAAGCACTTCCCTTCAGTGGAGTTCCAGGTGGTTGAAGGACTTTTCAAAATGAGTCAGGCACTGTGAAATAAGGTCTGTTTAATGTGAGTCATTTTGGCGTTGATACCCTCTGGTCATGGTTTGCCAAATTAGTTTGAAAAACCTAAAAATAAGCAAGAATGTTTTAGACTAACTTTTCTGGACTTCTTCACCATCAATGGCAAGTAAGAGGGACTTCAGAAAGTGAGTTAGATGAGCTTTTTTAGTGGAGTTTGTTGTGCACTCTGGCACCAGTCAAGGCAAGGAGTAGCTCACAGAACTTCATAATGTCATACTGCATAACCAGGGAAATAAATACACCCCAATTTGATGCCATGAACAGCGCCACTCTGATTAATGGATGGATTTGTCACATTAAAGCAATAGAAGCAAACTTATTAAAAATATAAGTAGAGATTTTAAGAGCTCTGTCAAAAGTAATTAAGTAAAGTCATGTTCTTCAAATATTAAAGTAAAACATTGGATCTTACCCTGTTGCTTTGGCATAAAATATACTCCTAGGTGGTAGTTTGTGGGATTTTTTTTTTCATTTCTTTCATAGACTTTATTCAAAAGCAAAGTGATCCATTGATTAGGAGAGGGCCTTCATAATAGATTTCTTGTCTCATGCTCTTACAGTGTCTGCCTGAATTGAGCTACCACATCCTTATTTGTGTTGTCAGTGGCACAGATTTGTTCTAACTCATCCCATCACTTCGTCACTCTCTGCTGTTGTATTCAAAAAACCCTGTTATTTGTTACTGTGATCTACAAGTTCTCAGAACCCATAATAAAGAGGGACATTTGGTAATGCTGTGCTTTTTCAGAAAATAGATATGATCTGAAAAAACATGGCTCTGGTTTTAAGGGGAAAACAGCCCAACAGTGAACAAAAGCAAACAGTTCCTAAAGGAATGCATGACTGAGAGGACCATTTGATGATCTCAGGCTTACTTAGCAAACAGAGTGTTACAGGCTGTTTTGAACTCAACACCCAATGGCTACTGCCCCTCTACAAAAGTAGGGTTATTAGATATTGACAGCAAAACATTGCTGTTTGTTTATGTTTCTTGCTTTTCACCTTGTTTTTAAGGTGTCCGTAGATACAGAAGGTTGCCTGAAGACAGCAAAGGCTTTGAAACAATAAGTACTGAATACATGAACTAGCTGAGGTCATCTAAATAACTTCAAAGTGACAGCCAAGAAATAATTATTCAGATCGCATCAGTTTTACACAAAAGCTTACTCGATAGCAAGCACCACATATTTCTGAGAATGGAAGTATTTTCCATTAATTATGAGTTCTCAAGAAGTGTATCATGAAATACAAAACACATGCCATTAATCTTCACTTGGGGCTAAAGAACAACTCTGATAATATCTGTGCTCGTTAAATTTTTCATTCCAAATAGTGTTTATCATACAAATCTCTTGCATCATGGGATTGCTTGTTTCAGATGAGCAGACAGAAAAATTCCTTCTCCAAGGAAAAACTCTCCAACTATTACTCTTTTTTCATGCAGCAGTGAGATGAGATGGAGAAACAAGATTCCACATGCTTGAAGGAAGTTTCTAATCAGTCAGAATGCCAGAGGAAAATGTACTTCTTCGAGTAAATAATATGAAAAATTGCAATTGTCTACAGAGGACTAAATGAGAAAACCAGCTATTTTATCTTGTAGCTCATGACTGATAGTAATAGGTTCTATACTCAGCTAATCTTTCTGTAGGACACTAAAGCTCTAAACAAAGGAACACTGCTCATATGATTAATGAAATGCAATATTTCTTTACAATAAACCTTTTCTGTGTTACCCTCTGTTTTCTATTGGAAGTCAGTTGCAGTGAACAGATGGCGAGTGAGTCCATGATAAGGCTTTCATGACTATTGTATAAGTATTTAATCTCTTAAAACAAATAAGTTCCAGCATAAATCCTCCAGACAATGCACAAAAACACATACACACACAAATATATATATAAAAGAACACATATAAATACATGTAGAAATATTTATCGAATAAAATATCCATTTTCAAGAAGTTTCTGTAGAATGTAATGGAGAAAAAGTCTGTAGAGTTTCAGAGATATCCTTGTAAAATGTGCAAATAGTAATAATGCTGAATATTTTTTTCTGTGATTTTTTAAAATCATTTGTCAGAATCTTTCTATAGACATTCAGCAACTTATTACATTCCATGTGAAGGTTAACAAAAGAAGATAAAAGAAGTAGTTTGTTGCTTGATTATTTTTAATTTTTTTTTGCATTTCATTTAAATTTTTAAAATATTTTAAGGAAAGATGTAGGACTTTCTTACAAATATATATCTGCTTTTCGATTCTCCACTGCTATGATCTAATGACATTTTTTGCTAGAATATGCAGAATTGGTATTAAAATGAAAATTTAATCGCTAGCACTATTGAAGTCATAAATTTTAAGCAACACAAAGTGTTGGAACTGTTACGACTATAGCTGAGCAAATAATTGGATATATTAGTCACAAATTATTGTTTCAATAGATCTTTGAGTGAGTCATTATGACAGCCCTACTTGTAATAATCCATGCTAATTCAATTTGTTTGCCCTGGAAATTGACTATTTTTCAGACAAATCCTTCATGTACATGGATGTTATATGAATATCCCAGTTTCAGCTAAAGTTGTACTGCAGTTCAGGTATTTTCATAATTCCTTTCGGAGCTGCTGGTTCTCTGCTTTTCATGCTTCAGAAACCACAACTTCACTATTGCCAGCCACTAATTAAATGAATGCATCTTCATTTGCTGCAAGGTAATTTAGATACTGCCAAAGTGAAGAGCCACACCAAGTTCTGCAAGCACAAGCAAACTGTGGCTTCAGATTTCAACATAGCTTTCCAGGTGCCAAAAGGACTGCTTCTCCTTAACACAGGTTTTAAAACACCTGGTATAAATGTCGTCACCCTGAAACTTACCTGCTTTGTAAGAATACCCTTTATAATACAGTAGAATCATGAAATCACAGAATGAGAGAATGGTTTGGGTTGGAAGGGGCCTTAAAAACCACCCCATTCCAACCCCCTGATGTGAGAGCAGGGGCACCTTCCACTAGACCAGGTTTCTCAGAGCCCCGTCCAACCTGGCCTTGAACACTTCAGGGATGGGGCATCTTTTGGCATACTTTGTTTCTGTTTGGAAAATTGTAAAGGATATTTTTCAGGATGCAGCTTCGTGAAACACAAGTGTTGCATTACAAATAGAAATAGGGATAAGTTTCTAAGCATCTCATCTTCAAAAGCATTCTACCATCTTCTGTGTTAAACTCACCACAAAAAGCGATTGGGTAAACACGTTCTGCCTGAAAATAGGCATTGGTTTTAAACTGCAAACATTTTATTTCTGTTTTTCTAAGAGCAATTATTAATAAAGCAGCTTCCTATCCCCTTAAACAGGAGAGAAGAGAGAAAGCAGAAGTCCAAAGCTGTGAAAAAGCAAAATTTACACTTTTTGAGCATGAAAAAGTAAAGGTCTCCCTCTTTTACTGGCTGGTCTGCATTACAATTATGTTCACCATTGATACGTTAAACCTGTTCACAGGCATTGTAGAAGTAGCTATTATTTATAGAGTTTTGATCCTACAAAGTCATTATTTTATGCTTTATTGAAGATGCTTTAGTTCAAAATTGTCTTATAAAACTTTTTTATGGACTCATAAAATAGCAGTAAAAACATTCCTTTCAGTATAACCTGCTAAACTGCAAAAAAGTTTTAAAGTTCAAATAATTGTTAAGGTTTAGGTTAGTGACAAAAAAAACCAAAAAAACAAGAAAACTTTTATGTATAGGACTATGCTAGAACATTCTATGTTTCCAGGATATAAGGCACCCAAAAGCTAAGCAACACTGCATATGTACATTTCCTAACCATTTCAAGGAGATCATTCAAGACTTAATAACATAATTTAATATTCTCAAAGACATTCCTAAAAACTATTTTTCCTATCTTATTACTTATTAGCATTTCACAAAATAAATTATACTCCATCTTTGCCCAGATTTGGGGTCATCGTTTGACAGTGTAATTCCACCGTTCTCCTTTTTTTCTATTTCTTAAGAAAAAAAAAAGACATTTGCTGCCAAAGGATTTTCCTAATTCCTCCTTTTTCCACATAAATCCTTTTCTTGCATGTCTGGGAATTACTATCAGTACAGGTTTACCTCTGAATAGGGACATTGATAATGATAGTAATAGCAAGAATAACGAGTAAAAGGCTAATGAGAGGAAGAATCACTACCGAGAGAGCATTTCACAGTTTGAAAATATTGTTCAGATGTTGAACTAGTTTCATCTTCAGAATAGACTTTTCTTTTACACTGTTATTACGCCAGGGAGCTTTATCCCTGATGAGATATTTTTATGTCTTAGTTAATAAAGCTTCATGGCTCTCCTTTCAGGTATCTATAGTAACTTCTCCTTCCCACAGACATAAATTATCTCCAGCTTTATCTCTCCTTTTATTTACATTGGCAGGAACACTTGCTTTGTAATTTTGCGGTGTCACTTTAGATGTTGTATCATGACTTTAAAGGATGAAGCAGGAATGAAACCTTCAATTTCTGAGCATTTAATACGAAGTTGTTCCTATAAAGAACTTGCTTTTTTTTTCTTGCCTCTCCCATACCTCTTGTTTCTTAAGAACAGTGGACGAGGAGGCAGAAAGGGGACCAAAAAGGGGGTGTTTTAGAGTTTTACATGTAATTTGAGACCTTTGCAATGCTGCAGCAACCATTGCCTGCAAAGGACAGAGATGATGAAGGGATGGGATCATCTTTCCCATGAGAGGCTGAGAGAGCTGGAACTGATCAGCCTGGAGGAGAGAAGGCTCAGGGGACCTTATCAATATCTAATGGAGCAAAGAAGACAGACCCAGATTCTTCTCGCTGATGCCCAGAGGCAAGGGGCACAAACTGAAATCCAGAAAGTTCCTTCTGAAACATAACAAAAATCTGTTCTGCTGTGAGAGCAATCAAACAGTGGCACAGATTTTCCGGTCAATTGGTAGGGTCTCCATCCATGGAGATATTCAAAACCCAACTGGACAAGCTCCTCAGCAATCTGCTCTAGCTGACTCTGCTTGAGCAAGAGATTGGACTAGACAATCTTCAGAGGTGCCCACCAACCTCAGCTACTCTGTGATTCTGACATTCTGTGGAAGAAAACTCTACCCAGGCCAAAAATATTTTGCAGAGATGCCCCCATGGACCTTTTGGCTTTCTCAATTCTCCGTGCTGATGGGATGGGAGCAGGTGCAGAATTCTCTTCTCTTCCCTGATCACGGTTTCCTGGCTGCTTCCCCCCAGAGATAAGTAACTGAATCTCCATCCTGGAAGTTCTTATGCCTGTGATAAACTATTAGAGGAGATATTCCCTTAAAACCAGCAGTGCCACTGATGTGGTTAGAGCTCAAACATACACAAAACATGTCTGGAAGATAAGATCTCTGAACAGCTTTTTCTTTTGAGTCCTGTTGGTGTTTTTGGTGGTAGAGCTCTCGACCACTGGAATGCAGAAATTACCATCTCATTTCACTGCTCAGCAGCCATCAGATGACAACAGCATCACCACTCCAGGGAATTCAGCATCACTGCAAGCTTCTGTAACTTCAGCTCTTTGGAACCTTTGAGTTTCAGGCCAGCCATAAATCTCCAGTCAAACAATCACCATCAGGTGCTGAAGAAACGGGAGAAGGTTTCAAAGGCTCTCTGGTGCCAGGGCATCCGGCATGCTGAAAGGAAAGGAGAATGTAGAAAAGCTCTGGACTTCCTGACATTATTTTAAAAAGCCATTCAACTGTCAAGCATGAGAGAAGTACGGTATTGTAACAGCCAGCACTCTCACCTCCCAGGGGAAAGAATACTTCGGTGCTTCCTTACATCTCCAGATACACCATCAGCTGAGCCCCCACTAAAATACCTGCCATACTTAATTTAGACCTTCAAGCAATCAAAACTGAAAATTATGCAAAAGATTCTTTTTAAAAAAAAAAAAAAAGGAGAAAAAAAAGAGTCCGTTCATCCATAAAATCATTGATTGTTACTTTCTGGTTATTCAGTAAAGAGTAATATAAAGTGTTGCAATTATATGCTAAATATTTTTGGGGATTCATTATAAATGAAATTCCATGAGAGCATCAGATGATTGTATGATCATCAGATGCCTAAGCAGTGGCTGGAAGCAGTTAACACCTCCTACCTATTGCAGCATTTCAGTACCCTCAGGTACATCAAATAGGAACTGGATCAGATATTTCATATACCTTAGATATTCATACCTCAGTTACTGAGCTATATGGTAAAGGAAGCGAAATATAACCTAAGGAAATTCTGTGGAATGTCAGTCTGGGAACAAGGAAGACTTCTCCAACCACAGTCATTTGAGTGGTAGTAGTCCTCTTAAATACTACTCATAGGTTTAGTTTCATTTTAGGTGGCAGGGAAAGCTAGATTGCAGACTTTTTCAATGTACCATAAAAACTGTATGCTAAAAAAAAAAAAACGTTTGGGGTACTAGCCAAGATCAGATAATAAATTATGGGCAAAATTAAATATAGTGCCCAAATGCAATCCATTTTAGTTACTGGCTCACAAAAGAGGCTGGCTGGAGGCATGCAGAATTCCCCTTATCAGACAACTGAATTATTCTTGGTCTTGTGTGTCACCCCTGGGGAAGATTTAGACAGAATAAAGACAGTGAAGCCAGTATTTAACCCATTTAGCTTTTCATGCAGATGGATACAAATATCCCATTATTATGCCACTTCTCTTAATTGCCATCATATCTGATCACTTCACAACTTGTGGAAGCTAAACTAAAAAGATGAAAGGACTTTTAGCTGGCTTTCTTTAACCTAAAGATTTATTCTTTACAGAAAATTAATAAAGTGCAAGAAGAGTCATGCCAATTACCAACACTAATATGTCTTATTTTTCCCCTACAGCTGCAAGCTCTAGCAGAATTTCTTGCATGAAAAATGTCAGTTTAAGTTCCAGAACAAGAAAAAAATTACTGATTCGGTCCATCTCCTTCAGAGATCATTGCTCTGCTGTTGTAAGGGATTTTCAGAAACAAAAATGAGTGTGAGGCTGTAACTAAGTCAGTAAACTCTCCCTGAAAAGGGAGAAGTCATCAGCTGCTATTTGAGAATTTAAACAACCCATCAGCTAAGCTGCTTTATTTGCAGTTTCTCAGCTTTCCTTCAGCCACTTGCTGCTAAAAATACTGTAAATGTTTGGCATATGCTTGACACTTTTAAAAAAAAAATTTTAAGAAACCCCTTCACTGAAATGTTGTTCTTTGATGGTTTATGAATTGTTCATTTGTTAAATTGTGACACCTGTATTTAACTGCAAATCCCAAATTAACTGGAAAACTCCACAACAGTGCTTGTTTTTCTGCTGGGCTCCTTAGCAGTGATGTTAAACTAACTCAAAAGCTCCTTTAAAAGGATCATGACCTGCTTCCAATATCAAAACAACGGAGTAAAAGAAAAGCAGTCTGATAGCTATATGGCAGTAAGAGTTAAGCCACTGTTAAACAGAATTAAAATCATGGATTCCAGTTCTCCAGGCAATCACACACGTGTTCTACTTTAAACATGCCAGTAGTGCTATTGACTTGCATCACTTAGAGGTACTGAAATCTTGTACACATGCTTGAGATAAATTCTTACTGTGTTTTTTCCTTAAGAACGTATCCATCCATTTCTACTGACACTCACTGATCAAAATCTGGGCAAGTAAGGATGGGAGGCATTGCTAAAAATCCTCACTGCCAACTGAAAGCAGTGAACATCCACTGCAAAACTTAAATTCTGTTACAGTAGACAGGAGCATCTGCTTTCAAAATGAGCTTTTCTGCCCACAAGGCTACAGACATGAGTAAAGAATATCCCAGACTTTTTGTTCCACATGCATTTTCTATTATTTATGATCCTAATTCATTGTGATGTTTCATGTTAATGCAAGGGTATTACTTTCTCTGTGTATAATAGAATCATAAATATTTGTATATAAATTTATATATGTTAGACATGTTGCAGGTAGAGACTTACACTTTCTTAGGTCAAAATGGCACACACATGTCCTTCTCTATTTTTTTTTCAGGGTAATATGAAAATATTGGGCAATTTAACTGACTGAAACAATCTCAGTCCTGTCTGATTGAATGGCTGCCGACCTCTTCATGAGGAAATAAAAGCTTTTGTTAAAGTACAGATTAATTACTTCACTTAAACCCCGGGAAAAAAAAAAAGAGGATATTTTGGCTGTGCATTTGTTCATTAGATCCAGATGTACATTATTAACTGTCCATAGTTGGTTTTGGTAATAAATCATACCTGAAGGATTTTGTTTAGCAGGATGGCAAGAGAAGAGTGCTCTTATTTGTTTTGTTGTTGTTGTTGTTGATGTTGTTTCATATCACAGTTGATTGTTTTGTTTTGTTTTGTTTTGTTTTCCATTTAGGACCTCCTGATTGTACAATGGTACAATATTCAAGCAGCTTTCAGAACAGAAGTGTGAGTTGTACCGAGAGCCACAGATGGAACTTCGGCAGCATACAGAACAGAATGTGCAGACCTTGTGCAAGGGAGGACTAAAAATAGATAAAAACCAATTCCATACATGGTTCAGCTGTTCTTTTAACACCTACCTGGTAACTGAGACAAAAATGTATGTGTGTGTTCCTCAGTGCACACGCAAAAGCAGCAGCTTTCCAGCCTGCCTGCAGCTGCATTTGGTAAAAAACCCAAATGTCATCAACTCCTCACTCTTATCCCCTATGCATCTCCTATGCAAGATGAGCCCTTCCATAGCTTTGCATTTTTCCTAGCTTTCCTATAAAGGGAACTCACCTATCCTGCTGTCCCACATAAACCCCAAACAGCATTAGCTATGTTGTCTGAGCCATTTGTCCATGGAAATACACACTCATTTCTCTTTCTAAAAGTGTTAAGGATGTAACGAACACTTATCTCCTGCAAAGTGCTTAAGTCCCTGTTTCAGGGAATTTGCAGTCCTTGTGACAGCAAGAGAGAAGGCTCTGTGACATCTTGCAGAACCGGAGTTTATGTCACTCTATTGTAACCTATCTTGTCTTTTCAATGATAAACTTTCTCAGAGGATGGAGTGGGTTTCTCACAGAGAAACACACACACACAAAGCCCCTTATGTTTACTGCATTTTTTACATGTACAGCAACATTCCACAAATATCATGTGGTTATACAGAGTATTTCTTACCCAAGTTTATTAAATAAAACATGACATTTGAGATGCTTGGAAGGTATTATTCCTATTTTGAAACAGACAACAGTGATTTTTCCTAATATACATAATTTTTATGACAACCACTTGTGCGCTAACTGAATTATTTTCCAGAGCTAAAGTCATAATTTTATTGAAACCCTCTCCTGCCCTAGAAACATACTTTTTCTGAACATTTTGTGATGTATTTACAGCTTTGGAGGTACTTATTTTCCTCCTCTTTGATTGCTCTTTCTGACAGACTGTCAGTTTTTCACTCTCTTGCCTCTGTTCTGCTGGCACCAGAAATTAATAGGCCACTTAATGAACATGACCTACACATTCTTCACATTCTCCATGGAAGAAACTGACTATGACAACAGTTTCTACTGCCCTGCATTTCTCAGCTCCCAAGATTCTTCCTTCACACATGCTGTGTAAAGACTCCAGGAGTATGGAAGCAAAATCTGAGCAAAGGTGCTTTATTTCCCATCTTCCTTTGTCGAAGGCCTTTATACTTGGACACAACTAATTCCATAACATTAAATTGATTTTTACCAGCAGCATTTGGCTGCATTGCTGCCATGACATAATGTGAAGCTCTGCTTCTAGAGCTGAAATTTGTCCTCGTAATCACGAGTAAAATCTAAGCAGCGTCAGCAGTGCTGAAGACCTGTATGATCTGTGTAAATCCTGGATGTCCTTGCTTGAATCAGACATGCCATGCTCACACTGGAAAAAGCCAAAACCTGCCATCACATGGACTGTTTCATGTACAGTAGAGTTTAGGTTTTCCTGTTGATGAGAAAGATGAGTTTTCAGTAAGAGTGGTTCAGGTTTCATCATTTTTAATGAGAAACATTAAAACTAAAGAGAACCTAAGAGGATAGAGCCGCTTTAGACATAATTTAGGAGCTTTGGAATGGCATAAATTATGGCACATTCAAGTAGCCCAAAGATTAAAGCTTTAATCCAGAATTGCCTTAGGACCTGGCCTCACTCCTCTCCGTGACTTTCCTGACAGGATGATGAACTTCCTGAGGAGAAAGGACTCTTCTGAAGGCAGTCTTACAAAAGCCAAATCTTCCCAGAGAGTCCTCCCATGACTTCTGCATTGCCACTTTTACAAAGCCCATCCCACTGGGGATTAATGGTGAACAAAGTCTTTGCACACAAGCAGCTGTGAGAGAAAGGGAGCTGAGCTGGTTAAACTACAAGCACAAATTGCAGAAAGTGAGCAGCATGAATGCAGCCTGCTTTTTTATTAAAGAAAAAGAAAGCAAAACCCCACAAAACTTTAAAAAATGTTATTGTAATCCAGGTCTGTGGGAAATTAAACATATTGTGGAAAGTAAGAGAGTCTGCTTTGCATAAGTTGGCTAAGGATGGAGATAATAATAATACAGAGATATTTTCTGATGGAAAATTCTTCAGTTTTATCTTTTCCTGAACTCTTTGATTACAACAATAAAAAGAAATAAAAGTAAGTAAGTATATCCACTTGCTGAGATAATTTGAAAACAACTATTTTTCCTGAGAAGTAAAACATCCTTCCAGTATGCATTTCCAGTCCTGTATTTTAGGACTGTTTCACTGTCTTTTCTATAAATAACAGGTGCTGACTAGGCCTGCAGCTTGTGTCAGATACTCAGATAGGTATAGCCATCAACAGTTTCCCAGGTTGTTCAGGAAGCACGGTTGATATGTCAAACAAGACTTACTGGTTTCACGCTGTAGAAATGAAAACATGTAGACAGGGCAAAGGAAAGTGAGACTTGCTAGATATCATGTTTGACCCCAACCCTTTTTTTCCAAGGCTTTTGACATGTCACTGCTTATCACCCTACTTTATGCAGCAAGCAAACATATTTACAGCCTCCTGACCCTTTGCATCATGTCTCTAAGTACAACATATAAATTTACATGCATTCCAGGAATCCCTGCGCATCTAGTGAAATCCACAGGGAACTTTCCGTGCCCGTATTCCATCACATTTTTACATGAGCACATGGCTTTTAGAACAGATCCCGCTCATAATTTGGGGCCCTCCTTCTTCTGTGATCCAGCCATCAGATGGATTTTTCATTAATAGGGCCCTAAGACTTTACACTTGACTTTGGAAAAAGAGCAGGCAGTGGTGCCAAGTTCTGAACTGTGCAGTCATTGCGATGCAGTTCGTTGTGTTACACACATCCAAATATATAATTCTGGGAGAAGTCTGTGCCCAGATCCAAAACTGGGCCTCTGTGGGCAGCAGGCTTTACAGTGCATGTGGCAGCACCAGTCCTGGGCACGTTGTTCTGGATAATTGATGGCTCAGGGCTGATACTTCAGTGTGCTGGAAGTGGAAATGCTGGGGCATTTCTTCACCCAAATAAGTAGTGGGTTATGATGCACGCATGCCTTGGCAGAATGCCTTAGTTTTAGTCATTTAGCACAAAAAACCCTTCCTTTTTGTCTAAGGTTTCATTCAGCTGCCTTCTAGCTCCCTTTATGGTAACGTATTCTTACCCATCAGTGCCCAGCCTTAACAGAAAGGAACATTTCCATATCAGAAATTAATTTCAAGTAGACCTTCATTTGCTGTAATTCAAAGATAGCAGGAAAATGGATAATAGTGTCATGTGACTGTCACTAACACCTTGAAATATCATTACACCTTCCATCTTTGGACCTCATTAGGAACTTCTATAGAGTCTGTGATCAAGCACATCACATGCTCATGAAGCACTGATGGTCATCTTTACCATTAAATAGGCACTGATATACCTCTGTGGAAACCCTGTCCTCTATAGTTTCAGAGTAACAGACAAATTTTCTTACAGAAGAAACTTGAAATACGGAGACTTAAGAAACAGACAGGAAATCCTTTGACACAACCAAGATAATTCCTACCATGCAGTTACCTTGCATTCCTTTCCTTAATGATAAACTGGTTTTTATAAAGGAATTTTGCTTGAATAGAGTTAAAAAGCTTTCTCCAGGGTTGATATACTGCTTATCTTAGAGGCTGGTCTGTGCAGTGCCTGAGAGGTGGGATAAATAAACACATTGGAGATAAACTAGGAGGATGGTCTATATCTTCTATTAAGTACTTGTAGAGCTGTGCCTGGGTCTTGTGTTGGAACTGGCCATCCTGAAATTATTTTCTGACAAAACCAAACAAACAAACCCTTCTCTCCTCTACATTTTGAAAAAAGGGCTGATATGCCACACACCAAAGCTGAAATTGTCAAATCATAAAATGTTTGAGCATTACACATTAAAACTTGCACCAATCTGCCAGGGCTTTGAAGTGCAGCCCCAGAAGGAGAGTTCCCAGAAGTGAGAGAGTCAACACCCTGAAAGTCCTTGGAGAAGGTAGAGAGCCAGCCAGTGCTAACTGTGGTGATGGTTTATTTCATGTATACTCCAGAAGTTGCCGGCAGCAAGGCCAAAACCATCGACTTGCTTAATTCAACCTTTATTTTCTGTTTATCTTTATAAGCAGTTACAAGATACCCATCATTGCAGCATCTGGACACACTTTGCAATTACATGGACTGGAACTGCATCCACTGGCACTGTTAATATCACTAAGAATTTGTTATATTCCCGCATTGTTTCTATTGTCTTGCACACAGTCTGAAACCGCTGCAAAGACAGATTGAGCTTAAAGTCTGGACAAGCAAATTTTTCCAAGTCGTACAACAAGGCATCATTGAGTTTAGCCCTATTTTTTGGTTTGTTTGGGCTTTTTTTTCAGACTTTTAGCATTAATAAAAGCACGATTCAAACTAATGGATTTACTCTGTGAAGACCAAGGCCAATAATAGACTCAGCTTTTGCATAAAGCTGAGAATGGAACAATTTTTTCAATACTTACACAGCCCTGATTCCCCAAAAGAAAACTATATGTCAGGTATCAGGAGTATCTGTCTGTGATGTATATTCTTTCAGAGTAGACACATCTTGATATACGCAACTAATGGATACTTCACTTTACCTCCAGGAATTGCAGTTTATGTTTCTGAGTAACTCCTGAGTTACACATATTCCGAAAGCTATGAAATAATACTGCCTGCAGCCATGGCAGTGTGGAGCTCTGAAACCAAATGTTCCTAGCTCACTAAGATCTAATTTCATTATTTTATTGAAAACTTACACCAGGGCTTCTAGTATTTCCCAATGAATACAGTGGATGCTCTGCATGAAGCGTTTCAGAGAGTTGGTATGGCTGATGCAGGCTGGGAAGGCAAAGCCAAGATGCTGTTCTGTGATAGAAAGAGAAGTAAAAGAGAAGTGACCAACTGTCAGATTTAAGATTTCAAGGCTGAAGTTAGGCAGCAGAGGTGAGGCAAGGTCTTTCTGAACACATTTTAAAACTTCTGTTGAAGTGAACAGTTTTATTAGATTTCATTGTTTCATGGTGTGTGATGTCACTAGAAATTTCGGATGTGAGTATAAACTGATTCCTTTAAACTTAGAGAATAACTTTTTCCTTATGCATTAGCTATTTTTGACTGGATATCATCCTGGACTACACACATTTGGACATTCTTACATCCCAGTAAACCATTTGTACATTGCAATTTTAGAACCTCACATACAGCAGCATTTCACTGCTAAGGTTCACTTGCTGTCCTCAGAAAGCACTTAAATGTGTTCCCTTTAAATATATTGGTATTCCTCACAATTCCCTTTAAGCCAAAACAAATAGTATCTTTAGATTAAAAAGCAAAACAAAATTCAAACCTTCTGTGGTTTTCCTTAACTCACAAGAATCTAAAAAAAGGATAGTGGAATTAAGCCAATCCATAAGATCTGCTTTTGTCCCATAAGTTTTCCAGCTAATATCATGAATTGCAAATGGAAAGCTGATCTTGGAGGCCGAACATCCTGAAAGAGACAACTAGCAACAAAGTGGAAAAGACAGGAATTATCTGCAAAAATACTGCGTCCAGATTTCCAGGAGCCTGTTCACAAGGAACAAAAGTCTTGAAAGCAGGTGAGTTGGACCAGCCTGAGTCTCTGTGGACACCCAACAGGGCTGGAGTGTCCACCATAGGTTAGCTGTGCCTGTGTGTACAAGGAACAGTCAGTTCTTCTGAGCCCTGGCATGCAGGCATCCCCCTCTGCCAGAAAAGGCTCCTGTTGCAACGTGGCTGGCATCAAAAGGCCCAAAGTGGGTCTCACCACTGACCTTTCCAGCAATGAAGCTGCATTTCTCCTAACTCCATATCATTAGCTCTGATATTAATGATGCACAGAAGTGAATCTGTTACCCAAGATTCCTCTAATCCTTTACACTGGGCTGTGTTGTGAAAGTAGTACAGCAATTTAAAAATAGAGATCTGGGGCTGCTTCTTCTATTAGGTGCAGAAGAAGCTCCCATTTATCTCCTACGGAAAACAAATTTCTAAACATCTGTAGAAATGATTGGAGAGGCATGGATTATTTCACCTGTTGAACTACTTGTTAGATACAGGGCTTGGGTTTCTGACTTCCTTGTCAAAATAGTAAGAAAGAGCTAGTTGTTTCCTTATTTTCGTTGTCACTTGAATCCCAGGAAATAATTTGTGAAGAAGGTGAGAAGACTGTCCTTTTTAGTACAGCTCTTTTCTCATGCCAGACACATGCAGCTGAATCTCTTCAAACTCTACTTAAGAAAAAAAGAGGATCTGCATCAGTTATAAAAAACTGATATCCACAACAGAAAATCTCATGTGTGCTTAGTACAAATCTTGTCAGTAGTGTCTACCTGAGAACAACAGGAAGAAAAGTGAAATGGATGTGGAAAGTCCAAGTGCTTTGCATCACATAACATCAACACACACACTGGCACTCACACACAAACATTTACAACCACATGAGACTTCCAAAGTCGCAGTTAAACAAGCATTATTTTGCATAACCTAAGCAAAATTTCTGGATGCATTCTGCTTTCCAGAAATCCAGCTGACTCTGGTATTTTGTTGGTGGGTAGTGACTGCAAGCAGGGGATTTGAGTAAATATTTATTTATGCACAACTATGTCATCTGCTGGACGCTTCATTATTTTTCTGGCGAAAGGACCGATTAAATGGAAGGAGTAAAATGACTGAATGAATGTATGACCTGTCACTGTTTTGTTTTCCTCACAGTGAAAAACCAGGCAGTGACACGGAAATCCTCACCCACATCATGTCAATGTCCTACAATGGTCTTACTGTTGCCAGTATGTCCCCAGTGCTAACATTTTCCGGAAAAATGGACTAAGCTGAAATATCTCACTTTATGTTTACATATGTATAATTTTTTTTTTTTATAATTGCAATCTTTTCTTATAAAATGTACTCTAAGAATTGTTTGTGTTGTTTATTAAAGCCATGTTTTGCTTACAGCATTCTGCAAGAGTTCAGATTACTCAGTGCACTCTTCTTTACTCCTTTTTAAGGAGGTGTAATTTGGGGGAAGCAACATAGGCCCCATTTGAAGCCTGGGTTGCTATGGCAAATTCACATTTTGATTCAACGGTATTTTAAATAATAACGTGGAATTTTGTGCAAATAGCTGGAATGAAGGTTAAACAAACCTCTCAAATACCCTTAGCTTGGGGCAAGATGCTTTTTTTCTGTCAAGCCTCACAATTCCTGAGACCTCTTCCTGTACAGTATCCATGTGCATTTTTAACTACGTTTTCATGCTGTTGGTTGTTCTGGACCTCTTGGCTCATGGACAGTTTCTGGATAAACTGCACAGGAAGATTCTTTGGCCTTGTTGAAGATGAGTTTTATGAAGAGGCAGGTTCCAGACACCATCCAAAGCAGTTGAATACCTTCAGGTGCTACCTAATATCTGAGTGCATAGTCAGCTCTCCCTGACACATGATACAGATGAGTGCTGTGGGGTAGAAGAAAACTCTCCAAACCCCATCAGCTCCAGTAAAACCTGAGCTGCTATCAACAGAGCCAGCCTGATTCATCTCTTCATGGATTTATCAGTCTGGACAAGCACATGGCTCTTGGTCTTGCCCCACTTATGTAACACTGGAGGGGTCTTTGTCTTCCGAACTGAGAGGAGACTTGCGGTGTTTAAAAAACAATTAGCAATAATAAAAGACGTACCCCAGGGTACTCACTTATTTGCTCTTCTTGCACCAGGGGTCAGCTTGTTTCAACAAGCATATTTTCTTTGTTTCTTTGTCAATATTTAGCACATATCGGGGAGAACAATGATGGTTTGCAGAGAGTGTTGTAGCCAAAGAATAATGAAAAGATGTGTATTGTTGCAGAGGAAACATAAATATACTCTGAAGGAAGAACAGATCATATTAATTGCTATTGCCCTGCCTGCAAGGTAGCAGAGGACAGGGCAAAAATCTGACCATGAAAAAATTTGGCTCCGGGTCTTCCCTGCGTTCACCCCTGTGGGATTTTATGCTCCTTATGAATTTCTGCTTTTTCTATTTAACAGCTGAAATGTAGAAAGGGAGGAAATATTCTTCTCTAAAACACAAAGGTATCAAGTTACCAACAGATTATAGGAATAAAAGCGGCAAATCAAATGCAAGAAAAATGATTCTAAATTAGCAGAAAAATGAATGACCTTACCTAATTTATCTAATTTCCAAATCTAGGGTCACCTCATGCCCTTCTGTGTAGCAGAAGATTGAGACTGAAGGGCTCTTTTCTGGAGGCAATGCCAGGAAGCACTACGCTACACTCTTTGCCCTGTCTGCTTTTCTCTCTTATCTCACTTTTTCTCTGTCTTTTGGGTTCCTATTCCCAACAGGGACCCAGAGCTGCAGGGGCTTTTTCATTTCAAGAGCAGCCTCCTGGGGAAAGCCAGGAGGGATGAACTGGAGGCAAGGCTCGACCTCCCACCTCCTCCCATCTGGCCCCATCTGAGCTACCCTGAGATCCTGCTCCTTCACAGAGATTTCCCAGGATAAATAAACAATGCGGATATTGGCAACAGAGCTGCAGAGACGGTGGTAGCTCAGGATTTCTGTCTTTTGGGAATGATGCTATTTTTAGACCTGTGTTTAAGGTATGCTGGAATTAAACATTATGTTAAATTTCCGCACATCTTGAATAATGTTTTGAAAGTTGAATTTCTAGAGGAATGAAATGTTAAATAGAAATTAAGCTCTCAGTATATTGTCTTCCTACAGTTTTCATTTTCTCTCATATTTTACTCTGTCATAGCTAGCTTGTATCATTTATGGGAATAAAATAAAAACTATATGTTTTTTCAAATAATTGTAATTATTGTAACAGCTTGAAATCATTCAAATAATTTCAGCTATCTTGTGGCACATGATTTAGAATACTATAACTTATAACTTCTCTACCTTGTTTTTTTTAATCAAATTGCCATTACAGTACTACTTAATGCAAACTGAAATATGAGTTATTTTTAGCCCTTGTTGCAATTCTTTAAATATGAAGAAAATAAACAAAATAAGAAAACCAAATTATCATAATGTAGTCAATCTTCCCAGTACAGATTGCCCTTCAGTCTGATTTTCCACCTTATTTTTTCCCAGAAACTTCCGTAGTCCTTCCGGTGTTTGGTTTTTTTGCTGTCATTCCCAGCTGCCAAACAACACAACATCAGTTATACTGGGGGTATTTCCCCAACAAAAATTACAAATCACTACTTCCCCTATCCCTCCTGCCCCACGCTTCTGACAACACTGATTTACATAAGGAAAGGAGGAAAACTGTATCTGAGGGAAACTGTCTCTGATCTGAGCATAGCCTCAAGAAAAGAGAATAAAATCTTGGGTCTTTGCCAGCCCTACTGTCTTGGAGCAACCTTTGCTATGAAAGCTCACACTACTATTATTGCAGCAAAAAAAGTTTCTCTTAACATTGTCAAGACCTTTTCTGAAATCTTACCCATTTCAGGCCAACCGCCTTTTCTCTACCAACAGCGGGTTTTAAATCTCTGCAGGTCTGACCACCTGCAGAAGCCACTAGCTGTTGAAGTTGGGAAAAATAACAACAAGTAGACTATATTTCCCATGATTTAATTCCAAAAATCTTGCACATGTGGTTAATTTAAAGTGCGTGTGTATTCTCAGTGGAATCAACGGGAATACGCAGATGACTAAAGGTAAGCAGATGTGTAACTTGTGGGATCCGGGGCTGAAATTAAGACAAGCTTCAAGAAGTGAAAGCTGCAACAGAAGGGGAAATAAAAGATGACAGGAGCAATAAACAGCAATTATATCATGGAGTCAGCCTAAGACACATGTATGACCATCACTACATCACTACATTGCATTTCAAATTTGAAAAATAAAAATAACAATGAATTCCAAATCAAAAAAATCATTTTCTCTTCTTAGAGGGGGATACCTAGAGGCACAGGGGCTAAGTCATAAGGATGGAGTCAAATGAGGAGAAAGCAGGTTTTTAGAAAGGCTGTTGAAAGATAACCCTTCCAATATCATGCTCACTACACAATATAGAAATAACACCTCAAAACATTAGAGACCTGCTCCATAACAAAGGTGTCATGAAAATAAAGAGCAACTGTGTGAGAGATGACCAAGCAATCAAGAAGAGGTGAATTTGAATGTCTTTTGAAGCTGAGGACGAGCAGCAAGCTCCTCAAATGATGAGCCAATGTGAGGATTCAGTGGAGGGGTGGCCTTAACCACAGTGGTGAGGAAGGAAGATCACCTACGGCAGCTGTATCTGAACGAGCATCAGAGAAGGCAGAGAAGAGGAGGTGGCCATTGTCAAAGCCAGAGCAAATAAAAGCATAGCTGAATGCCTCAGCTCTCTCAGCATGGAACTGTCAGACTCGAGAGTACTTAAAAAAAAAAAAATATATATGTATCAGTGTAAGACTGAGGATGAATATAATAAGAAATCATCAAAATCTTTTCTTTCATTTTGATTGATTGGAAAATTCTTCCTTGCCACCCATCTACTTTGCAGTTTCAATCGATATACAATATATAATCTGAAGGGAAGATTAGAAAAAAAAAAGAAAACAAGAAAACAAGGAGAACTGAAAATGTCATTAAAATATACCCTGATTCACAGCTTCATTCTGGATGATGATGCTGGCCTGAGTGTTTTCTATAAACATGCCCAGTGCCATGCTGGTGTTTCAGAGATGATGTTGTGGCTCCTCTTGCTTTCTTTACAGCAAAAACTCCTCCTCTCAATTGTCCAATCTCCATATCTCTCTGGAGTCATCCCTTTGTTATTACACACATAGTCAACATCCAAGCACTTAGCAGGAAACAAACACTTAGGTGCCAATATTCATTCTAATAATATTCTAATGATACTAGTTGTATTTTTGACATTAAGCACCTGTTTAAAGTCATTTTTCTGATTGAGCACCTATGCTCTCAGGATTAAGATAGTGAGAATGACAGATGACCTCTAAAGACCATGGGGTGACTGTTCTGTGGGTGGTATCTGCGGGTGGTCTGGAAGGGGAAGGAGATAGGAGCTCAGTAAGATTTTCAAAGGAAAAACACTTAAAAGGGAATTTCTCAGCTCAAATTTATGATGTACATTACCTGTGTCTTGAAAGTTTTATGCTGACAGAGTCAGGGTGATTTTTCATGTCTGGCACTCAGTGGGAGCTCTCAGTACAACTTAGAATGGGGCTTTTGCTTAAATATTCATTTTGACACTCACTCCAGTGCAGAGATGGAGCTGAGTCACAGCTTTTGGAGTCATAGCCACATCAGAAAATCCCTACGGTTGGAGGGCACTTGGACTGATAGTTTTGGCTCAAATCATCGCTGATCTTCTTGTAAACAACTTGGCATCTTTCCTATTTGTACATGCTCAGTGAATGATGTGAACTAGGAAAGAAAATAACTATGCTAAAATAATCCTTTCCCCCCTGTTGTGCATATGAGTGAGTCTGAGTCTGTCAGAAAGGCAGATATCTGCCAGTACCAGCAGGGAGGTTATTATCTTTGCATATGTTGTTTCCTAAGAAAATCCCTGTTAAGGACCTTTGTGGTGATATGCAGAATTGTGTTAGGATGCATTTGCCCTCTACCCATTGGCGTCCATTTGACTTTTTAATTTCCTAGGTCTCTAAACCCTTCCTAGGGGAACAGTGTGACAGCCCTAAAGAGACTACCTTGAACTGCATTCCATTTCATCAGTACAGGACTGTATTCATCCCAGAACAATGCTGCCAAGCAGTTCCCAAATCAGTGCCCCCATGAGCAGGACCCACATGATGAGATTGCTGCTGATAGCAAAATTAACCAAAGCTGGAGGACTCGGGTCTGTGCTTTCCATCTGCCTGTTTTATGGCCCTGGGTTGCTTCCATCTTCTCTTTGTACAGACCTCCACCTGAAAAAAGGGCAAGAAAAACAAAAAGGAGTCATGATCCGTGTGTTTTCCAAACTGCTTTATGTCTTAAGTGTATCAGAGGATAGCAAATGGCCAACAGGTGAGAAAGAGGGAGATAATCAGCATCATCTATTTGTGTCTGTGCCTGTTTGGTCACATCTGTTCCCAAACTCCTGCACAAACCACAAGCAACTGCTGAAGGCTAGAGGAGGGGCAGCATGAAATTAGGGCACATGAAATCAAGATCAGTCCTTAATACGGGACAGAGCAGAGGAATACACCAAAACACAAGAAACAGCTTGAGAAAAGAATTTTTAAAAAAAGTCAATAATGGCAACATTTTTTTTTTTAAGGAAAAGCAGGATCCCAAAATAAAAAACACACCATTGGTGGTCAGTTGTGCTGTGCTTAAGCTGTCATCTGTTGAATCTGGCAGACTGCACATCATTCAACAGATAAATGCCTTTACCAGAACCCTCTGGACAAGGAGAATGTACAGCGCACACATTTAAACCAGACTGCTAGGGCTGGGGGAAACTCTGTTGGTGGCCACAGACACCGAAGAATCAGGTATAGGAAACTCTGAGTAAAGCAGATGAATGCTCAGAGGAAAAAATAATGAGAAGCAAACCTTTCCCCCCCCTTCTTATCCCACATTTTGGTAATCCAGACTAATTGCACAGTAATGCAGCCACTCATAAATCTAAGAATACACACGGATTACGTCTGTGTGGCTAAACTGGAAGTGGTCTTTCCTTTCAGGTAGCCACAGAGCCATACAATCTGCTTTTGGAAAGCAGGACATATTTTATCTTCTCTCATCCCAGTTGCTCTAAGGAACCACACACTGCCTACTGTGCAACCTATTAAACATGCCACAGCAAAGGGTTTTCCACTCCATGCCATGTGGGAGTCTCAGCAAAGCAAAAAAAGTGGGATCTTTTTGCAGATTATTACACGGACTCAGAAATCCCAAGCCTGTCCAAACATTAAAAAATACTCATAATATTTAAACTGGAAAACATGCCCGTTTGCTGTAAGGCCTGTGGATTTCTTAAAAAAATAGAGGATCCTCTTTTCCAGTCATCCCCTCGAATGTGAAGTGGAATAATGAAGAAGAATTCTAAACAATTTTATTGTAGCATGTTTTCATAGGTTATTTACAGCCGGTTCAGTTTATCCATTTATGTACATTTTGTCTCAGTTTTCAAACAAAACCAAAGCTTTCCTGGGGGGTGGCTTCATCCAAGTTGTCTTCTGCTCCATTGTTCTTCGATGTACTCCATGGAAATGGGCATATTGCTGGAATCTCCTCCATTCACATCAGCACTGGCATGAAGTTTCGAGGGCAGCAATTATGCCTGGGGCTTTTAAAGGGTATTTCCAGGGCACTGCAGCCCCTGACAGTCCAGCAGGAATGCTAAGTGTTGGAACAAACCCACCATGTGTGCTGTTCTCCGAAGATGCTTCTGTGTGATGCAATACAGCTTGAGCACCCTCTCTCAAGCAGGGCATCTGCTGCCATCGCTGTGCCAATGCTCTTTGAGTATGTGACCCAGATTTATTACTTAAGCCTCCCTCCTTTTCTTCCCCTCTCACCAGCCTGCGACTGGGATTAGCATTTCCTGTGTTATCTGTTGAATACACATGTAAGGGGAAAAGAGAGCAAACCTTTTTATAGCGAACGGCAGAGGATCCTCCACAGGCTATTCCCTTTTCACAAGGTATTTTCCACCATATCAAGTGGAAGCACAGTTATTAAAATGTTACCTCTACAGAATTTTCCAGTTCCTTTTGTTTATTCCTAATCTACATCATCCGGGCCTCCTGCACTTTTGGGTGAGCAGTTGGTTCGTAGTCCAACACATGAATTACCTTCACATGCCAAAGAAAGCTTAGGAACTGCCCAGTATATTTCAAAACCTTGAAAAAGTGGGAGGTTGTATCTGGCAGCAGCAGTAAGCATTAAACATTCTCAAAGAAAGCTTTGTTATTAAAGAGAGGTAACCCGTTTGGATCAAGAAAGACCAACATAAATCTTCATTCAGAGCTTTAAGAATACCAAGAACTATTCTGAAATTAAATAAGCTTTTTTCTTTCTTCTTTTTCTTTCCCCCCTAAATGTTTTGTTTGGAGGGGGTTTTTTTCTGTATTTCCTAGGTCTCTGCACTGCTAAATTTTAACCTCTTAGGAAATAAAAGACCTCTCTGATTGCCATTTGGATTGTAGATATTGATTAAAGGGTGATTAAAAAAAACCATTTAGTTATGCATTATATTGTTCCTGAAAGCACAGCACACTTCAGGAGTTCTTTTAGACTGACTTTCCTGAAGCAGCCAACCTGTATGCCCCTGCAGTAAAGGTAGCAGGACAACTTCTGTTCTCATGGAATATCCTGAGTGGGAAGGTACCCACCAGGATCATTGAGTCCAACTCCTGGCCCTGAACAGGACATTCCCAAGACTCCTACCACGTGCCTGAGAGCATTGTAGAAACACTTCTTGAACTCTGTCAGGCTTGGTGCTGTGACCACTTCCCTTGGGAACCTCTTCCAGTGCCCACCACTCTCTGAGTGAAAAAACTTTTCTTGATATCCAACCTAAACCTCCCCTGACCCAGCTTCCTGCCGCTTCTTTGGGTCCTGTCACTACACTAATCTACAGAACTCAAGGCCATTAGCATCTTTCAGACTGCCTGCATGCAGAACTGAGCCCTCAGACCCCTTCCCTCTGCCAAATGGCACAGACAGGGCTACAAACCATAGCAGTGAGTCAGACCAAACCTGACTGGACCTTCTTTGAGACATGAAATGATTCCATATGCTCATTCCCCTTGTTGCTCTTCTGTTTCTCTGCATTCCTTTCTCTCCTTGCTGTATTGCAGGTTTGGATGCTGTGCTAGAAAGCTGAGTCTCACACGCCATAGACAATGAATGAATAAGAAGTTCATCTGCCCAAAGGGTTGATCCTGTAAAATATTTTGGGTAGCAATCTGCTTTTTTGTTGGCTGCATGAAGAGGAATGATGAGGTGGGAAATAGAAGCATGAATTTGGAGATGGTGCCTCACATCTGCCTAAGAATCCGAAATCTATGGAATATTTTGAACCTCCGTGGTCGCAAGGCTCTGGAATGTGGTTAAAATAATATGCAAATTGAAAAATAAAAATCCTGCTGAAACTTTGACTGAATGTACCTTCACTGAGCTAAGGCCAGCTGGGAATTTGCTTAAGGTCCAGAATGAAGTGAGGTTTCTGATGCAGATAGCCCACAGTGGAGCAACAATGTTCCATGGATTTTATGAGTTTCAATAACTCTGCTTTAATCAGAAAATTAGAAGTAACCAAGAAACCCCCCTAAGGCCCGATTTGCAACTCCATTAGGCCAGTATAGCACCAGAGTAATATCATGGTTTTCAACAGAGTTACACTGGCATAAATTTGAGATGTCAGGGGTGAGTGAATCAAGCTCCAAGACAGCTGTGAATTATTTTCTTCCTATCTTACATTTTAATGCTCAAGTGAAAAAAACATGGTGGAGTTGGGAATGAATCCCAAATGCTCTCAACCTGAAAGGCTTGATAGAGAGAGATGTGATTTTAATGCTGGTTTAATCACTCAAATACACAGAATAGATCTCAACAAAAGCACCAGCTAAACAACCAGGCTGCCACAGTTCTTAATAAATTAACAACCTGCATTTATACACTGACATTAGTAAAACTTTGTAGGGTATTACAATGGACAAATCCAAATATTTGTATAAGATTTACTGATGATTGCTATTTCATTTTTTCTGAACACAAAGTTGAAGTATTTACCCTATGGCATTAGGAATAATCTTGTAAACTGTAATGGAAGCAAAGAACTTAGCAGTGCTTTTTCTGTGCAATTTATTTGCAAGAAAATGCATAATTACATTACATTGAAGAACATTATGCTAATTAAAAACAACAAGAAGGAATGCACTTTACAGTGCAGTAAGATTTTAACTTAAGTGAGCCATTTTAGTTTTGTCCCACTTGCAAAATGACAATATTATAATGTTTAGTAAATATCTGCAAAATTACACAAAATCACTTAAAAATGGAAATCGGCTAAATAAGCAAAAAGAAAGCATCTGTAAGTAATCTAACATCTGAATATAAAAATATTAATCAGGAGACAAATGTTGCCAAACATACACATAATTATTTTAGTTCATTAGACCCAAGTCTGATGAATCTCAACGAAACTTGCAAATACATTTGAGATTCTGTCCATTCTTGCACCACTTTTACAGCTACAGAATCCTATTAACTGGGGGTCAGTGGAGACCTTCTGGTGGTGTATGAAAAAGAGGAAATCAGGCACTTGGCTTACAGTTTTCCAGGAGAGACATAACCACTTATGATTTCAGTTTCTTAAGTAGAATGAATACAAAAAAAAACCCAAAGTGCAATTTTTACCGCCAGGAATTGTACAACTCAAGCATGCAAAATGAAGCAATATAGTATTTTAGTGCCAAAGTAAGTTCACTTGAAAATTCTGAAAAACTGCAGTTTGCCAACTCGATGTCTGCTGCATACAACCAGGCAGTAACGAGGGATAAACATAGGAAGGTAAATGGCCAGCTTCCTGTACAAATACTTGACTTCATCTTAAATATTAAGCTGAAATCCCCCTACAGCCTTAATTCAAATCTGAATCTATCACTTTTATGCCCTATGCTTACGTGGGGGTTTAGCATTTGTGCAACAGCTGGCATCACAAAAGGAGCTGAAGTCAGAACTGATCCTCAGTGAGCATCGACATGCCTTGGGCAAGTCCAGAGTGGTGGGACTTACAGGCCTTCTCTGCCCCATATCACTGTCAAACAGCTCAAATTCTTCTACCCAGTTTAGGTCTGGGTACTCATTTAGAGTCACATACATCTGCCAGTGCAACCTTCACACATTTTTCCTAGAGTAGCCCAAAAGCCACCTGAGGTCCCAAATGCCCTGTATGTGACACACAACGTTCTGTTTCATGCCACATTTACTGACCCACACAGGTGAGTGCATCACTGGTGAATTTTGGTGCTTCGTTCCCAGCTCAGTTTCACACATTCATTAGCCAGATAAGACTAAGCTGCAATCTTTTCAAAATTCTAAGGTAGTAGTCGCTTAAAAAGAAGAAAGGTCCAAGCATCAAACTTGCTTTATATCTACATTCCTAACCACTCTCTTCAGAGCTAGGCAACAAACTTCCATGAAAAATGAAGCAATGCAGGACAAGAAATGGAAGGAACAGAACTGTGATTCTACTGAACAGATTATGCACTAGTACACAACCTTGGATGTTTTTTCTAATCATGCATTTATGTGCAAGAAATAGTCCAAAATAACTGGGAGGGCAGCATTTGAAGGAGAGAGAAAGAAAGAGGGGAAGACTAAAAATTCTACACGGCCTAGTAATGACAATAAACCATTGATTCATGTGGAAATATATCTGGCAACATTACAGTTATAATACTACAGCAGAGAAACAACACTATTATATCAACAGAAGAGATGTTTAAAAATTTTATCAACTGTTTCAGAAACCACTGAGGCTGCCTTCTTATGATGGTTATTTAGACTGCCTAGCAGAACTCTGTAGATCATACAAAAAAAAAAAGTCTTGTTCAATTAAGATCTTTTCACTAAAAAGAAATTATTAAACTGTACATTGTTTATCTTACTTTGATCAGCATAGACTGAGTGTTTCATTCTTAAAACCAATGTTTACAATCTACTATACCATCTCCTGGAGTGCAATCCTAGCGTGTCTTACAGAATAAGGCTTTTACTACAATTTTCGGTGCCACAGGAAGCGATGTCTCAATCTAATTGTCACTGAGCAGATCATTTTCAAAATGTCTATGTCCGTTTCTTTGTCAGTCATTGAGCCTGCTGGTTAAATTAATTCCTTCTCCAGTTAAAACCTGGATGCAAAATTATAAAGGAAAGTTATCCCAGTCTTTTTTAGAGAGCTCTTCAAGTCCTTTGTTCAGATGACATTTTTCAAAGAAAGCAGGGGGATCAAAGGCATTTGAATTTTCCTTTCCCTAATCACCTACCAAATTCTGCAGCTTTCCTGACCTGCAGAGCCAGAATGATTGCTGCCAGGTTTTGCAGTACCCAACTCACCATCACTATTACTTGAATACAGGAAGCTCATGGCTGGTGAGAGGAAACCACAGTTCGCCTGGTTTTTGTGCTTCAGTGCCCAAAAAGGAAAGCAATGTTCCTTTTACAGCCTTATGAGCTACTAAACATGTAAGCCTTGATTAATGTATATATGCTCAGTGGTTCGTGTTTTTTGGACTGGATTGGGAAGACCGACTGATCCCATCAAGCCAGATACCTAAACTGGAAACAAAATATCCTTTAACAATTTCAATCCACAGGTTTCACTACAAAAAGATTTTTCAAGTTGTCCAGAAAACTCATGTTCTGTTCTCTGGAAACCATTTCCCATGCTTCAGGCTTGTTTATAGTAAATAAATCATGTGCTGGATTAGCAGAAAACCCAAGGCAGGTTTTAGCTTGAGTCTTTAAGCTTGAGATATTACAGAGAGATTCAGCAAACTTTTTTGTTTGTTTGTTTTTTCCTTCATTCCTACTCAAGACCAACTGAAAGAAATCAAGTCTCCAGCAAAGACATGACAGGCAATTTCATTTTGTCACATGATCAATACTCCCCAAAAGATGACTTAATCAATTATGCTAGAGGCACAAAACCTGTTTCTCTTACTTCAGCTCCAGTTGAGCAAGGGATGTTTCTTATCCTCCAAATTTCAATTATCCTATAATATGGTTTCCAGTATATTCATAGTATCACTTCAACAATATACTGACATAAACTCTTTTCTCACAGCACTGTATGATGCACACATATGATGTTAAAAGAAATATTTTTCTCAGTATCGACAGCCATTCCTCCCCAAGAGCTTTAATACCTTGTCCAATAACAACATGAAGACCACTCATGAAGAATAGTTTCATGAGTCCCCTGGGCCCAGAGTTTATTGAGCGTAGTTTAGCCGACCTGGCAGTAAGTACTCATGAAAACAATATCTTTATGGCACATATAATTGTGATAACTATTACACCCCATTTCCAATTTCTTCTAATTTAGAAGGATCAGTTGCTTTTGGAATCTGGCAGCTCCTCATATTGCTGAGTTTTTTAGTTATTGAAGTTGCACGAGTTTGCCATGGATTCATCACAAGATTCATAAGAAAATACACTCGAAATAGTACATAATATGTGCTAATAAAAAAAATAATCTAGATCCATATTAACTTTATTTGGATCTATTTTGACTTTCAATTTTCAGCCATTTAAAAAATTTCATATCTTAAGGTATTGAAATTGTTAACATCAGCCAGGCTACTAAATCCAACTTCCATTCCACTCAATAAAATTGAAGCACCACTTCTTCAAATTCCAAAGTAAAGTCTAATGTACATTACCATTTTTCATTCTATTTCCTGAAAAAAATTACTTTTTCTTTTCTTTTTTTTTTTTTTTTTAATGGAGAAAGAACAAGACATATCCATCCCAGTGAAACTACAGGACTATAATTCCCTAGCAAAAATAAGGGTTTTCCCACAACGTAATGTGCACATAGCACAGAGCTTTAGGGAAGACAGAGCTCTCCTACCATTTCCTTTGTGTTCACAAGTGTCAAACCAGGTAATATTTGCCCCAGAATCCTGGATCAAGAGTCTCATTCTTGAGTGCATAACTAACTTTGTTAATTGTGTCTGAAGCTGCAGTACTTAACACAGAGTTGCCATTTTCAGAAGAGAGTACCTAAAATTTTAGCTCTGTGATATCATTCTGGGGGCCAAAGCTATGCATTTAGACTCTCTGACTTATTATTATTTTTTCCAAATCACTAAAGAGATGGGAAAATCTATAATGTAGCCTGACTTTACTAATTAGGGCACAATAAGAGCAAGTTATGGTAAGTGGGGTTTTTTTCCCTGCTGTAGAGTCTTCAGTCTTGCCCTGACATTCAGAGCAATACCAAAGAGGTCAGCACAAACCATTGCCCCTTCTGAGGTGTTGGGTGTGTCTCTACTTGTGTCTGGGCATCCATACAAATAATTTCCCCATACTTTGCTTTTGTGTCTGGGCATCCATACAAATAATTTCCCCATACTTTGCTTACATTTAGACTGGAGAGTGTATTCATTGCAGTAGAGGGCAGTAGTATCCATTCACAAGCCAGACAGAGCTGTGTACAGTACATATAAATACCAGTGCAGTTGTCAGACAATTTAGGCAAAGGGAGTGTGTTGAAGGAAAAACAGTTCTTCCCTGGAAATGAATTGTATTTTTAATACCTTGATCAGAGAGTATAATGAACTCACGTCACACTCTTTACAGATAAAGACAGGTAATCAGATTTTGTAATCCCAACATTGAAATCATCCTCCACATGTTAAAATTAGTAACCTCTTAGGAAATCAGTCCAAATTTATGAGTGAACAGAGACTGCAACCACTTGTGCTTCATGCAACAATATGTGTAATTTATAAATCTGCAATATTGAACTTGGGGCCATCCCTACCCCATTAAAAAGAACAGTCTCCTCCAAGCAAGTGGAAACTGGCAATCTTCACTGTGTAGCAACAGCTTACAGAAATATATCTTCATTTGTAATCATTTTAGTGTATGGATGATGACATTTGCAAACATCTGGATCTGATGATGTCCACAGGAGATTCCAAAATGGTAGTGTCTAAATGTGAAGATACAATAAATACAAGATGTTTTGTTTTAGATTGAAACAGCAGAATAAAGACAAGGGTAGATTTAGATAAAGCATTCAAGCATGGGACTTCAGGTGGCAGCGTGCAGGCCTCCTAACTCTGGAGAGCACCTCCAGCTACAGCCACCTCCTGAGATCTCACAGCAGCCCTGCAGCTGCTCTCCAGCCAAAATTCTTAACAGCTCTGTGCTCACCAAACTATGCGCCTGTAATTTAAACCATTCACTGCTCAACGTAATTAAGAACCAATCTCTGAGTCCAGAACAATAGTCTGCTCAAGCACTAGCACATGGGAGCGAAATGAGAGTTTATGTCTTGGCTCATATTTGCTTTCATCTTTTTTTTTTTCTTTTCCAAACCTTAACTTCCCCTCCCCTCCCTGCAGCACACCCATGGGCAGTTTTCAGGTCACTGCAGCCTCCTCCAGGCTTTACTCGACACTGAAATGGGGCTGCAAAATTACCCCAAATGCATTGTCACATAGGAGTGCTAAAGCCATAAATTTTGGGTCTCTGACCTAGCAGTGGCTCGCTTGGAGATCTAACAGAGACACACCAAAAACCAACCTGCCACTGTTATTTCTGGTGCACCCCAGCTACTCTCAGGGTGGAATGGAGGGGAAATGGTGGGCTTTACACAAACTTTGCTGTTTCTCAAACCCACGATGACTCGAGAACTACTTTATGCCTCAGCTTGATCAAGGGCAGCCACAGGGACATCTCTGACAGCCAAGAATACCTCGTACAGAGCAGCCCGAGGAGATTTCTGGTTTCCCACTACATTCCCTGCTCCGCCACACCAGGGCTGAGAAGGCTGAGAGAAATAAAATTGGGTTTATGACATAATTTTTGTCTGTCAGGAAAATTTTCTTCTGCACAGGGCAGGCACCAGGAGGTTTCCAGTGACCAGAAGAAGGCTTGGGCGTAGGCCTTCCTCATCCCTGGGTGTGTGATGCCGATAACCACGTGTGCACAAAGCCTTTTGCCATGGGCTGCACAAGGCCACTGTTAATGAGATGCAACTTCAGCACAGGTTAAAGGGTTTAAACAAAGAAATAGAGCAATGAAGGAAAACAATTAACTCTGACAAAAGTGCAAGGCTTTCTGGCCCACAAGCAGAGAGAAGAGATACCTTGTCATGGAAAACAATCAGAAATGAGCTATTTTTCCTATGAATGCTGAGCTTTTTGGAAAGGACTTTCCTCAATTCAAGCTACTGACAAAGACATAAACTCAGGAAATATTTTCTGTTTTGCATAACAAGGTCTTGCAAAGGAGGCCAGGGAAGGAACTCAAAATATATTTTGAAGGTCTGAAATCAAAACCACGTGGAGACTCGTGAAAGCACACAGCAGACAGGGGTTAACAAAGTTGAAATCTACATGAGGTTCGTGTCCTACTTTTTCACTGTGTATTCCTTACAAATGATCCAGTGTCCTTTCCCACAGAAAGGCCACCACTAATATCCCTAGGTCTGGAGACAAAAAAAACTGTGTTTGCAGTTCAAACCCCTCTATCCTCATCATGGGGCACTGCTCATTATACCATCTCTCCAACTCCAGCTGATTAAATTTTCGTTATAGAAACAGAATAATAGGTAGGTCAAGTTGCATCAGGGCCTTTTTAGCCCCTAATTAACCTTTGCTATCACTAAATTAGACAGTTCTGAGATTGTCTTTGTAGGACATACCCACTGAAGATGAGCAGTAACTGTGTTTGTTTACTTTGCTAATCAAAAATAAGGTATGTGCACAGCTTGTGTCATCTTTCCATGGAAACATGGAAGGAATTGGAAGTCAGGAAGAATTGGAGCCATCCACTTCCCAGCCCATAACTCATTTCCATTAGGGAAGCAAAAATCTGTGTTTTTAGGAGCTTAGACACTATTGTCATTTCATTAAAATTGTTCCTAGGCTTCCCAGATTCTGTGTGGTGTATAATGGGGTTTGTACACTGCTCACACACGGCCTGATGCTTCTGCATGCGGCTCCACATGTGAAAAGAAGGAGAAAATCACAACTGTTAATGTCAGTCTCTATTGCTATTGGCACCAGAACGATTTCTCTTTAAAGTTAACATTTGGCATTAGAACTACTTTTCCTTAAAGTTAACATTTGTCTGCTGAAGGCATCTGCACTACTTGTGTGCACAGTAAAGTACAGCATTTCAAAGTCCAGAGCATCAGGGCAGTCTTTGTTTCAGACCTTCAATTCAGTTGCCTGATGCTTCTGCACATTTGAGCCAGAGGAACTGCTTCAAATAACTCTTAGGTCTGAGAGCACAAAGCTCTTTGTTCACAGGTTCCCTTCTGCCTTCAGAATACGTTACATAAATTTATCATTCTCCTCACTTCTTTCCTTCAGAATCTTAAGCATCATGCGTCTGCCCCAAATTGCACACCATTATGCATGTTTTTGCACACATACTCTGAGCAACAAAGATAGCATATCACATCAGTTTATCCTACAACATCACATCAGAGTTTTCCCTACAACAATTCATCTTTCTACATTAACCATGTGAATAAACTATGGATGAAAGAGGGGCCTTCTTTCCAGTCCTCTTATCTATGGATTGGTGGTACTATTATCAGGAAAATGGTGACCCACTTCCTTCAGTTTCCCATGATAACTTTGATTTATTTAAACAAACTTGTGTCCCCGTCCTCTGATACATTAACATGCTTGTTGTAGAATCACTGCAGCTGTTGGTAGATCATGTATTTTACAAGAGGACCACTATCAAATGTTTTAGATCAGATTTGGGTCCATGTCCTTGTCAGATTGAACAATGCCATGCTAATGAAGGAGGGTAAACTTCAAAGTAGGGGAAAAAATCTCTTGTGTGTGGATTTGCAACAGGAGGGAAAAGAAAGAGCAGCCCAATGCAATCTCCACACACTGTTTTGTACAAGGTGAAAGTCACCAATCCTGCCCCTCCTTTCCCTTTTCCTCCCCAGACTCCAGAGGCTGTTTTTCCCTTGCTGCTCTTATCAGTTCCCAGGCTCCACCCGGCTGAGATGGAGGGACACTTTTCTCAGAGACAGTGCATTTTCAAAATGAAAATCTCCTTGCAGCTCCCCATGACTCACAGACTGTGCCTCCCGGGTGCTGGGGGGGTTTCCTGGGGGTTTCCATGAGGGGTGATGGAAATATTCTTTCACAGAACACAGCTCCTTTTAGAGCCCTGCTTAATTTACTGGTGTGACATTTCCTGGGAGAAAGCAGCCATGCTTCTCTCTCCCGTGATTTGCTAAACGGTATGAACTATGGTAAAACCTAAATCCCTGCAAATACCTGAAAAGCCCTTGTTGGGGCATTCTTGACAAATTATTTCATTGGAAGTAGTTCATGTTAATGATGCAATTAATGGAAACTTAAAACAAGAAATTTGGAAAAAGCAAATATTGAATAGCTGGCAGTCAAGCGAATGTTGATTCTTTTCTACTCACAGGCAATTTTAATTCCAATTTTGTGCACTTAGTCAAACACTAAATCTAGGTACCCTGTCAATCTACTTTTAAAAATTCTGGCTAATTTACAGTTTCTCACAGAACAATTTATAAATAATATGTGCCGACCTGTTTTTACAAAGCTGTCGAAAGCAGATGCCTGCCCCTCTTTTGGTACTCAGTGTGGAAACTGAGAGGAGGAAAAATGACTGCAGAAAATAAAAATTCACTAACATAACACCCTTCCTCTCAAGACAACACAGTGGGAGTGGAGAGTCCTTTTCACTATCTTAACTCTGGAGCTAAGAAGTATTCGGATAACCATAACCTTTAGCAGAAATTGTGCTCAGACCTTTCCTGGGCTGAGGCGAGCTGGAATCACAGCCTCAGCCTCTTAGGAAATGCCGAGCCTGTATCTGCTTCTCGTGCAGAGATTTATTTCTCTGTGGGACTTGGATGGATGGTGCTGGAGATGAGCCTGTTGGGTTGACTCCCACTGCCCTTTTAACCTGTGCATCGATGCAGCACCTCCCTCTCAGGCAATTGGTGAAGAGATAATCTGTGCTTATCAGCTAAAACTGGTCACTTCTTCCTATGAAAGTGAACAGGATATCTTGCCCACAATTGGCTTGAAATACACCCTCCCTGCCAGCACTGAAAACTATGAAAAATGGACAATGCCTGAAAGCTGCGAGGCTTTGATTTTCATTTTATTGGTTGTGTCTGCTGTACACCTGTGACCGATTGTAAAATTCTACTGGAGGTGGAATGCATCCCTGTGAATTCCCACAGGCAGAGTGGCGCATAAAAAAAATAAGATTCTCCTGGGCTTTTGCCAAAATAATTGGAAATCTCAATTTATAAGAGATTTAAAACCTGGTACCAGCTGGCAGCTACTGTTTGTAGGGGATTCATTTTGGTTATGGTAATAAATAACTGCTTTCTTTTGAGATAATAACAAACTCTAGTTTCAAGTTGAAATCCAATAAGGTAAAACAACCTTGCACCAAGATACCTGCTACTACAGTATCTTGGGAAGAAAGGTAACTATTCCTACATGATTGTTTCTAAACCAACATCATGGAAGGGACTAGCATGCCTGGAGTTTGCAACTTTTACAATTAAATGCCATTAAGTAAACACAGCAGAGAATTAAGCATGCTCTGCCAGAGCTTTATATTTAAAATGAAACTTTAACTCTTGTCCATCAATGCCAATGGCAGAGATTAATATTCTGTACAGAAGAAAATTTGCATAAAGAAAATATTGTCCCAAGATCACTGGATATTGCAGAAAGGAAAGAGTGTGAAAGCATGAAATAAAGAACTAAAATTATAGGATGAAGCTTAAAATGAGACATCAGCATTTTTCAGAGAAAGTTCCTTACCCTTTCCCAGGCTGAACTTTGCTGTGTGAGTCACTTGGTCCCTCCAGCACTAATATATGTGAAGAATTGTGGTATCAAATAAAACCACTGTCAGGATGGCCAGCAGCACAACCCTCAGCAGGCTTATGTCACCATCAAGCCTTCTTGAGTCACTAAAAATTTTTTCTTTATGGCTTTGCATCACTTGCATAAAATGATCGGGTAGATGTCTGAAATAATACCTAGTTTTCCTCAGAGTCAGTAATTCTGAGGGAAAAGTAAACTGTATGAATCACTGTATGAATCCGTTTCACTCCTCTCTGGACCTCAGCAGGAGCAGGGAGCCCGAATAAGGTAAAATATTGGCACGCAGATCACCTGCCTTTTCTTACCAGGGCTGGACATGAGCCTGATGAGAAAACAAGGGGATCAGTCCCAATGTCCTGAGTATGGATGGCTGCAAGCCATGTCATTCCAAGAACTGGTGAGACTGAATACAAATGACAAAATTTACATCAGCTCAAAGAGTAGTGAGAAATAGAAATAAAATACTGCAGCTACCTGTACTTCAAATTTAGACTAAGAGACGGGAAGAGGAAGAGGAAGAGGAGAAGGACAGAGAAAGCACAGCTGTCACAGTGCCACTGGGTCAGGAAAGTAGGGGACTGTGAAGCCCTTCTGTGAGGAACATCAGTTCGGGAGCACAGGACTGGTGGATGCACTGACCATTTGTTGGTCATCCAGCACAGCATAACTCAGTTCACGTGCTTAAGAAGGAAGAGTGTGTAAGCTGCTGAGGATTTTAAAGAGGAGTTCAACCTCAGGAGTTCAACCTCAGAAAATGGGTTTGGGATGCAGTTTAGGGGACCTAAGTTCCAGAGTGGAATCATATTAAGAGTATCACCCTCTTAATATTCTTAATACTCTCTTTTTCTGTAGGCAATCTCTTGCTGACCATTAAAGGGGTTTTGTGAACCCAGTTTAAATTAACTCCTATGGTGGCTTTTATGCACTACTTTAGGACCATAATTAACCATTTTCTTGGACCAAATTCTTGATGCTTCACTAAATATATGCCCTGGAACTAGGAAACAATATCACTAACAACTTTGGGTACCAAGATAAATATTTCATCAACTATGTCAAAGATTAGAGACCTTTTCAGAGTATTTGCCTGTCTCTCTAATAAATCAAAATGGACACAGCATAGGCATCTTTATCTCTGGATCAAACACGAGGTTTAAAAGTTAGTAAACAAAATACTCCCATGGTTGAAGCTTCAAGGGACCCCACAGTCACCAAAGAAACTCCTTACTTCACCACTTTGTCATGGAGTAGATATTTTCCACATGAAACAGGGTCATGAGCCACCATAATGCTAAATAAAGCAGTGGATGCCGTAGGAAATCTGGGAAGCAGATTGCAAGGAAAACTTTCTCAGACTTTCACAGAAGAGGACTGAGTGCTCAGCTGAGTGCTACCTCCCTGAGATTCCACAATCACAACATGAAACCTTTCACCTTTTGTTGCAGTAAATGGGCTACACCTGCCAGGCAGAATGAGTTCTGACAAGGAGAAGAGATGATTTGAGGAAATGCATTATTTGTTGTCATTGATGTTTTAATAAAACCAGTTTTGTCCACTTTACAAAGACCGTGTGTTGAAATAAAGACAATACATCATGATAAGACCCTGAAAGCTATTGTTTATTATCTCTTCATACTAAAATACAGTTTTCTATGCTCCTCGAGCTGTTTCTGTCTTCCTTGTTTGGCTTTGTTTTCTGAGTGCCTTGTCTGAAACTTGCCGTTTAACTTTCCTCAGGAAATCTTGTAGAGTAGAGCTTTCTCAAAACTCTTGCAACTGTGAACTTGAAATCGTTAACAAAATTAAACTGAAAGCATGAAAAGAAGATAATGGTCCTGTAACATTTTGTGAATCATAAGAATCCTACAATCAAACATGCCTGGCCTGAAGGACAGCAGCAAACCTGGAAGAATTGGCAGGTCTCTGGTGGTGGGTTAACACTGGGCAGAGCTGTATGCCCAAGAGGAGACAAAAAAACAGAACAATGAGAGAAGAAGGAGCCTCGCTGACTGAAGCAGCAATGAAGATTCTTTGTTCTTTTTCTCTTTATTTGCATTTACCCCAGGGATATGTCATCATGGACATGTAATCCCATGTTTTGAAAAGAAAAAGACTGTTCTATGACCTCATGTTGACTACCCATCCTGGGGATAAATGCTTTTTACTTGATGATTTGGTGACTCTTCACAAGAAGAGGCAGCACACAGACCAGAATCACTGGGATAACTTACTTGTGGGTAACACTCAGAGCCACATCTCACAGGGTCCTGGGTCAGTACTGGTAAATGTGCATGACTGTGGCAGAAATTTCTGACAGGACTTTTGTCTCAGATTTGGAGAAAATAAAGATTTTGTGGCATCCTAGGGATGTGACTGAAAAAAATGATTGTTTTTCTTTTATTTCTGTGTTATTGTTTTAATTAGGAAACCACAAAAGTTATTGTAATGAACTGAACATCTGAAAGAGAAAGGTAAAATTAAATCTAAACATCCTTGATAGGAGTGCTTTGATGTAATGTTTAGTTTAGCTGAGAGATAGAAGTATAGAAAAGAGGGGTAGGATGGCTTATGTCTGTCAAGTCTCCTACCATAGCTGAAAAGAATGATCTGAGCAGTCTGTTGTTAAAATGTCTGAGGCAGATGTTACTTTTACCACCACAGTCAAAGCAAGGGTCTTCAGTGTTTGACTTTCAAAATCCCCTCTAAGTTTCTAACAGAGACATAAAATGGTTTGTTTATTAAATCTGTGATTTTACAAAACTTGTGAGGTCCAGAATGAGCCGGCTGATTCTGTGCAATCTCTGGTTGGACATATATCTCCGTAATCTCTTTAAGAACATATCTCCTTCAGCTCACACCAAGTGCCACATTGATAATCTAAGAAGACCCTATATAATATTTTTTCTTTCATTATCATTTCTGCTATATTCGTCTTTAATACTTACCAATTTAGCAATTTTATTATTGTGAACACGTGGTGAAACTCCACTTCATGTCAATTACCAGTGCCTGAATATATACATGCTTACTTGCTGATTTTTTTCTCTCAAAAGATTTCCAAGGTGTTTTCAAAACTCATATACGAAAGATTCATTTTACCACCCACAAAAGATTGATCCTTGCTCAGCACCAGGGTGCAGTAAAGCTAAACACTAAGAGCTCATGTCAAGGAATACAAGTGGAAGCTTTCCTGGAATCTATGTTCAATTAGGATATTTTTGTTTCCTCAGCAGTCTGATCAGGCAGCTGCCTCTTTGCGTACCAGAAATCAAAAACGGAATAACAGCCCAGTGACAACACTGGGAAACAATGCAGCTAGATGGGTCTATTGTCTGTATTTAAATTTCTCCATAGCTAGAAAATAGTGATTAATTCACATCAAACTCTGAGCGACAGAACACAGGCAGAATTCAGGCAGGAAAAGGAGCTTTGGCTCCAAAAGTGTATAGGATGTATCTCCTCATGCCAAACAGCATTTAAAAGTCATGGAGGAGACTCTAAACCCACTGAAGCTGGACATAGCTTTGGCTTTTTTTGGCTGTGTTGCAGGCACCCACTGTTCCATGTCTAGCTAAACACAGGAGTTTAAAGACGTGCAGCTGCACCAGAAACCCCCAGCATTCACCCAGGAGCTGCCCTGATCTCCAGAACCGCAGCAATCATCAGCCAGCCCAGAATGTTTAGGATTGCTGCGACTAATTGGGATCAGGACCTGAACTCTGAAGAAGGGTCTGAGAGGACCAACAGATGAGAAATACATTACGACGGCAACGTCCAGTCACCATTGATCCACAAACACCGCCAGAATGTCACACGCTGACTGCCCAAATCTGACATGGGACTGACATAAACCAAACTGCCCACAGGACAAAAGTGTGGCAGCCTGCCCTGGGATGGGAAGTTAGCTGGGAAGGGCAAGGAAGGGAAATGAAGGGCATAAAGTAGGGATGAGGAGTCATCTGGCCTAGGCAGGAGGGGTCTGGTCTTCTTCCCAAAAAAGAGAAACAGAAAACACAAGTAAAATAAGGCAAATAACAGACAATACAGAAAAGAGGGGAAAATCTCATTGAGTAAATTTCAAAATGTTTCCTACTTGACCCTGAGACACTGATTACTGCTTAAAGACATGGAGTTTACTGTTACTCCTGGGAAAAGGAAACGGTAATGGACCTCCCCAGGATGGGAATGTTGTTTCTTTCAAAATATTGAACATATTTTTATATGTCTTGGTAGAATTTGTATGCAAATATGCAAAGAAATCAGCACACAGACGCCTGAGTTAATGCTCTTAACATGTTTATACAGCAACAAGCAGATTCAGACACAGAAAGAGGAGGTAGAGTGGCTCACCAATATCAACGCTTCCGCAGAAATATTCTTTCACCACTGATGATTTCCCACAATATACAAATACAAATATATATATGTAAAAGTATATAAATACAAATAGGAATACCTGTTATGCAAATACCAGTACACTGTACATCCCTGACTTCTTAGAAACCAATACAAAGGGAAAGCTTCTCTGCTGATTCTAGGAATAAAAAGACATTGATAACAAGAACAGGAATTCTGTAGCGATGCAAGCAAAAACTACTTTTAATGAGAAGAATCAGTAATTCTATGTATAAATACCCTATGACTTGCATCTAAGTGAGGAAAACTGTAAGAAGAGGTACATCCTTTGCTTGTTGCACCAACTGGGAACAAGCACAACCTCAGGTGGCATGAGCTATTCCTGAACACCTTTAAGGAGTGGATTAAATCCCTTGAATCAATTCCCTGAAATCAGTGGAATGAGCCATTGCCTTCAGTCACACCTTGTGGCCTTTGTGGTCGAAACAGAAAGTTGCTTTTTGTGTGTTACAGCGAAGCCAGAGAATCAAATCACACCCAAAATAAAGTGAAATCTCTCTCTGATAAATACCGTTACCTTTTATTCAAGGACCCCTGAGGTTAGTCTTCAAATACCGCATGATACTTTACTTTTAACTTGAGCATATCTTTCCTGAATTCTTTCCAGATTATTTTGCCAATTTTCATCACACTTCAAAATTGAGACATCATTTCTAGAGTATTCCGCTTTTTTTTATTTTTTCCTTTTTATTTGTGTATTATTTTCAGAGAAAAAATGCCTTATGCCTGCTGTCCATTTTATTTGGACTCAAACAGCCAGAAGCAGTTTGGTGCTGGTGAAACCAGTCAGACCCATTTAAGTGTAATCTACTACAAGGACCAGCAGAGATATGCAGGAGGTTTTGTAAACAACTTCAGTGTTTTCAAACCAGCCACCTTTCAATTCCATTGCTCACATGAGGGGCCAGGTCCTGGTGTACAGTGAGTTTATCAGGAGCACTCTGCAGCCAAAAGTGGAGCTGAAGTCAAAGGTGAGCTTTATAGCAAGGCAGCTCAGGACTTCTGGCGCCCTATCCATCCCTGTGGTGATTTGAAAGGAAGGAAAGAAATAAGAGAAGGGTATGGGAAAAGGAAAAGGGAAAAGGGAGAAGGGAAAAGGCAAAACAGAAAAGGGAAAGAAGAAATACTTCTGTGAGCCAATTCTCATAGCCTCTCGCCAAATTAAGTCAAATTTTCAAAAGTCCACCAGCTGAACTCAGCAGGGTATCATGAAGTCCTTTGAGAGGCTCATCCTGTGCAAGTGACAGCAGAGGCACAGACAAGTTCTGCTGCTGGTACCTCTGCTGATTTTATCCCATGCTTTCTCTAGCTCCTCCTGTTTCTGCCTTCTGCTGGTCTCCCAGGGCTGCTGCTGGAGATCTTCTCCAGGAGGCTGAAGCAGTGAGAGCAAGGAAAACAGCACTAAGGTTCACACTTTTCCTGCTGTGGGGAACCATCCTGACGGGTCTGAAGAGTAGCAGTACTTGAAAACACTTGCCAATATGTTGTCCTCTCTCTTTCTGTGCAGTTCTTACTAATATCTGGTCACAAAATGTTGTACTTGCACGCGAGTTGATATTATTTCGGTCTTCGTAAAATATATTTGTTCAGGGTTGTATGAAAAGCCAAACACCAAATACTTAAGAAAGGCTGTGTAGAAAAGTCAAGTGTGCTGTGGCAGCTCCTCAGAAAGCCCATTCCATTTCCTATCCTCTGGTGCTTTATCAGCTGTATTCTGCAGAGAGCAAGGTCCCTGCTGAAGACAAGCCATAATTCTTGATGGAGACCTCCAAACACTCCTAGAGAGAAGGATGTGACACCAGTAGAAAGTGATTCTTTGGAACACAACATTGGCACTCAGTGCTATGAGGAGCTTAGACACATCATAGTGCTCTTTCTCCCCAGCTGGAAGAATTTCAGTAGAGGCCTAACATAGATTATCACACCAAACGAGAAGAACCCCCAAAACTCTGCATTTCTGTGCACCTCTAACCAAAGCATGTGAAACGTGAAAGGAGGTGCAGGGGTTTGAGAAATAGTATGGCTTTACAATAGTTGTTATCCCTTTAGGTAGACTATAAGCAAGACAAAAAATTTCCACATTCAGCTCTAACCACGACAATTTTTGGTCCTGTTCCAAATACATTTTACTCCTCTAGATGCGAAGAGCTTTATTTCTACTAGCCTCAGCAAACAGAGGAGCTCAGAAAACATCACAGAGGAACCTACTGTTGACGGAATCACAGCAATTTTTATGGCTGAGCTTACATTTACAAGCAGGAGTATCAGCGGGGTCACAGCCCTGCTTCATGTCATGTGACAACTGAACAAAGTTGAACACACACAGTCAGACATTTACGTGGCCAGCTGGCACAGGAGGTAAGCACGGCAGTATCACTTTGCCCACCCACGTAGACAGTGTTTTAAAACCACTAAATAGAAATACAACAGTAGTTTTATAGAAAGGCCGGACCGTTAATAATTAATCCATGGGATTAATATGCTTACATCAGACAGAAAGGCAGAGCTCACCAGCCAAACTTTACCTTATATAAAGTTTTCTGGAGCACGTACTGTTGTCAAATGTCATTTATACAAAAAATACAGCTCTGAAATTGGCCAAACTTTTTGTTGTTTCATGCAACCAGCTACACTAGTAGAAGCCTTCCTCGAGAGACATGCTATATTTTAATACACAGCTACCTCTGCACCGTGGAAACAATTCTGATATCTGTCACATAGACAGTTTGCCTCAGGACTCAACTCATTCTGCAGCTATCTCATTAAAGTGATGATGATTACAATAATATTAGTGAATATGAAAGCTGCCTGCATTACAAAGTTATCCCTGGCAACCGAGCATTGAAGAGAATTTAGAACACAATACAGGTAAAATGTTAGGAAATGTGCTCTTCTCTCTTTTATTCTCAAGAATTTCTCTCTGCAGCTGTATCAATTGGAAAAAGCAATACAATTCTTCTTCATTACTAAATGAAAAATAGTCTGAATTTTATGCTTTTAAAGTAATGCAGATTTATCATTTGTATTGACCTAACTGTGACCTAGGCAAGTACCCTTAGGGCTGTCAAAGTTTTAAGTTTAAAAAAGTTAACAAAAATTATATTAAAAGTGGGGTTTGCCACTTAATTATAAAAGTAATGCTCCAGCTTAATGTTATTGAGGATAATTATGAGAGGTTTAATGCTTTAAAACATTGGAGAGCTATTCAACAACACATTCACTTTCTTCACAAGAAAAAACATAATTTCAATAATTTGAACTTTATGTACAAAGGCCATGTCTCTTTCCTACATTACTACTATGTTAATGCTACATAACTGCAATATTTCACTATGCTGGCATTAAAGGTAAGGAGCAGCCAAGCAGAGCTTATTTTTCTCCTATACTGCTCCGAGATGAAATACCAAACATTGTAACTAAATTTTCCCCAATAAGTTGGAGAGAGATAATCAAACTTCTGCTCTTCTAATTCCTTCCCAGGAAAACTACAAATGGTGTTCTGGGCCACCATGAGCCCTAGGAGGAGACGAGCAAAGAAACAAACTGGAATTAGAGATGCAAATATCAACACCTAAACAATAAATCTGTGTTTTTCTGTGTTTTGAGGTTGATACATTAAAAATACGACCCATAGTATAGAATTTCCTCAGCAATTCCCCTATGTGCTTCCATAACATTTTTCTTAGCTGTTTTCCTACAGATCGTAAAAGAGTACAATCAACCAAAAACCCAATAACTACTTTTTTTTTTTTTAAATCAAACTGTTTTGGAGACAGAACTTTATTAGACTGCCCATATGATGTAGCTTTACAGACAAAAGTAAACTACTTAAAGCAGTGCACAACTGGTGTTTATTTGCAGCCAGATAGCATCAAAACTAAGAATTTAAGAGCACTCCAGAAAAGACGGGAGAGTTAAAAGATACCAAGAGTCACCTTCAAAATGAATGAGAAAACCCAAATTTCGCTAGGGTTGTAAAAGAAGCTATAAGCCTCAGAACATGATCCAACCTGTACCACATCAGGGAATCAGGGCACTCTTAGTCTCACATGAGAACTAGTATTGACTTTTACGGAATATTTCTTTTCCCACTGATACAAGTCAATGGGCAGGATTTGATCCTAGCCAGATTGATGCACCAGGTACCCACACAGCTGATCCAAGTACAAAATGAGCTCTGCATGTTATGTGTGCTGGGGATACCAGGATCACCAAGCCTGCAGTGTGCTTTTCTGCACCCACTCCATGAATCCTGCTCATCAGATTTGCTGCATATTCCACAAGGGATTTTAAATTAACTCTGAACAAAGAACTGAAGTTTAACTCTCCCAGTTCCCAGGCTGAATCAGGAAGACTACCACTTCCTTGTGATTCTGACTGGAAAATAACAGAGCTGGTAAGAAGGGAGGCACAGAGTATTCCTCCGCATACCTCTGCTTTCGAGAGAGAAGAAATACATTTTCATGTGCCTCAACGTTTCAGGTTTAGGCACCATTTCTCTTTAGTTCTCATTTCATCTTTTCTCAGTTTTCACCTGGTTTTACTAGAATTCCTGAAGCTTTACTTCATGCATCTGCTCCCTTGCACTTTATCTCTCTGAGATCGCAGGGAGGGTTTCACTCCTGGCACGCCGCGCACGGCTACTGGAGCATGTTAGCAATTAGGGCAGCCCACGGGCTGGCTGCAAGGAGCGGGAGCTGCAGATCTCCACATGGGATGAAAACAGAGCACTGTTGTAGCTGACACCTGGCTCTCCAGTACCATTTTCCCACCGGGTATTTTGTCATACAAAAGAAAATCCTCTGCAGAAGCACGAGACTGTCACTGATCGCAGTCACGGGTCCGTGAAAACCGTGAAATCACCGCCAGCTTCAAAAACGGCTTTGAAGTAAAGGGACACATACACCAATAACAATCAGATAACATCTTTCACTTTCCCTTCCTGAGTTCCCCCCTGGGCCCTTTCCCTCACCTTTTTTCTCTTTCTCTCACTCCATTCCTCACCAAAGCCTCAGACTTATGGTTGGACTCGATGATCTTAGAGGTCTTTTCCAACCGTAACAATTTTGTGATTATATGATTTTTACCACTGCTCTGCTTTCCTCTCTACTTAATGCCACACATGTGAAAAACCCATGGCTCCACCTGCTTTACAGTTAGATTATGCTTTCTTTCTCATTAGTACATCAGATATAACCACGGTTCTCAACAGAATGGGAAAATAATGTGTAGGGGATCCATATGTAAGATAAAGCTCAATATTTTGTTTACATATTTCATGAATTAAGACACTCTTTTCTATCCTCAGCTGCTGGCAGGTTGTGTTGTGATGATTATCAAATCATCATGCATGATAGCTACTATTTGTTGTATATGCTATTAAATTATCACACGTGCAGTCAAGTTGATGGCTTTCTCTGCAAGAGCTATACATCACAGGAAAAGAATATTTATTAAATCTCTCCATTTTCATGGAGGCAACAAAAGTATCTGACTATAATTCCACCTGCAATACTAATGAACTGAGAAAGAATAATGAAAAATCTGAACCGTCTACAGTGACATGATTTTCAATACTAACCTCTTCACAGATATATGGTGGGCTGAGTAACATAAGAAGACCATCAGGAGCAGAAAATCTTGAGACACTATGTTTAAAGAGGGATGTTTACAATTCATATTTCAACACGAGTAGGAACTTCACCAACTAGCACTTTTTACTATAACAGCATATCCAGGTTTTCCCTTCAAATTTAGGTGTTTAGTGCTTAAAATAAATACCTGTTTATTACCTACCTAATAAAAAAATCTGAGGAGTCAAAAAGACTGTTAGATCATAGAGAAAAACTAATGATGAATATTATCTTGCTTTACTTTCTAGAATTCTTTATTATAAATAATTTTCTGCTTTTTGTCCTGATAGTGAAATGCATTTTGAATTAGACATCTGATACCAAGTAAAGGCTATTACACTACACATAGCTGAAGATATATTTGGTGGAAAAGTGTTTTGGTAGTTAAAATACAGCTTGATATCTGGGTTGTCTTATACTTTATGCCATACAAAATTATTTCAAGTTCAACACCTTCATTGTTTGCAGTAATCCTTTCAATTTTTGGCATGGAGAGAGTCAACAGGTCACAGAAGTGCCTTTCCCTTCTACTGTGAAATTTCATTTGGGTCTGAAAAAAAGCCCTGAGCTCATGGGGCTGTGACCTCAGTCAGGAAGTCCACAATTTCTAGTGTTCATCAACAGGAGGGCAATGATCTCCTCAGTCTCATGGCCAACCTCAGCAACAGCCACATCCCTTGAGATTGAGCTTTAGAAAGGGCAGCTTGACAGCTCAGTTGGTTAACGTCTATGTAAAAATTCTTCACAGCCAAATCCCTCACAGTGCTGTGTAGTGACATTGTTACATTTGCAGATAATGGCATTTTGCTCAGACTGAACAAAACTGTGGTTTTTTCTACTAAAAAACCACACAACTCTAAATAGATGCTGTTTCATCCCAGGAAATGAAGATCAGTCCTGAATTTAAGATACTCTGCCCTCTAAGCTTCTTGTCTTTCTCTCTCTCTTTTTTTTTAGCCAGGTTAAATCTGCCTTGATATCATTCAACACCTCTCTTCCTCTCTTAAAGGTCTCCCTCTGTAAGATGGAAATAGCAGCCCTGTATGTCAAAAGGAGATAAATGCCTTAATATTCTCCAGGTACTTTGCTGGTACATTGATGGATGTCCTAAATGAAGCTAAAAGTAAATGTACAATTCCACATTTAATTCCAGCCTTAAAGACAGAAAGGACTCTGCAGAGAATAATGAAAAGAAAGACGAAAGTAGGAAACTGTCTAGAGTACGTGTGAACACGTAATTAAAGACTGCACCTTAATGCAAAAGGCAGATGAATTAGAACTGCAAATCCACTTAGTGTTAACACTCCTTGCTTCATAGAACTTCACAGATTAATGTTCTTTTAATGTATTTATGAGCAATGATGTACAAACTTATATATATTTAAGCATTAAATGGAATGGATCAAGTCTGACTCAGGAGAGAATTGCTATGCAACAACTACAGGAAATAAAATCTGGATAAGAAATGTCATTTGTACCGGAAATCAATTTCAAAACAGTCATCGATTTATTCATGGGGCTCTAACAAAAAGGATAAATTTTGCTTTCCAAGTTAAAATTAGAAAAGTCATTATAAAAAAAAAAAATCTCACCATTACCTTAAATCCATTTTAACCAACTCGGTCAAAAACTCCATTTATTACAAACTGTAACTTTGCAGTCATCATTATTTCCCCACTCTTGTGATAATTTACACAGCTGCCACCCCATACCATGCTTTCCCTATGGGTTCATCTCCCTTTTCCTCTCAGTGATCTCCTGCTGCCACACTTCAGATTTGGTCCACCCACTACCCACCCTGCACAGGGATGCACATTTGAGTCCTGCTCTCAGGCTCACTGCAGACAGGGTTGAGGCCAGGCTGGAGAAATCCTTCGGGAAGGGAAACCCCTTGATTTTTGTGTTTTTATGGAGTGTGGCTATGACCCCACCATCTCTGCTAATACCTTATTTGATGGCTTGCTTGCCTCCCCTGGAAGCATGGTGCCCTGGAGCACCCTCCTACCCACACCAAAAGTGAGACTTCCCCCTGGCAGGGGGAAAAAGGTGAAAAGGAGACCAACACAGGCCAAACATGAGAGCGTGCACAGCCATAGTCTCGGTATACACTGACTCTTCTCTCTGAAAGGCTTCCTCAGAAGCTGCCCACCCTGCCCCTTCCCTCTCCCCACAGACCCATAACAGGATTCACATTAGGACTGCTCTTCAGCTGATGTTAATTCAGCTCAGTTTAATTTGACTCAAAGCTCAAATGAAGGGAGAGAACAAAGGGTAAAATAAATAAAAATAATGAAGCAATTGCTCAGTTAGTGTAATTGCATAGGCTTCAATAGGACTACGCTAATTTCCAGCAGCTGGAGTTCTGGCACTATATTTTTATTTACTTTACCTCCTGTACTTAATTTCCTACCCTCCCATTTGTTATTTTCATGTCCTATGGTGGCTTCATTTGGAGTGTAAATTTCTTGAGGAATCTTGGTTGGCGGGGGGGGGCTTAAACAACCACCCATGTCTAGGACATAAAATAAATGCATTCCACTAAAAGATAGGTTGGAGAGATGTGGTGGGTATTGATATAGTATAGAATTGGAGTAAAAATTATATCTATATATATCTAGATCCAGCTCCACAAAATTTTCCACCTTGGACAAGATCTAATTTCATGCACAATGTTCATTGCTCCATTTTACAATTCATAACTTAGGAATAATATTTTCTTGGTCAGGTTTTGTATGAAGTAGTCTGCACATGTTTTTGGCCAGGCATGCTTTTGTTCCTTGAAAATATGATAACTTAAAAGATATGTTTCTTAATGACCATCACATAAATTGACTGTATAACCCATTTCCCCACCAGCTATTTGAGAAAGAGTGGGGTGGATGACATACAAAGTGATATTTGGAAAGTATCACAGGACTCCCAGCTGCCAAAGCTACTGCCAGGGAGCAGGCAGACCTAAAAACACAACAATGTGATGTATCTTCCACTTTCAGAGCTTTATCCTACTTCTCAAAAGAAGGAGCATTGAGAGAACTGGTGGCTATCTTTCAGCTGGTGCAACTTCTTTTGGTGGTCTTTTCTTCTTGTATTTGTATCCCTACCAAAGCAACCAAAGGTCTAAATCAGCCAAATTGTGTATTTTGGTGAGAACTATTTACAGAGAACACCCTAATTCTAGGTCTCAGAAGTTTAAATCTGTTGAACCACTAACCAGCAAAGAACGACAGGACTGATGACGAAAACAGATACAGAGATGCACTGAATTGCAGTATAATACCTTCACTTCTGTGATAGATCCCCAGAGGCCTTGCTATTGGTGACAAGAAAAAAAATATATTGCTGAGGATTATTATGTGACAAAAGTCCTCAAAATGTTTATGTTAATAAACTGAACTCTGCTTCAAAGTTCTTTCTGAATGGTCAAGGCGAGGTTGGTAAAAATGTTTTTATTTGTGTTCTCAATTTTTTCTTAGTAATTATAATACCTTAGATAGAAGGGATTTAGGTATCATTAAATATTGTATAACTATCACTGCAAATTACCAGCTTATGTAATACTTATTTAATATTTAATAAATTATGTGGAATCAGTTTTATCAATTTGTGGGGAGGAAAAAAATCCATAAAGCAGTAACAATTCCTAGTCAAATAGCTGCACAAAATGCTTAGGACTAGGGCTGAAAGGACATAAACCCTGCAATCCTGTAATGAAAATGTGATTAGACCTTGACTGTTCCCGAGGGGAGGAAAGGCTTTTCTAATACAAAGCGTCCCTGTACACGTGCAGCAGGGGCTGGGAGTCAACCTGTGCTGTTACTGCATGGAAATATGAAGTTTAATGTTATTTAATGTTGATAATTATCTTTATGCAGATAGACACACAGGTTACATGTACAGTTCTTGCTGTTTACTCTCACTCTTTCTGGCAATTTTTCAGTTATATTCCTCAGATCTACCTATCAGCACCTGATATTGACATATGTTAATGTGTAACACAAAACTGTGTTTTACTCACCGCTTACTTCCATCCTTTCCATACTTCCACCAGCAAAAATGAAACTTCTGGTCACAATCTGTGAAGATATTTTTAAGATATAAGTTTTTACCTTGGAGTTCTGTTATTTTGTAGCCAACTTAATGGTATAAAACACCATGTCTTTATTTCCTAACAATGGGTAGGGATGAGGTCTTGAACAACCATTCAGGTCAAAATAATCTGGTTTCATGGTTTCTGTAGCAAAAGTTACAATAATTTTCTACATGCCAGATCCATTATTAAAGTCCTGTTTGTCAATACTAAGAAATTTTAAATAAAAATTTAAAACAACATTTTTACATTTTAGTCCTAAAGCTGGATTTCTTAGGCAAACCTGCTCCTAACTTTCCCATAACTTTCAAAATAACGTATTTTCCATTAGCTGGAAATATCAATGTATAGATTTGGGGGGAAAAAAAAGTATTTAAATTGAGTGTAAATCATTCTGTCACCCAAGCTCAAAGATTTTGTTTACAGTTATTTTTGCAGACCATTTTCATATAAATATGCCATAAATATTTTCCCGTTATGTTTCCATTTCCTAAGGTACAAATGCCATTCTGAGATGTAATATCATCATGATAATTTGCACTGGTGTGGCAGCGTAGGTGAACGCATGCATAAAAGAAATTGGTTTGTGGAAGAAAGACTGATTGCCAAGGAATCTGGTGCTACAGCATTTTAATAAGAGAATTCTTATGTCAGAAACCAGGTTATTTAATAGTGGGTATGAATCAGATTTTTGACAGAAGAGTATTACTGCTTTTTTCCCAGGAATCTGTTGTTTCTAAGGTTTTGCATTAATACTTGTGGATGACGTAAGGTTCATAAAATAATGCAAAACTCACCCCATCTCCCCAAGATCAAAAGCCCCAGTATTCCCCCTGAAACGAAGCCAGCACTCATGTAAGGATTTAACAAGGACAGTGGGTCAAACGTTGAGCTGAAGAACGGAAGCTGAAATGGAAGTTATAAAATTTGGTCTGGGGACTATTGCAGAGCCAGTATTTAATGAGTTCAGTCCAGCAGTAAATCAGGAAAGGTCTAACAGTGAAGGGAATAAAGAGCTCAGTGGTGTCTGTGGTGTTTTTCCTATATTTCAAGAGATTTCACTTTCAGAATCATTACACGAGATGAATTTGTTCAAACAAAGCCTGAAGGGATTTGCTCTATTAGTCCTAGACGGGAAGAAGAGTCTAATTTCTTTAGTACAGACTTTATCCAATTTGTGATTCCTCTGAAATGTCTTTGCATACACATATTTATATCTATTTACTGTGAGAAGCCTTTCCTTGAGAAAAAATATACACAGCTTTCACCACTAATTCATTGCAATTTATAATATCTTTATCCTGTAAATATCTGTATTAAAAGGTTCCTAAATATAACTTATTACTGGCATAAAAATGATTATCAGTTTTTGAAAGTTGTTGCTCTCAGCTATTTTGCGTTGCCTGCATGAACTTCCAATGCTAGCACTCATGAGCATCTTAGTGTTAAAATCCCTGTTGAGAAAGACTTTTTTCCTGGGATGAAGCACAAAACAGCAGGAGACTAAGAACCTAGAAGTTAAGGACTTCTTTAGGTTTGTTTTGGTAGTCTTCTGTTTTTGTGTTAAACCTTTCAAATATTCCATCTTGCTGGTCATCACAAAAACCTCCGTTATAGGTTCATCTTGGTACTGCCTGCACAAGACATCTAAATGAAGTTTATTATATGGAAAAGTTTTATCCTATTTCATACTTTTTTTTAGTTTTTTATCAGACAAAAAACAAATCATAAACAAGCCTGAAGCTCCTGAAACCATATTAAATCCAAAAATGTGCAATTTTTTTTCTTTTTTTCAAATTAACAACTTGGCTTTTACATCAGTAACAAACTGAACTGTATTGAGTAAAATTCATGGATGACTTTTCAGCTTAAGCACAGGTTATGATGTGTTTATTTCATTTTTATTTTAAAATAAATATATATTAATATTCCATTATAAGTATAAATAAATTCAAGCCCAGTCCAATTTAACTAGAGACTAAAGAGTTTATTCATAAGTGATTTTTCCCATTGGCAGCAGCATTTGTCCTATAATGCACTTATTCTTGCTGTTCCTGTCTGTGAAATAAAAACAGAACAAAAACTTAAAGACATCATTTCCCCTAGATAATTTATCATTATGTAAATTTCATGTATCACGTGTATAAACCCTGGAACTATAATTTAAAATGTGTATTTTCCAATTATTAATTGTTGCTGTCATCATGAATTATTTCATCCTGTCAGGTAAGAACTGAAGCTATCAATTAAGATAAAATGAGAACTCATCCCAATTGACTCAGCATGGTCACATAATTAGCAGTCATTTATAGACTCTCCCATTCATGGTGTCACTCCATTTACAGACTACAATAGTGAGGGAAGATGAATGTCCCAAACTGTTTGAGGCTGATATAATGTGCGAATTGCAGTTCCAAGTACAGCAATAATGCCATTTATGGGACAATTCTGTGGTGAAAAGAAATTTGTTATTAACTATGACACATATTTTTATAAACCTTTCTACTGCAAGTAGAGTCAAGGCAAGAGTCTTTGGATATTGAAGCTTTTCCAGTTTTAGGAAACAATTCTTTTCCTCTAATGATAAAATTGAGAGAACCCAGAGTGCTCCTTTAGAACCAGTCAAATATGGTTTAAATGCCACAAAATACAGACTGTGAGGTAAATATTACATTACTGTAGCCCACACCATTTTTCCTTGTCCTGCTAAAAGTTGAAAATAGATTCCTCACAGCAGGAGTTTATGTGTAAATTCTTACTGCTCAATGACACCAAAAGACAGAACCACTAAAACTTTTAGATCTTTTTTCTGCCTTTCTCAAATGTAAAGACTTTTTCTATGGCTTTTTCCATATAGGTTGGATTCCATATCCACTCACACAGCACTGCATGAATTTTGGCCTATTTCAGAGGCCGGGGATGGTATAAATATATATAAATAACAGTGCGCTTTTAAATGTCTTCTAGTTTTCACAGAGAGTGAAAAAAGAACAGACGTAGATTGCTGAACTTCAACAGGTAGATTTTGCCATATGTTAGCATTTCAAAAAGTTAATTAAAAATATGTTCTGCTAAAGAAACTCATCTGAATAAATATTTAAAACTTCAGAATTTTGAAACTCAAACCCATAGTCCTTATGTTTATACACTAAATGTAGCATAAGTGGCATTTTTTCAAAGATCAATTTACATTTAAAAAGGGGATAAATGAAGCAAATATTTTTTAAAAATTGAAAGGAGAAATATATTTATGAACTCTGAATTGTATTTTTTTTTAAGTTCAAAGTTTTGACTGTAAGACTATGATACAATTTCTAAAAATAAACAGGGAAACATACAAAAATATGTATTTTTCTTCCCCTTCAGGCAGTATGGGAAAACACTTCATCAAATACATGTCTGCATGTGCACAACAGTTTCAAATTACAAACTGCATTCTCTAGCTTTTACAGGAAACCACTGTGCTTGGTGGCAGTATTAAGTTATTTTTTTATTGGCCTAGGATGTGTACTGGTTAAAGCAGAGCTATTTGGTCAACCACACATACAGGAGTGTTTACCCACAATTAATACAGCACACATCAATCACGTGTGAGCAGGACGTGCAGACAGACACGGGGCTGACTGGAAGCCCCAAGTTTACCTCCACGATCTGCAAATTATCTCCAGTCAACCACACAAATGTTTCCTCTAAGCAGAAAGAGATGGAAGGGCAGGCGAACTCTCAATACTGAAGAACCAGCCTCCCAGATTTTAAGCTATTTTTGACACCTTCTCCTCCCCAGCTGTGCTAATCTTACTTCTTCCTGAGTGGGCCAAAGGATGCAAACTTCTGCGATCATTTAGTGACTACGTAAAGCAGAAGAAACTTGGCACCATAATCTCAAAGCACTCTGAGAAAACTACCAGTTACATTTAATTCTAAATCAATAGACCTTCCAAATTATTGTTGAAAGCCTTTGAAAAACCACAAAAAAGAGAAATTCTTAGGAAACTGAAAAAAAAAGGTGCGCAGAAGTTTTATACATTATGCACCCAAATATCCTTTTTCTCCTGCTGTCATCGTCTGCCACAGAGTCAGGAGCTGGATGGAAATGAGTCTACAGTGCTAGAAAAAGAAACCCTCTACTGATTGAAGTAACTGCTGCAAAGTGGCGGGGACAAGATACACATGAACCTGGGAACACATCTCCACCCAGTTCTGCCGGCACCACTGTTTTGTTGCTGTTACTGTTCTCTGTGGAAAAAGAATGCAAAGGCTTTCAACATTCAACATGCCCTTACATGAAATTTATGAATAAGCAAGTATTTGTCCTTGGGTTCTCTCAGACAGTAATTCTTAATTTAAGGGTCGTATTCAGAGCTAAAATACTGTAAATGGCACCAGTGTTTATTCGCTACAACAGTTTGCATCGCCACACAGCCCTTGATGGTTTTAAGGTAAAACAGAATCTGTGACGCAGGATACTCTAAAGCCTGAAATTGGTGCAGTCATAAAATAACTCAAAATAAGGGACATACCGGATGTACTGTGTTATCTGGCAGCAATTAAAGAATGTGGAATGGCAGATATATCCTGCAAGGCTGCCTGGAACGCCTTCAGTGGGTTAATTCTGTGTGGAATCCTACTTTGAATTTCTCACATGAATTTTCACAACATCTTAGGAAATCTTTTTTGCTGTTTGGAAACTTTGCTCTACTGGCAGATAGTAAGGGACAAGCAAATTTTTCTAAGCACCCTGAATGCTAAATTCTAGATGTGGCACTTTGAAATAGCTCATTAAAAGCCATTTTATTTCAAATTCAAGATATAAAAGCTTTCATTTCTGCAATGCCCAGGAAACTCTCCAAATAAAACCCAAGGTTGTACCATCCATATTTTGCAAATGTTTCCCAATGGTCTATGCTTTCCTCCACAAGTATGGCAGCCAAATAATTCCTCTGCAAACTAGCAACAACCACTCATCCAGAAAAATAAAGTTAACGGTTTGAAATGTCAAAGCTTCCCTTTAGTGTGGAGCTGGGATCATTTCCAGATATTTTTTATCCCAGTTTCTTGTCCTCTAAGGTACCAACCAGTCAGGCTTTTGGGCAACCTTGTGTGTGTTTGGGTCACATAAAAAGAAAATTAGACCCTCTGCTTTTTTTTGTCTTATTGAGAGCTTGGGACTGCAGTCCATGCTGTTAATCTTGACATTCCAGGACGTATAACTACTGTTCTCCTTTGAATTTTTCTTATTACTAGCCAGGGAAACTGGTATTTGGACTTCTCCATGGACTTTAAAAAAGAATAATCCCAGGCTCATTCCCATTCTCATTCAAGCTAACAAAACGTTTGCCATGACTTCAGTAGAGTGCCAGGCCCCCAAGGAGGACTTTCTCAACATTCAGTTTCAGCTTTTGTAGTTCCACGTGGCTTAACCCAAAAGTTGACTCACTTGGGAAGCGCAATTTCTTGAATTCTTTGCACGCCGAAATACACATTCCAAAACTTGCAGAGGCCAGTTTAAAATAGAAATATTTTTGCCAAATGTGCCGTGCTTTTTCCTCCATTTTTTCCATGGAACCTGTGATTTACTGTGACCTTGGCAAGTTCAGGCATAACTTGATGTTATCACAAGAAGATGCACATAAGGAAGTGTGGATGGGGATTTATGCTGTCTGGAGAAGTCACTTTTGGACAAAAGTCGTTTGTGCAACCATTTCCCCTTCAGTGCAGGAACAGGGTGATGTCCTCCCATGATGCTAAAAAAGAGTATGGCTGCTATGACAAGGGTGAAACAGCTTTCCCAGTGGAAGCTGACGTTATTTCTTTTGCAAAAACCTTCAGAACTTTCTGAAAAGGGACTCAGTATTTGGTGATCATTACGGACTTTTTCGGAAAACGTGCTTTGCTTCGCAAGAAGTTACTCAGAATGTGGTTCAAAATGCGTTTTTCTAACTGAAGAGAAACGTGTGGTGTATATGAAAAAATACAGAAACCCATGAAAGATATCTTTGTTAAATGTCAGTGATATGTGTCTGTTATTTTTCTGTCTTGCAAGCTAATAAACTTAAGACCAGTTGCTTTACAGACAGGGTAGTTATTAGCTCTCAGTAGAAAATAATGTACCGCAGGGAATTTACAGCATAAGAAAAATGCTCTTAAATATTTGGGGCCATCTGAGCCACCCAGGTTAAGTGTTTTCTGGCAGTAGAGGTGTTATTGTTGCCATAGCCCTGCCACATGATGTTATTCTCCCAAGTAAAATGTAGTTCTCCTATTAAAGACCTCTGCTTAAGTCCATGATTTCCTTCTCATACCCAGGATGGAAGAGAGGTTTATGAGGATTGTGCAAAAAAGCAAAAAGAATGAAATTGCTATCAGTATTTTAAATAAAGCAGGTGGACTCCAATAAAAAGGCATTTAATTTCTGGCTGCTGTCACAGAAAATAGAATCATTGAAGGACTACGTTATTGAGTACAGTGACCATACACTTGCTGCTTCTGTCTTTCAGGAAGAGCAGAAGACACCCAAAACCAAAAATAAGACATTACAAAAACAGCTCTGTGGGGAGGTATCTAACCCTAATGGTTTTATTTTCATGGAACCTCCTTTTTGCTATTAGACATCTTCTGGTTTTTCTTAATTGTAACTTAAATCTAACTAATGAAGATCCAGACTGGCAATAAGAACAGCTACTGTTGCAAACCCAACAGCCAGACTGTGTGGTGGTTGTCAGGATTATCAACCACCTTCCAGACAGAAAAATAAACATGAAATTGTATTTTCAAACCCTCCCAAACAATGTCTGGCTATACACATTCTTGGCCTTATACTCTGCTTTTAATAATGTAAATAGAAAATTATTCTGCATTAAAACTTGAAAAAATTGCTTCATCCCTTATTCCAGGGCACCTATAGCAAAGCTGAGATTTTATGAGAGTAAATAGATTAGACCTGAAATGTTATTTTTAGTCATGTAGTTATTCATGAGCAAAGGGTTTTTTAGATACAAACCAGGTGCAGACCAGCTGCTTTGTGTATCTGTGAAAGTGGCCTCAAACTGAACAAAAACATTGCAGATACCTATCTTTGAATAACAGCATTTCTGTGTCACACAATTCCTCCATGTTATTCTTGTGCAACATTTTTCCATAACTAAATAATTGGTGTGCTCCTCAGCTGAGGTCAAAGCTATGCCACATCTGCCTAAGCAGAGCCTCCAAAGGGCACCCTCGTGGCCATGCTGGAAAGGCAGAGAGAGCAGACTGCTCCTTCCCAGGTTCATGGACCATCCTGGGATAGAAGGAGCCCCCTCCCAGCCCCTGCTACATGCTGAAAGAGCCATGCAATAGCAGCATAGATAGAAAAACAGCAAATCCTGCCAAACAGGCTGTTTGAGGCAAGGACTGTAAACCCCAGTGGAGGTCAGTGTCTCCTTGACCATAAACAAGCGATAGTGATTAATATTAACATGTAAATTTGTGTGGGGAAGGGAAGAGATGCCTTGAGGAAAGCTACAATGCTCAGTAATAACCTAAACTTCATTTCACATATCTCACAGTGATTTGCACTTAGCTTCTGAATATAGGCCGGAAGCAACGTTTGATTGGAAAAATATTATGCAGCCAGAAAGCAAGGGCTGAGAGAAAGGAGCCTACAGCACTTGAGACTAGGGGCTGAAAGTTCCATCTGATAGAAAAATGAATGCCTGTTGATCTGGAGCAAACATAATGTGAAACATGTTTGCTGAGTGAGAAAAATGTTGGTTGGGCAATATCAAAAGCAGCTGTGGTGTGACAGTCTAAAACCAATTAAGTAAATGTGACATGGCAGCAAAAGAGTCCGTGTGGATTTGGGTCTGTGACGTTACTAGAGGGGACAGTGGTGTAGAAGTGTCTCACTAAGCTGTAACTGTGACGACAGCACAGGGGACCTGCCAAGGGTGGGGGTAAATATGCGTATTACTTAGATTCTATGTGTCTTTCTTTTATAATTATTATAATTATTCATTAAATCTCTCAGATTTCCAGCTGATCAGATGCATCTCATGATATGGTGAGGGTAAACTAACAACACAAGTAGCCACACTCATCTGATATTTACCTAACATTCTCCATTCCCTGGATTTCTTCTTGTTCTTCTTGGAATCAATCCTGAAAATAAACAAACAGTCAAACCACATAACCAAAAAACCCCAAAACTCCACTAATACACAATTTATTCTGCCAGACAAGAAATGTCTTAGATTGACCGTGCTGCGATTTTCAAATCTGCAAGAATATAATAAAATATCTATACATTTTTACTATCAAGAGCAGATCTACAGCCACCATTCTTCTCCTTTGCAGGAATATGCAATGCCTGCAATGGAATGGGTTTCACTGCTTTCTGAGGTATTACTAAAAGAAAAGATCACTGGTTTGTATAAAAAGACCAGATATTGACACGCTGATCGAAGACTAGGTGGGTAAGATACACTGTATATCAATATTTTGTAAAGTGGCATGGGATAAGAAACTACTTTTTGTACTTGAAAATACTGGAAAGCCAAAATTCAAACACAGATAACAAGGCTCATGTCTTTTTCATCTCTTTTTGTGGGTTTCTTCTTGAACAAAGAAACTAGTATTCAATTTTTCTAGTTATTTGAATCACAGAAGATATTTCACCAATGAGTCACTGTCAAGAGACCAGATGAAAAAACTTTATCATCAAGAGATAATGTAACAAAGCAATGCAAGTTTACGTTGCAGATTATTATGCAGGAGTTTCAACATGCTAGGATTCTCGTTTTCAATGTCTGCTTGCAATAATTCAGTCAAACATGGGCTGTTCAATGCCCCAAATTGTGTTAGCAGCTCTTTTTCCTGAAGCTTTCCACATTTCCATAGAACTGGAGCAACTTTCTTTCAAGCTTCCCCGACATACTCCCACCTTTTCCTTAAGGGAGCACTTCAGGATGGACGGATGGTTTAGTCTCTGTGACCCCCTCACTCGGTGGTGTCACTGTGACTGCCAAGAAGTGGCTGACATTGGCTTTAAGTGCCAGGCGAAGGCCAGGAGTAGCCAGACAGACACCGGTGATTCACCCCGCGCTTAATGCACATTTCTGCTGCTGTTAATCTGCCTGAATCACTGACCTACAGCTAATGGATTCAATAGGCTTTCTGCTTAAGTCTGACCAAGCTATTACTAACACAGCTGGGCGAAAAAAGTACAAAAAATACTTTGAATATGAATATGATCTTTTAATGACCTTCTCTATTCCTAATGCTTTCAAGCCCACTTGCTTCCAGGTCAGACTAATGTCTAAAGCAATCATCCCAAGCCAATGGGTTATCTTTGGTGCCTACAAACCATTCCACTTGGTGAGCTTCCCTTTTTTTCCCAACAGCAGCTGGGAAAGTAATTGCTGGTGGAAACACATGGACACAGTGAGCTTCAGCACCGCCAGGACTGCATTAGACCATGTGGTTAACTTGAACTGCGTGCGTTTGGATTCCCTGCCTTAATTCTGAACCCACAACATAAGGGGAGCATATTTCCCTGCTCCCACATCATTAATTGCAATCACTGTTATCCAAATAATCTGGTTCATAGGTAAAAATTGTTTCAAAAAAACATTGAGAGAAAGACAATAGATCAACTAACAATAGACTGGCTAATCACTTAGGAAAACTAATAAAATAATGGTGACATATTAATAAACCACTCCGACTCCTGGCTCATCCAGTATTTGGTCTATAAAGTACAACAAATCCAAAATCCATCTGCTAAATTCTACTGACACTGAAATCTATAGGAACTCTTGATTCTTGTGTACAGTGACGGGTCAGCTCAGTGAGTTCAGCCAAGCACTAAGGTCTGAATTTGGCTTCAGGAATTCTGACATGCCTCCACCTCCAAGGGATTGCAAAGGTTTACCGAGCGCTGTAAATAGCCCAAGCACAAGGCTCCAAGTAAGCAAACGACACAAGAAGCAGCTGCGTTAGGTTTTAGCAATAAAAACATTGTTACCTTCTGCCTTACATAGATTTTCTACGTGACAAACATCAGAATTTAACAGTTGCAATATTCAGCACATTTTTATCCAGATAAATATTGAAAACATATTTAATGCAATATTGAAGGGATTACAGAATTCAAAAAAGGGAAAGTCTGACTAATGCTGCAGCTGTGCAGCATTCCAGTGAATCCAAGCCATTGCCAGCATTTATTAGCCACTCAGCCTTTGACAATAAACAATCTCCAGCTCATGATCATATATCCAGACAGATAGATGTACAGTATTGCCTACACAGACACATTAACACCGTCCTGTCTACATGAATATTCTCCAGCATTAGCTTTACTTCAGTGAGCCTCCTTCAAAAGGTGCAGATCAATTTTGATTTTATTTTCTTTAATGATTGTAAACAATTACAGAATAACTTGCTTTGTTGTGCCTTTACTTTTGTTTTCTGGAATAATTATAGCAGTCTGAAGTATGTGAAGGCTGTTTATTCCTGACATTAAAATGAAGACTTTAGCCACTTTACAAAATCATACTTTAGGCTGGAAAAATGTTTTTCCCCATAATATTTGGAATCAAACTACTTAAAGTTGCGATAGTAACTACAATAGGGAGCAGGTTTTCATCCACTGGAGTGGGTGTGTTTTAGGAAAGGAAACACCAATGGAAATGTCTAGGCATGTGCTTCTCAGGGAAAAGTACAGTATTAGAAATATCAAAGAAATAATCATGATGCTACCCCTCTAAATCAGATGAAGAAAAAACTCAGGGATTGTTTCCCACCCTTTTGTGGAACAAGTAACATAAGTTTTGTGAAGTCACTTCCATTTCAGCATGCATTCCACGTTGGATTCAGATAACCAGGCACACGCAGGATGGACTCAAAGCTGCCTCCCTTATCTTTGGCCACCACCACATTATAAACTTCAGTTAAGAGCTTTATTTATATTTGGTGTCTGTGAAGGTTCAGAAGATGAAGCAAAGAGAGGATTGTCATTAACTAAACAGAACTTTGCAACGTGAAAGAGTTTTGGTTTCTTGAAATACCTGCTTTGCCAAGGACATGCTCAAGAGTTTATATCATAAAAACCAGGACACTTGCCTTGAAATACAGTATTAAAACTGGACTAATACCAGCCAAGACGAATCTCCAATCTGAGAGACTGCTCTGAGAATGGTCTAAACAAGAAAACAAGAATGCTTTGCAAAGGAAAAGCCAGGGAAATGATTCAATACTTCTGATAATACAAAGCAGAAAGTCACACGAGAGAGCCTCTCATATAAAAATATGTATTGTTTCAATACACAAGATAAAATACTTACTTGGCCCCCTTTCTCTTCTGTTTCTTTTAGTAAACGAAGAATGAAATGTCACCAGTATTATTCAGTTATAGTCTTGTCAAAGTTCAACATATCAGAGAAAATCTCCAATAATACTGAGGAAGAGATTGTTGTCAGCTGGAGAGTGTTTTATTGTGGTACCTTTATATGATAGTTTTATAAATATAGTCCAAAAACAAGTGGAAAAAGCAACAGATTCCTTGCAATATAGGCAAGGATTAGGGTAAGAATAATACATCTATTTTCATTTTTCCTCCAGTGCTGAACATTCCAACATTAAGTACAATGGAAAAGTATTTTAGAAGCATATTTTTCATTAACATAAAATTTTCCCTTCAGCACAACCATCTCCGGAGCTGCACTTATCACTTGAAATGATAATTCTCAAAGCAGCCTTGGGTAGTGAGGATGCAAACTAACAACAGTAGCACCAAGCACCCAGGTGGGGACCCAGCTAAACACGAATCATTCCTGACGCCTTCACACTGGTCTGAGCTGCCAGACATGCAGATTCCAAAATTGTTGCAGTTTGTAGTGCATTTTAGGACAAATATTTGGAGGTAAAACAAACTGGATGAAGTTACACACTGCACCTTATGACTGCAATAGACAAGTAGCTCAATCAGGTATAACTCATGAGCAGGATAGGCAGGTCTAACTAATACTTTCATCAGTCATCCTAAATTTCCGGTATTTGTTAGTCATTACATTTCAAAACCTCTCTCCTGGAAAAAGATGGAGCCATATATCCTGGTCTATATCCCAGATTTACAAAAATTGCAGTTGTATGGGTTTTAATCCTCTGACCACTCAGCCAGCAGAGCAGGGGAGATCAGGGAACTGCCCCAGGGAGGTGAGAGACAATTCTGATCACACCGAGCCGTTGCTGAACTGCCCTTGAAGCTCAGCTAGGGAGCAAGAGTTCTGGGCTTGGAACTGGATCCAGCTGGCATGAGACAATTAAACACCATGGTTGTTACACTGTTCTTAGATATTTTTAGTAAAACAAGTATTGTTAAGATACAACTTCAACCCAGACTTGCTCAACGACAGAAAGTTGTCAGGTGGTCAACCAAAAATAGTCAACCTTATGGAGTCATAACAAATTTTTCCATTGATAGCCCTTGCACACTCTTTCATTAATGACTGAAGAATGCAGGAGAATTACTGAACATTAATTAGTTTTGGAAGTCCCAGCACAGCTAGTAACTCACATTTACTAGAATTTCACTATTTCAAATAGCATTCCACCCCAAAAGGAGCGGGATATCACCCCTGAGTTCACATCAAGTTCAGCTTGCAAAGCACCACCGTACAGTATGTGCTGCTGGATATAACAAAATAAAGAAAATGACTGCAGCTAAACTGAGATTATTGAACCTGAGAGAGTTGCTGGAATCAATGATCTCCAACTGAAATCCTACCACGGTGGTCTGATCCAGAGGACATTTATTACTGTATAAGGAGCACTAGCCCAAGAGACTAGGCAAAACTCAATAAATACATTTTTCATTTATGAGCACGGTGATAACCTGGACAGTCAACGAAGATCCTTTAACAACAAAAAAATCACTCATTCCTCTGGCCTTTGGTTAAATCTTTTTGATGCTTCACAGAGGTTTAGGAGAAGCTGTGGTCAGGGATCAGGAGCTCAGATGCAACTGCCTGCAGGTGATAGTCATATAAAAGATAAAAGGGTTATAATACCATATGGCATCCAAGCAATCAAAAAGAACACTGGCAGAGAAGGAAAACAAGTTAAAAAGGCCCAAGGTACACAATTCAAGTTGTAAGTTTCATTTAAAAAGAGATACAGAGTAAATCCAACTTCTTTGCCATTAGAAATTACTCTTCCTTTTAAATAACATGTGAAATTATGACAATTAAGGTAACATCTACAGGTCAAAATTAAACAGCAACAGCTTCTAGGTTGTCATCTCCAGAAAGTAAAATGGATAATATTTGCCACTAAGACTTTGAGTAGAATCTGCCAAAAAGGTTGCATTCTAAATAAACACTATTATCATCAAAATGGGTTCTTTCCACTCCTGAAATCAAGCCAAGTATTTAAGCATATAATACAGTTTTATCATAGCCATTATAAAACCCCGATTCTTTGCATTAGGCCTTTCTTAATGAAATGCTGCTGAGATTCTCAGCTTGATCTTCTAACTATTTGGTTATGAGCAGAGTTTCATTGTGGTTTAAAGACCAATATAAATTTAAATTAAAATTCTGTCAGATTGTCAGGATAGTCCTTAATTATTGAATGAAGGAACTTAATGTTGACCAGCACTGTTGCAAGGAGCTGATATTTTGTCATATATTTTTCCATGATTATTTCAACTCTTTTTATGCATCTGCAGGATAACACACTTTGGTAATCCCACGACAATAAACCATTTGAGGACTCATGGCTGCATTTCTATATAATATCAGACAAGGTTTGCGCAGACTTTATCCCTCCTTCTTACCACCTCAGATTAGGCAGCTGCACTGGAAGGCAAGCCACTCCAAGCACCTTCTTATGGTGATTCAGACAACTTGTATTTCAAGGCCTTTTAGAACCTCCTGCATCTTTCCAATTTATAGGCTTCAAGCTGTTACATCCCAGGTGAATGGTCTGGCTAAAATCAGATAGAATCAAACAAGCCAAAGGGCTGGATACCAAAAAAAAGTCTTGCCTTTGTTTAAAAAGTAGCCTAATATTAAGATTCTATCTCTTTCTCATCTTCCTTCTTAACTGAGATGGAAATTCTTCTCTAGCTACCAGAATTAATTTTTGGGATAATCTCTTTTGTGGTTTAAAACCACATCTTTCAGAAAACAAGCAGGTAGGAAGGAATATATTACCAGTCATCTCATCAGCTCATATTTTCTATGAAACTCAGTTCACTGGGAAAAATACCCTGTTTGAATTTTCAGCACTTCATAGGATTTGGAGCAAGTTTGAAGATCAAAAACAAGATACAAATAGCAATGAATTTCTTATTTTGTTATAACACTTTGCCCTGCTACAATACTTTGTGTATTTTCTTGATATAGAAATCTTCCTAGATTGGAAGAACAAAACAATAATAAAGCAAAAACCAAAAGGCCCAGACACAGAAGTGTGTATCCTAACACAATCAGGAACATTAAGCTTATATATCTGACTTGGTGGCAGTGGAAAACTTAAAAAACATTGCTTTTTGAATGTCTCTTTCTAGCTCTGAGGGAAGCTAGAAATATTATTACCAGTCAAAGTAGTGTTATGTGCACTTTTTTGTGCCTTCAAAACGGATGCCAAATTGAAAGACTGTATTTTTTTCTGATTTAGCCGTTAATTTCTTTATTAAATAAAAGCTGAGGAGGCATCACACTTCCATAACCACATTCCATTAGAAAGAGATTTTTCTAGATCATGGGATTCCTTCCTATTGCCAGTTTTAGAGTAACATAAAGGCATACTAAATGAATAACATTAAATAATATTTCAAACAGAAGATTACTTATGTCTGCCATGGAAATGCCAATCAGAGGCAAATGCAAGGGGAAGATGTCAACTGGAGTAGCTGATAAAGAACAGGTAGAGTCACGTCAGCAGTCTGTGTCGTTGCAATCAAAAGGGAATTCTAGAAAATCCTGCTGCTCCAGACAATTTCTCCACAGGTTACCAGGCTAAGTCCCCAGCAAGCAGTCATCTCAACACAATGTGGGAATCTCTGAACCAAACCATGTCTGTGGTATTAATTCCTTAGGGGGGAAAGAAACTCCTATTTTGTCTGCAAAATAAAGAATCATGTCTGTGGTATTAATCCTTTAGGAAAAAATAGCTACTTTGTCTGCAAAGTAAAGTATTGAGCCATGCTGAAATGTTGCATCAAATACAAGCGATTTCTGTCAAGTTAAACACTGCAGGAGACATTTCCAAAGCCTCATAAGGACCACAGATAACCCCTTCCCATTAATGGGCTTTAAGGCATCCAGACCCCACGTTAGCTTTGAAAATTTCAGAGTTGATGAGGGGTATTTGTTCAAATTCCTGTTTCATGTTTGGAGGGGCTCTTCTGCTACAGTTGAGTAAAAACAGATTTTGTGTTCACTTCAGCAGGATTAGTTTCCTTCATGAGAGAGGACTAACCAGGATTCATGTCTTCCTATTGTTCTCTGTTCAAACTTTACCAAAAAGTGTAACCCCCGAGTACTGACACCTAATGTGTTCAAAACAGGGAGATATACTGTGCTGCTCTGACCTCGTCACATCCTGCTGAGAACCACCAGGTTAATCCAGGCTAAGTGAGACTCTGATGTTTAGAGCAGGTCTGGTTTACAGCAGAATATTCATCTCTAAAAGGGATGGGAAGAAGTGTCCAGAAGCGTTATTTATAAATGGAGATAAGTGCTGGCTGACTTTCCTGCCTTATGCTTATATCATCTAATTACTTTGGCACAGTGTTCCTCTCTTTCATGTTCCAAGTCTGGTTTGTGCTCTAGCAATTCACATCGCTCTCCTTCCTATCTCCTAAATTTTCTTTCCCCTCCCTTTAGATACACCACTAACAATCCTAAGTAAACTGGTCTTCAGGGGTTTATATGCTCAGTGTTACATAATTCCTGCTCCCAGTTTCCAAACAGTAATGTCTTTTGGCTGCAAGATATTATGGTCTGACGGGTACACTTTTAATGGGCTCTCCCAGACCCCTATGTGAATCTAAAAGCACCCCAAAACCAGTGAGAGCTATGAATCTCAATACCTAAATTTTATAATCTGGGGAGAAGGTCGTCTAGAACCATTAAATTCTTTAAACAATGAAGAAAACCAAGTGAGGTGAGTAAGACCTAAGATACAGGACTTATCTGGCATGTCTAAGTGTTCTCTTTTACAGCACATTAAGTTAAATGTTCAAACTGCAACACGGTTTATGGCTTACACGTGCTGCTAGAAAGGTTTGTATGTGACACAACCCTCTCAAGTCTCTTACATCTGCAAACCCAAAGCCAAACAGGACTTTTAAATGCCTCTTCTCTTTGATCTTCCTAACACGAGCAAACGATTCTTTCAGCCTCACTACCTGTATCTCCTGCTTTTTGAGTTTTAATAACCTGGTAAATTTTCATTGGTGTATCTTACATAAAGGACATTTCTTAGTCTCAAATTGAGGTAATGAAATATAATTCCTCACTCAAATTGTCTAATTACAGAATATTAGGAAATGACAAATCACTCTCTTCAAGAATTAAAACATCAGCAGGTATCTGGCAGAATAAATTATGTTGAATTATAAATACTTGCACTCCACTGTTAATAACATGATTTAGGAAATAGATTAAAAATGTAATATAAATCTTTTTTGCGTCCATTTTTTAAACAAATCTTTAGTTCTTCTATACACATATGCATATCTTGTCCTAGCACTAATTTGTAGAAACTATATCAGTACCAGGGGAATCTTTGATCTTCACAATTATCAATTACATAATTAAAATCAGAAGAGTGGAGATGCTTTGAAGATTTATTAGTAACTTAATTTATTCTCAGTTATTAATTTTCATTTCCTAATATTGAAAAACATGAAACAACAAAGTGAGCATGTTGGCTCTGTAGTGGTCTTTGAACTAACAAGCCTCCTATGAGTTCCAAGAAATATATTTTGGGTTATTTGATAATATACTACTTGTGTTCCTAGGAAAATATGGGCACAGTCTATGAGGGGTGGATTTGTGTTCTGTAGCAAACATTTATGTCTATATTCGAGATTTCATGAATAAATAGGTAAGTTCTTGAAGACTTTAATTGCATTTTCTCTTCAAATTCACTCTAAAAATGCTTTTTACCTGAAGTAAGAACAGGGTGGATACTATCATTCCAGTCCAGTCTCTTTCTTCACTACAATGCTTTGCATTGCGGGGAATTAAATATAAAACATCAGCAAGTCAGATCATCTTATAACAACATACAGTAGCCTACTGTTCAAAATGAAATCACAGCACCTTAACCTTTCTTACACAGAATAAAGATTTTTAAACTTATAAAGTTTACTTGTATTTGCCAAAGATGCTACACTCATGTGCCAGACAATTTTCTTCCAGTTAGGCAAGGTGATTACTCTAGAGTGAATCCTTCTGTACAGCTGAGTAATATTAATTAACCAAGTGGTTACTTGGAAACTCAAAGATCTGAGGAAATCCCTGGACTAGCTGAAACAGCGTAATCACCAGAAAAAGAAAGATACAGGTGGAAAAAAATATATTTTTTACTGAAATAGCTATGAGCCAAAACAAAACACTCAGATCCATAAAAGACACTTTGGATACGAATACTACCAAGAAACACCAGGTTTTGAGGGTAAAGTGTTTTTAAGAAAAGATACTGTGCAAGTCAAAGCAATGGAGATGGATATTGCATCTGCAGACTGTAAACTCTAGAAGGAGATAAAAAATTTTCAGTTCAGAAATCATGTTCGGGATTTTAGAATAAACCAGCTTATTTGATGGAGTTTGAGAAGAAAAAGAAGGAAGTGTGCCAGAGCACTTCTGCAGCAAGGCCCCAGCCTGATACCAACAGACTGATTTTAATCATCTAACTGTCATAGAAAACCACCAGAAACAGAGCTGGGCATCATACCAGCCACGTAAATCTACCTCTTTAAGGAAGGATTTGAAGAGTTTTGTCTTTCAAGACCTGTTTGTGAGCCTGAAGGCTCATGTCAAGTATTCTGCTCATTCACGTCATGTACTCAAACAAGGGAGATGGCTTTTGTAACTATTACATGCAAAGAGAACAAGAAAAAAGGCAACAGAAGTTCAGGGGACCAGATTTCTGCCTTCCAGCCCCCAGTCTTTGTGTAGTTCCACTATATGCATGTAATTTTTATTTATGCATAAAGGGTGAGTAATTGAAGATGAAATCCCAAAAGTTACTCTACTCAGCCACATACATCTGCAGTGATTTCTTCTAGGAATCAGGCTTTCCAACACCACCTCATACACATGATATTTTTAGTATTTCCTGGTTTCAGTTAGGAGAGAAATCACAAAAACACAGCTTTTAAAATGTATTTTCCCATGTATTTCTCTTGCCATTGTACCTTAGAAGTAAACCATAGCAGAGAAACAGAGCACAGCAGTATAATAAGCATCTGGACCATAAACAAGGGTGAGTTACTTCTTCCATTCCAATGAGTATTTATGCAAATGTAACTTTAATCAGATGTGATCAACATGCTTTTTTTAACGCTAAATGCAAAACCCCAGCCCGGAGAACTGTTATTGCAAATGTAAAATAGCATCAGCTCTGTCAGAAGCTCTTTCTAATGCTATGGAGCTGAGTAAAGACAGAGTTGTAACTTCTATTTAAAGCTCTCTGATGCAGCTAACTAAATGGCACAATCTCTGGCATTGACCTGCATTTTGCTAAGTTAATTAGACGGCTTTTACCACAATATGCATCGCTTGTTGTTCAGAGGAATCAGACACTATGCCAAACAAGCAACATCATGAGCTATCCCTCTCCACCCTCATTTGTTTCAACAGAGCCTACAGTATCCTCCTTTTTATTTTATAATTAACGCTCTGAAAGGATGTGCACACCACTATGTCCTTCCTTGGGAGGAAGGTGTGGAAGACCCTGGCAGCAGCAGTCACTGTCTCAGCCTTTATTCTGTGGCTGGCCACTGGCTTGGCCACCACTGCAGACTGGGCAAAGAGAAGAGCTTTGTCTCACATTCACGTCCTGCACCGTGTATTTCCCACACTGTTTCTGTGCAGCAGTAGAGCCAGCAAGCTCTCAACAAAGGAATTTTCATGATAAAGGAAATTTCACTGCTTTAAAGCTAAATAAAATAGTTTTAATTTGGTCAAGGGTTTGCTTGAGAACTCAATTTTCACTCCAATCTTTCCATTTCAGAACATAGCCTGATCATTAAAAAGTGTGGGAAATGTACCTCGAATTTGAACATAGTTACTCTGAATGACTTTCCAAAGATTCAGAATACAAAGCAGCCTTTCCAGTGATTTGTGCCATTCTGATAACTTGGAATAACCAGGAACTGAGTTCATGGCTGCTTTACATTCCCAAAGTGACATAAAACAAAGGAGTTGTACTAGGGAATTTATCCTTTCTATCGTACTCTTCTCATTTCTCTGTATCAAATAACTAATCCACGAAAAAAAAAAGGAAAAAATCCAAAACTAAAGAAATAAGACAGTTGTACATAGAAGTCACAATGTTGCTTCACTACCCATCCACTTACACAGAAGCTCAGCAGAGAGGGAAGAGCTCTGAGTCCTAGGAGAGAAAATGGGAGTAACAGTTTCCTGAGGACCTGTAAGACAGCACACCATTAAATGCACTGTCTAACATTGTTCTGTTCTTCCACTCTTGCAGCTACCATATGTGATGGACAAAGTCCAAGTTAAACACTCTCACCAGAGCATGCTCCAAGACAGACGACCGGGCCTCGCCAAAACAATGGAGTTCTATTCCCTGTTTATTTTTGTAGTTCAAAGACCTGGCAGTAGCCCATTTGATGCCTGCCATAAGGACCAGAGAGCTCCTGATTACTGCCATGAGATTTCCAAGCCCACAGACGGCATGTATTCCATCCTATGCCAGTCACCAAGATGGACTACGTACAAACAGCAGCGGGATCCTCTGAAAGAAAGAAAAAAGCCAGCTCCCATTTCCACTTTGAACCCACCCATGATAGGCTGCCAACTTGAGGACCTTGCTTTAATCACAGAAACCACATGAAAGGGTTTATTCTGTTTATCTTGGTTCATTTAGGAAACCAGTGATAAGTCTGCCACGAAAAAAATTCCATCATCTCCTGGAAGCTGGCATACTTGTCCCAAGATACAGGCTTTGATTTCATTTTAAGTGTGGTTATTTAGAGTCATATCACTAAGAGCATGAGTTTTCTCCTTCTACCAGATGACTTTTTTTTCCCTAATAAGTAAGCTGTGAAAGCTTCAAAATCCTTCTCAAGCAGCATGGCATTTCTGGGGGGAAGTGGTGTGAAAAGGGCAGCAGATCCTCCTAAAGCCACGTCCGCAGTGTGCAGGCTGCATCCTTGATGTGTGCTGCCAGCCAGGAGGCAAGAGGTGCTGGAAGAGGAGCTGTGGCCCACACCTGGAAGGGGATGAGACGTGTAATGAGACCAAGCCTTCCTTCTTGCACTGAGTTTTCTGATGAAAACAGGACAAAAGCAGTCTTAAATAAGGATATGAGACTGGGCCCAACTACTGAGCATGAAGGTGGAGTAAAAACCTGCAGACATTGAGGCTAAGTGAAGATAAAGTCATATAGCCCTCTTCTGCACGGGCTAGATGTAAGTTTCTTGGCTGCGGAGTATTATGGATAACCAGACAGGTTCCCTTGTCCCTGTAAACCAGAGCAGTGTATATATAACATAGTTTAACCTAGCCATAGACTTCTGGCTGTCCCCAGTGGTGGTGGTGCTGTAGCCAGATGCTGTTGCATTGGTTTTCCAGGCTCACCAGCTGCCTCAAACGGCTGAAGGGTCAATGGACAATGGTTCTCTTTGCGGACACAGATGGAAGCAGTCTGCTGTAACCAACTGAAAGACATTTCTGGACATATTGGATTCCTGGAAGCTGCATGAAGCCTCAGCATCTGGTAAAGACGTAAATGAGAATGGACAGGAAAACTCGTCTCATATTTGCAGAAAGGTGCGTAATTTTCAGATTCTGAGGGATCATTATATTCAGTGAGACCATTTTCCACCTTAAGATGTAGGTTATATTACTACATTTACTTCTGGCTTCTCAGCCCTTGGCACCTATAATTCAATTTCCCCATTTAAAAAATTGCTGAGGTCTCTATGCTGATATCTCAGCAAACACAATATTTCATTTCTAACTGTACTCTGTTAAGTCTGGATTTTTTCATGTTCACAAGCAATAGATTTGAAATACAGCCTTGAAGAATAATCAGTAATAAACATATAAAAGTGACGGGCAATAATTTCATAGTTTTCGTGTGAGATAACATATGATATTTTGCAAAACTTTGCTGTATTGTGTGATTGTGCCAATTTACCTCTCACAGTAAGACAGAGTTATTCGTATTGCGAGATATTAGGAGATGCTACTATAAATCTTGCAGTATCTTGCAAATGGTGCAATTACTCTTTGCAAGTGCCCAGATGGGGATTATATCTCATTATATCAAGTGCTACGCAAAAAACATGTCTGGCTGTAATTAATGGGGCTGGAAACTTCAAGAAGAACGGATCTGCTGATGAAAAAAACACAAACGTTCAGAGTTTCAGCTTGAATAACAACTCAAGTGACTGGATGTTTATGTTAACGTTGTCCAAAGTACGTAATCACCCTGAGAATGAAAAACTGGACTGAATCTCAGGAGTGACCTTCCTTGTAAGCTTTCCACAGCTTCCTTTATCTGTGTGTCTATGCTTTAGAAGTATGTCCAAAATTTTTCTTTTCTGATGCTACAGTAGCATTTAGATTTCTGATATTTTTTTCCAGAAACAGAAATAACAGACTCCTGAAGAAAGAAAAAGGAAAAAAAACCCCAGTTTTATAAAGCATTAAGGTTAGAAAAAGGCCCATTTTGTTGGAAGCTCAAATGAGTTCCTATTTCATGTGAGAACTGATTCACTCCATCACCTAGATTGTGGTTTGCTCACATAGGTGTAACACGGTGTTGCCAAATTCCCAATTACAAGCCCTTGCCAAATTTTCCAGTGCTAAACATTCCCATTCCTCCTGCCTAGAGCCTTAAAACGTGTCTCTGAATTCTCAGCTCCCTTCATGTAACATCTGTAAATAGACAACATCCCTGGATTGTCCTGCTCGAGAAATGCTTGTGGCCAATCCACACACTTTGCAGGATTTCAACTTCATTTGCCCAAAAAAAACAATTTCCCAAAGAAACATCTTTGGATGATCTCACGTGCTGGTCAGAGACAGTCAGCCTGGGGTTTCCCCTGAAGTTTTCTGTAACATTATTAGCTGAACAGGCTCTACTGAGTATGTATTCAGATACACTTCTATTAAAATTGACTTTTAATATTAGTCATGAACAGATCTTCATACTTTTGCACATTTTTTCCCTTAGTGCCAACGCAGTTAAAGAAAACTGCATCTGAATAAAGTTATCCTGAATAAAGTTATTCTCATTGTCTAATAAATATTCTGATTAAGCACACCAAGTGTGGATCTACCTCTAAAATATTTTTAAATGCTTTGAGATGCGAGTTTTCAGTTTTCTCTAAAAATAACTTATTACATCGATTCCAAAGGAAGCATGGGACAAGTCAGATCAGATTTTTAAGCTGAAAAGTGAAAACAGCTGAAATTTTTCGTTCAAGAAAAATGATCTTTCTGAAATGAAGGCTTTGAATTTAAAGTTCTAGGAAGCAAAACTGAAAATGATTCCTTTTCCTTGCTATTATAATAGGAGTCAAAAAGCAGGAATGGGTGAATTTCACTCACCTACATTGAATTTCACCTTAACAGTGCCATTTGTCAGTCAGAACCAATGTCAGGATTACACAGTTTTTAACTGAGCTCTTTTTACCAAATCCTTGCAACTCTTACTACTGCGCAAGCCATGAAACATGAACGTTCACATTCATTTTGAGTTCAGTTTGCAGAACAAACCGCCAGGAAAACCACTTCTCTTCCTTCCCTTTCCCTCCAGCTCCCAAAACCTGTCTTGAAAATGTTCAGTCATCTCAACCCTGCAAAAGCATGGTGCAAATCGATGCAGCTTTTTAAACAGACTGTCATAAACACATGATGATGAACAAGGGGAGCTGTAATGGCTATTTCTAGATGGATGGCACCAGTTTCAGATAAAACTCTTTTTTTTTAAGACTTTTGGATCACTGTGTCTTATGCACAGGTACATCAATTTAGCTCAGCTTCCTGCACAACAACAACAAAAAAACCAGTAAGTGATGTCCAGCATCATTCCTGGGTTTTCTGCCGGATGGAGAGGAAACATCCTGCCAGCTCCACGGACCAGTAGCCCTCACGTAGCAAAGACTTGGCTGACTGTAGGAAACTACAACCCACACATTTATTCTGGCTTACCAACTCGCTCTTCTGACTTCACGTTGCAGTTTCTTCCATCCAGTTTGTGCACAATCAACCCTTTCAGCACTTAGGATGTGAACCTCAGGTTTTCTTCTTGCTAGAATTCCTTATTCCTTAGTCCCACTCACTGTAATTGTGTACTTGTTATATCTGTCTAACACTGTGCTCTGACTACAGACCCGGTATGCTTGCAGTAATTGGCCCTGTAAGTTGCCCTTGAAGGACCACTGCTGTTTTATGTTTGGAAATACCAATCCTGACAAGACATGCCAACACTTAATTTGTACTTGAACCATTTAGTAGGTGAATTGACTTTGATCACTGTAACAGTTAAAAGAACCCAAAAAAACAACCTAACAAAAATAATATACAATGGGGATAAATACGCTGAAATATCTCGAACTCTCTTGGTCTCTTTTTCTGATCTGTGCAACATTGAACAGCATAAGAGTCTATCTATATGTAGCCTGCTCAGGAGAATCTCCCTGCAGCTGGGAGATCATGTCAGTGTGCACTTACCACAAAATACACAATACTGAAAGGCTGCTCCGAATATTTTATGGATAGGGGGTTAATAAGGCAGAGCTCTGCCTACAGATTAACTAAGAAAGTGTTACCTGGATCTAATGATATGCTCTTGCTTTCAGTAAAATGGGATAATGCAAACCAGAATAAAACTCTGGCTGTATATCCACAAAATATAATTTTTTCCACCAGAAAATAGAATAGCTTAATGTGCTGATTTTTACATCCTGCTACAGTCCTTTAATAAAATCAGCCTGGAGTTTGGAGGGTTCAGCCATTGTATCTAAAATGCATTATTGTCCAGATTGCAAACTTGACCATTTCTCCTTCTCTTCTGCCCATAACAATATTCCAACAGAAAGGAAAGAACCAAACCGTGCTTGTTAACATACTTAAACGATTTTCATGCTAATAAATTCATGAGTTTATGTGTTCTGCTAATTTTTCTCACAAAGGCAGAAGAATTTATTTCTAGCAGTTAGCTGAGGGTTCTAATCCAACAAAACACTTAAATACGTACTAAATTTTAAGCACCCAAGTCGATGCCTTGACATCAACTGAAATACCATAGAGCAGAACTAGTTAGTAACAGCAACCACGGAATAAAGAATGGTTTGGGTTGGAATGGACCTTTAAAGGCCATCTAGTCCAAGCCCCTGCCATGACCAGGGACATCTTCACCTAGATCAGGTTGTTTAGAATCCTGTCCAACCTGACCTTGAATGATTTTAGGGATAAGGCATCTACTCCCTGCCTGAAAAATCCCAAAACCCACCAAAACCCAAGAACACCTTTCCTCCACAGGAGACAAACCCCTAAACTAAACTTATAGAAATAAATCCAAAATCTGTACTCCCAGAAACCCAAAAAATATTTATTTTTTCATTGCAATGAGAAACAAACAGAAAGTTCTGGCCTTCTGAATGTGTGCCAGGAAAGCTCCTGTCATCTGCCAGAAAGCGAACATACAGCAGGAGAAAAGGTGGCTTCAATAAGCCCGAGAAGGGAGCAATAAAAGCAACAAAATTATTATAAACAGCCTGGTAGGTAGTAATTGCAGCCATAAAACCGTTGCTATTTACTCACTCGTTTTTCTATAGCTATTGTGGAAAAAGAAATGGGAAAATGTTGATGAGATGGTTTTGAGAAGCTTTAATAGCTGGAGAAGCTCACAATGTTCAAAAGAGCTGTTAAGAATGAAAACCAAAAAAGTTCAGAAAATTTGATAAATGGGACATCTCCACATCTCCTCTGGTTTTTGAGGACACCTTATAAAGACAATTTTATGCATGGGTGGGTGGGGAAAGATCAGTGTAATTTCTTTGGAGTGATGAATTTAAAGATACTTCTTGACGAAAAAAACAGCAGTAACTATGGGGGAGTTGCATAACTGAACTCAATATTTGTATTAATACTTTAGATGAGTCATTGCTAATGCCTGATAAACACTTTGTTGCAAGTATCGTCACTGGGGTGGGGTAGAAAGAATATCTTAACATTTATAATGGAAAGGTAGCCATAAATTTTGTTTGAACCTGCGTTACAGAAACTATAAAACTGAAGATCAAATTTATAAATGCAGGTTTTGAAATCGAAACAAGTGCCCGAGGACCTCAAGGCTTCTGCTTGGTGTGTCACCTTTACTTGACATAACTGAGATACTGAATTAGATGAAAAAAACATAGTTTCTTGTTTCAGAAGGCCATTTTAAAGAGCTGCTGTGGTTTGTGCCCAGAGGTGCTGGGAAAAAGAAGGATTAACATTTTTCAAAGGAAGTGAAAGTAATATGTGCAAATAGCATACATTTGTAATGCATTTGGTTGAAAAACTAATTGAAGCTTCAAGGCTTAAAAAAAAAAAAATTAAAGGCAAAATATATACTTGACTATCTGATTTGATACAAGTAATCCTTTCATTCTTCTTGTTGCAATGTCACTTTAGAATTCAATGCCACAATGAAGTAGCCATAACAGCCGTATCCATCTTCAGGAGCTTTCCGTGACATAATGGAAGACTCGGTTGTGCTTGAGTGCTTTGCCAGTGGGAGCAAAGGTGGAGATCAAGGAAAATGGTGCCTTCAAAGTCTATGTTGAGGACTTCTTTTAGCACTTTTCCTATATTTTTGCTCATCACCAGCTAGATAGTGACAGGAGAAACTGTTCCTAATTAGTTTAACTATGAATTAGTCAAGAAACAAAAGCCAACCTCGTTCAGCAGTGACATTAATATCCAATAATTAGGTCACATTACTCACAATTACTATAGACACTATAGAGTTCCTTGTGGAAAACGACTTCCTATAGTATCACAGGAGATGAATAAAATCTGGGATGCATCTAGTTCAATAATGGACTCAGCCAAGCAGAAAATTAACCAACACATGGTCTAACCACTAATCCCATAGCTCTAAAATTCCTGCAGGATGTTAGGTATCTGTTTCAATCAAACCAGTAGTGAGAAAAAGTCCAGAGTTGTCTCATAGAATGTTCACAGGAAAGAGAATTTTGTTCAGAAGTGAAAGACTGGATGCTTTAACCTACTGATGAGTACTTGGTGCAGAAGGTGGGTGGGAAGGACAATGGGGACACTTGGCTCTTATGATTCTTCAGCTCAGAGTGGATTTGCTATTTGTGCCTCATGCCCATTTGCTGGGCGCACCCTCCAAAACAGTTCCTCAACCTGGTACAGGCAGTCTTGGCAATTAGCAGAGGAGCCCTCACTGGCAAGGAATACTGCATGTGGGCTAAGCAAATTTAAGAAAACCCAGATCACAGAATTCCTTGTTATTCCAAATGTCATCCAGCTGTTTTCTGTCAATCACAGTACTTCTGTGTGCTTGAAAATACCATGTTGCTGAGGACATCTGCTAATGCAAAATATTGTCAGATGATGAACAGCAAGAAACTCTCAAAAAGGATAAATATTCTTATTTCCTAAGGAAAACTCGACACCGAGGCTACGCCTAATCTGTCTAATATGCACACAGAGGATGTTAAGATCCTGATCTCACAAATTTCCAACATGTTCCAAGCCTACTCTACTGCCTTGAGGAGTGTTCTGCTTTGCATGGAGAAGTATGAGGAAAGCTAACATTGCTTTGCTCCCCTGTGGTTATAAGGGGACAAGATGATGTCATAGGAAAGGACATGGAGCAATGGTTTTAAACTGAAAAGGAGTAGGTTTAGATTGGATATTAGGAAGAAATTCTTTATTGTGAGGGTGATGAGGCACTGGCACAGGTTGTCCAGAGAAGCTGTGGCAGCCCAATCCCTGGGAGTGTTGAAGTGGAGCTCTGAGCAATCTGGTCTAGTGAAAGGTGTCCCTGCCCATGGCAGGGGCTTGGAACATGGTCTCGTGAAGATGGTCTTCAAGGTCCCTTCCAACCCAAAGTATTCTATCATTCTGTGATAAGTACCCAGTCCCACAGTTCAGATATAGCTAAGGATGACTGTAAGGCCCCCAAAACTCACTGGATTAGGCTTTTAAAAGGGCTTATGGTTGTTCACGTACTCTGAGTTAGACGCACAGGAGAAATATCAACAGCATATTCCCAAGAGGTCAAAACACACAAACAAAAAAAGACTTTACTGGCAACTTCATAAAATCAGAGCTTTGGCAAAAGGTTTAGTGCAACATTCTTTCGACACAAAATGCTTCTGAAAGCATTAATTTAGCCTATTCAGCTCAACAAATTCTAAGTCTGTTCGATTTTATGCTACTCAAAAATTCTGAGAAAAGTAAATTAGGAGAAGAAAAAAAGATGAGAAGATGAGAGAGAGAGAAGCACACATACAGCTACCAACTCCTGGTTTCCAGCAGAGTTCAGTTAATAGAAATTCCAAGAGGAGGCAGGGTCAAGACATGCGCTTGCCTTGTGTTTGGCCTTAAATACCCCTTGGCCTTCCTGGGCCCTTCCCCCAGGCGGGACTTCTGGTCATTTCAGGAGCTGAGTTAGAGCTCCAGAGGTGGGTGTAGAGCATTGCCTCTGGTGGGATTGGCAGCAGGCTGGGATACAGGCTCTAGGGATGGGGGATGTGGAGCAGGGCACTGCCTCACCAGGGCAAGGCCTGACCCACCCCTTCCCCTCACACATGTACCCAAAGAGTTTCAAGACACCAATCTTTACAGTTTCTCACAATGACTTCCCTGAAATGAAGGTACGGACAGGCACAAGTTAATCTAAGAAGCTGGCAGAGGAATCTCAGGTACCATATCCTTAAATTCTAGCTAAGTACATGGTAATCGACAGCAAAATAGAGACGGATTTTTTCTGTTTATCAGTATTGCATCAATTTTTCTCACATGAAGAGAAGCAAACAAAATAACAAAAATATCCAAAGCCAGCCATCAGCCAGTGATCAGTAAGTGCAGACAACATAGCACACTTAGCTTTCACTGATTTACACAGTAGATAAGGCACCAACTTTTCCCTCAGTGTAAATTACTTGCTTTTTTACACTAAATTAAGGTGCGAATCAGCTTTGAGAAATACTTCTTTCCTTTTTAAAGTATGTTACCCCAGCCTTTAAAAAGAATTGTAACGAACAAAAACAAAGAAAAAAAAGCATAACTGAAATTTTTCATCTTTAACCAATTTTTTAATTTCTTTTCAAGGCCTAGACTAACCATATTAAAGTGCCCTACTATGATATATGTGATCTGACATCATGCCTGCTCAGTATTTCTGGGAGATTATGTGGTTATACAACAGACAAATGTCAAGGTCCTTAAATTTTCACTGAGGTACATTCCCTGTGGTTTCATTGCAGAGGTCAAGATTTTAATTCCCAGGGGCAATTGTATTTTTAAGGTGGGATTATGTATTTATAAAGTTTTCCATTGCGGGCTACTCTTTCTTGTAATAAGAATTGTTAAGAGCTCTGGTAATGTATAATATATTAAAAATAGGTGGTTTTTTTCCTCGGTCATCTTTGAAAATGCATTCTGTTTTGTAACTATATCTTGCCTTCATAAAGTGACTGCAAGTAAGAATGATATGCATCAAGAGCCTTTAAGAAGAAAAGTTTTCAAAACTGCTTCCCTCATACTAAAACAGAGTTCGAGAGAGGTGTAGTGTTCAATTTGCATGGTAAAAATGCAGAAACCAATTGGAAGGCAGTTACTGCCAGGAACATTTGGTGTCAATTACAGCAGAGCTGAAGAAAAAAAAATTATATATATATATATATAATTTGGGGGCGGCACTTCTTGGATTTTTCAGAAGTGAGAATTTCCTGCATTTTCTGTTCCATCAAAAGGCAGTTTGTCCCAACAAAAATGTCAAGATGTCTTTACCTAAGTAATTGCCCCACTTGCATTCTCAGTAGACCAGAAAGTTTTACTATTTTCATGAGTAATAATGAGAATACTAGAATGTGATTATTAAAAGCAGACATCTGAGGGACAAAAATTGTAAAAATGGAGGACAATTTTCCACTTATTTAAATGGCTCCCACTATTATTCCTGGAACTGTCCCATGACTGCTGCTGTTGGGGGCCACATACCTCAGAGACCAGGTCTGTCTCTATGCCATGAGTAACTTACCCCATGAGTAGTCCCACTGATTTCATTCCCTACCCTTCCAATAGGACAGAATCAGGCCCTTTAGATCTAACAGAAAAGTTGTCAGAGTGGATATGTAGAGGTGGTGCACTTCTCTGAAAGGCCCTTTTAAAGAAAATAATAAAATTCCATGCACCCTCGTTTTCAGTTCATAAAGAAAACTAGTGCTTTCTGGGTTGAAAAAATGACCCCAATGAATAATAATGTCCCTGCTTGTGGCTTCAGAACTTAACACCCATAGGTTTTCCCTGTTTTCATCCCACAGTGCAATTCCTTTGCCCATAAACTAAAGCTCCAGCCCACTTCAGTTTTACTACATACCTTTAAAATGTCATTTTAGTCCAAAAATGTGCAAAATTAATTTTAAGTATGTTCTACCAATCATAAAAAGCACATACAGACCTCCATAGACAATGTGCAGAAATTGTGTCATGTTGGGAAAGAAAACAGCCGTGGCTGTTCACAGACTGGTGGTGAACCAGCAGTGAGTCGATCAAGCTACTCTCGGTGCCTCCAAAGAAATCCTGGATTTTTCCTTTCATTCTTTGTGTCCCTAGCACATGGATGCTCCACTGCTGTGCCTACAGCCAAAACAACCACACTTGACCTCTGAGCATGCTGGGTCACCTGTTCTGATGAAGGCCTGTCAGGAGCAAACCTAAGTGGACAACTTCTTGAAAAAAGAAAAAAAACCCACAAAAATAAACCAAACTAAACCAAACTAAACAAACAAGCAAAAAAAACCCCAACAAAACAAAACAAAAATCAGATTTTTGAGCTGGCATGGTCTCTTGTGTAAGTTTTGCAATCTTGTATCTCACCAGAGCTATAAAAGGAGGCCCAGTACGTGATCTCATTTCCACCACATCTGGAATGATTCCACTGGAGTCACTAAAATCCCTCTCGTGCCTCCAGAAGAAAAGGCTGTAATTACTTCAAAACCTGTTAGCCACCAGAAAGGGTGGTAGGAATTCTCCTGATCTAGGGGCACATTTGGCTGCAACATGCAAACCCATGCCCCATGCCTTAGACTTCTACGTCCTTGAGCAGGGCACCAGCTTTTGGAGTTGTAGTAGATCCCCATTTCACCCCACTGAAACTCAGACAATTTAATTTTTAGATGCCTCATGGCAGATTGCAAGGTACAAGGTCGCTGAAGTTTTTAGCTCTTGCTTGCAGGCATAAGCTCTTGCTTGCAAGCATCAATACTGATGCAAAACTTTACTACAAATGAAAATCTACTGAAAGTAGTTCGCATTTTTTCCTTCCCTCTCAGACAATACGTTGGGTCCCATAGTGATGAGGGTAATTCACATTTATAAGTGCAGTGCGACATAAATTACTTCAAAGTTAGGGGTTTTTTTTTTCAAAAGTCCCTAAAATTTTCCTTAGAGAAAAAGAGTATTTTCTGTAAATCTGTGTTAGTCCTGATTATTAAGCTTTCCATTCCTTTCAAAAGTAATTGCTGCATTCATTTGAGAGGATAGCTGCCAGGTTACATTCTCTCACAATAATATTAGCATTAAAATTATAACAATATACTGGCCTGGTATCTTACTGTCACAAACCACACACAACCAGTACAACTCATCATATAGCCATCTCCAAATAAAGGCCACCATTTATTCACACTTCTTTATTTATGTGAGTTTCAAGAAAATCTTCACATATTTCTCTGCACCAGACACATTTCTTAGTCTAATTAACATCCCTTTAGTTTTTATTTTCTATTCAAGATTTTATCAGTAAGTGTGTGACAAAAACGTATTTTTGACTTTCATATCTTAATTAAACGAAAGGTGTGAATTCCATTTATAGAGATGAATATTCAGCTTTAATGGAACTGACATGGTAATTTCTCTGGGTACCCACTGCCAAGATTGTTTCTAATTTTACTTTGGTGAAACCTGGGAAATATGTTGTTAGCACTCCTCTGTCTCTATTTCCTAGCATTATCGGGGAAGAGTTGGCATAGTCTCATTTTATTTATTTCGTTCAAAGACCTCCTCACCTTCCCTTGGCTTATTTTTTTCCCTTTCTCCTCCCACCCACCCCCAGTCATAAAGCTTTCTGCAAATTGCAGTACGCTTCACAGGTCCGTGGGTTTAGAAAAAACCCTCAAAAAATAAAACCTTTTTTTTTTTTTAAAGCTCAACACATGCAGGGTGCTCAAGAGAGATGTGAAAACTCTCTTGTTTGACTACCCTCATTTGAGGGCAATTTTTGGCAAGCTATGAAATTCATAAAGAACACAAGGAATAAATTAGCAGGTCATCAACTTCTTTTCAGCCACAGAACATAAGGAGGAAGTTAATGAGGAATAGGTTAGGTGAATAAATGGAAAAGTATATGTAAAAAAAAAAAAGACAAAAGGAACACTTTATTTGATTCTCATGAAACCATTAAGTCGACTTGTTTTTCTTTTAATTTTACTTTTTTTCCCTTCATCCCTTTGCTGAATGCTTGGGTCTCTCAGACCCTGCTCTCGGAGCTGAATATTTACAGTTCCAGACAAAGTGCTGTGTCACAGCCTCACAGTCAGGTTTGATACACCTCAAGCTGTCACCCAAAGCGTGTTACCCAGTGTCAGAAGAAACACTGGGAAATAACAGACTAAGTACAGCACACTGTGTGAGCAAAAATAATATTAAACTTTTGCCTTGCAACAATTCTATATATAAACTAAGTATTTCACAAACATTGTTATATCAGATTACCTAGATTACTCAGAAATGTGAAAAAAAGGGTTGTTCTTTGCTTGAGTAGAAAGAAATTTTTCCTCTTTTCAGCTATTTTCCTACTACGAGATCTATTCCTGCTGCTCCAGAAACAAAGTGAATACATCAACAAAACAACAAGGGAAGATTTATTTTCCTTAATAAGCTAAAGGAGTAGAAAGTAACCCATCTACAGTGTTCTCATGCCACAGCTGGCAGTTAAAAACAATTACATAGGAATATAGCACCTTGCTGATACAATTTAAACATTCAGAAATTCTCCATATGCTTGACATATGCTGAAGGTCACAGACAGCAAATGGCAAAACATAAGAGAGTTTTCTAAATGTTATAAATTATCATCTTGCAGCTAAAAAGGCACCAAACCCAACACATAATAGATTTTAACATTGGAATGACCTGAAGTATGATTATCTTCTAGTCTGATCTTCTGCAGTAAGTATTTGGACTGCTTGTGACTGATAAAAGACGAATTACCCAGTTTTCCATATATCATCCACCCTCGGATAAACCAGCATCCCCTGGAAGAGTAGTATGGAGATAACCTCCAGATAATGTGCGAGTTAAAGCAGGGAGCATCTGGCTCCAGGCAGTGGGCAAGAGCTATGGCAGATTCCTTCCCCTTCAGCCTTCTCCACAGGACGCTCTTCTCCACCCTCCACCCCACTCCCACACACTCTCCCCTTCCCCCTTCACTCCCACCACTTACAGGTCCATAAATCAGCTCAGCACAGAGAGTCCTGATGGCTGCTGGAGGCACAAGGAAGTCAGGAGCACAGGAAGAGAGAGGAGGGTCCAGGAGAACATGAGGGGAGGCAGCACCAAACATCAACTGGGACAGCAAGACCCAAAGGAAAGGGAAAAGGCTTTTCCTTATAGGGCAATGCATGACACGTAGGAAAAATCACACTAACTTTTATTTTTATGGCTTGACAGCTCACCCTCCTTGCCGGGGTCAGGTTGGCATATGAAAGGAAACTCCGGAATTAAAAAAAAATTCCTTGGTGTTGTGCAGTGGAGTAATTCCTAAGTATGTTAAGTACACAGGCATGTGTGACCAAGTTAATTTACAAAAGTAAATGTCTATAAATATTGGAATTCCGTGTAAAATGAAAGTCCACATTTCCATAATAAAGTAAATCCAAAATTGAACCCTGATTTACTGTGCATTTGTGTGTAATAGTCTTCAACCCTTGACCCCAATCTCAGCTCATTTTTTTTCACAGCATTTTTAGGTTTTCCCCCCTAATTTTATCCTTTCCCTACACACAGATTGATCTCTTTATTAATTAAAAAATGAATGAGAATTTTCTTACACTCTACAATTGACCTGAATTTGCCAACCAGGTCATAGACAGATGGAGAGCCCAATAGCATCATAAAATGGACTTTGTTTCCCTGAGCCTTCAGTTTATGCCCAATGCAAACATACTGCCTTTCTGTTTTCTCTTTTTTCCTTTTAATCTTTAGATTAATCAACCTTCCAGTGAGAAAAAGTAAAAACAAAGCAAACCCAAAACATTTTGGCATGTGCTTTGGTCTTTAGGTTGATTTAGCTCATCTTTATTTGATGCAGCACCAAAATCTATTTGTGAAGTTATACTACAGCTGTAGGATATGACTCCATGTATTATTAAACTTTAGAGCTCAAGAAATGAGTAAAAGTGCATTAGAAGGTTTTTCTAATATATTTTTATGCAGGGTGTACTATGCTTTATAAAAGCAAGAGGTGGGAATAGATTAAAAAAAAATAAGTCTGGCTTTGGCAACTGAATCAGTGAACTGAATTTAAGAAGAGATTTGTAAACATTTTAGCTACTGAAGATTGACTTAGCACCGTATGAGGAGAGAAATCTGGTTAGACTTTGACACGAAAGTCACTTACTGGGTGAGTTCCAGCTCCCCAATACACTGTCAGTAATTCTATTCAGCTTATCAATCAATGGACTATTAATCAATTACTACAGACCTGACCTCAGGCTGATAGAACACTACACATTATTGCCTTTCTTGTAATTGACTTTCACTCCCTAAAGCAATGGACTTCTCTTTCATGGCAATGCTTACCAAGCAAATGACACTTTCCTGTTTCAGCCTTTGGCAGCTCCAGCCAAAATACTGTTGGATAAAGCAGTGCACAGGAAGTTTTGCATTGCTTTGACAGAAAAAAATGACTGCCCATTTAAAATCCTTAGAGAGCTCCAAGACTTCCTTAGGATGCAAATGCTTATCTCTCGCTTTAGGGTGTAGCATCTTTTAACAAAATAATTCAGTGACAGATGGAACAGTCACTTTCAATTACCTGTTTTGGGGCAAGACCGTGTCTTACGTTAAACAGGATAGTGATACAAAAACTTTCAAGTCAGGTTTTTCGTGCTTTCTTTTTTTTCCCCACAGAAAAAAATTCTATTCACCAAATTTGAAAATCATACAAGCCTTTGATTTTAAGTTGTTTTAGCAATTTTGAAAGGGAATCTTCTGAGCTTAAATGGAGTACATTTATTTTCCCACCTCTTACTTTTCAGTAAGAGGGTAGAAGGAAGAAGAAAAACATATGACAGAAGGAAATATTCTTCCGCCCCCCCTCCCCCCCAAATTTCTAAAAATTTTTAGGAATTTTGGGCAACTATATCTTTGTGTTCCAGTAGATTTCTCAAACAATATTTTTATCCTTACAATCCAAATTGGAAGTGAGCTTATATGTAAAATAACCTTCTAGAATTCTAAAAGAAGGGTTTTCAAAAGAGATTGCTCATCTGCAGTTCAATTGTCTTTAATTATAGCCCAGAGTGAGAGATAACAATTTCTGGCTCTTTCCACTCTTTTGTGGGAAGATGGACTGAATTATTTACAGTTACGCTCGGCAAAATAATCGAGTCATTACAGCAAAATTGGGCCACCTGCATACAAACACTGAGATCAACAGCAAACCAAAACTGCTTTGGTTGCCATCTAGCACTGAAAATGTCCAAACTCTCCACTCACAGCCACATTTGACCAGAAAGCACTTAAAAAAAGCTTGACATCTGTTCAAGCTCTGTGGGTTGACCTTTATTCACCCAAAAGTTACTTTTCGTAGTATAAAGACAAGATACAAGCGTCCACAAGTAAAATTTCTTGCTGATGCTGCCACACCAGACAACCAGAGTTGTAATGCCAGGGCCTGGGGAGGTGGATGTTTCACAGTTTCAGTGCAATTGGAAGCTCAGGATGAAAAGGAAAGGATGAAAGAGAAGGGTGCAAAGGAGTATCTCTGAGTACTCTTGTTGATGATCTGCCCTGTTGTGGCAAATCACTGAGAAAATGAAAGAATACAGCTGTGACAGGGAATATCACCTCAAAGACTATTTTTATACCCTGTCTAAAACCAGCTGGATGCTAAACCCAGAAACAGACTTCAGTACAGCAGGGACATAACCTTCCCATCCCAAACTGGATGCCACAACCACCAGGATACAGAGCTATGATCCCCACTGGATGCACTTGCACAGAGATGCATTCCCTTCTCTGTTCAAATAAAAACAAGGGGACCAACAGGGATTCCACTCTTTAAAAGTTAAATCAAAACCTAAAAGCACGTTCAACAGAATTCTAACTTTTGACAGAGTTCTAGGAGTCTGAGCCTGAAGGGAAAGGTTCAGGGTCTTCATAGGTGAATGGAAATATCCCCACATCATCCAAAGAAGAAACCACAGGGATCCACGCCTAATTCTGCAGCATCCCACCAGTGTGATGGAGTGACACAGCCCTCAGGTCTGGGCGTGCTGTCTCTAGAGAACACTCCCATGTACCCTGCTCTGCTGAGCACTGCTCTGAGAGCTCTCCCTGCAATGACACCTGCACACCAAGCACCTCTTTACAGAGCTGCAAGCTCCTTTGGCACAGGCAGCTCGTAATTACTGCGCTGGGGCACCCAAACTGTTGCTTTGCCTGGTGAATATCTGCAGCGGGGCTTATAAATCCCCAGCCACCTTTGCTTTCTCTTCAGATGCCAGCTCTGTTTTTCACCTGGGAGAGAAATAAATAAGGCACCCTCTGCCATACAGCAAGATCCGAGCTAATTTTCAAAACAGTGAACACTTCTTTCAAAGAAACCTCATGTCAGAGGTCCCCAGAATGTGTCAGAACTGCATTTCACATCATAGGCAAAATGTTTCTTATTCACTGTACTACATGTGCATTTACACAGTGCTGCCCACAAGGACCAGCTCTCTTACAGATCCCCTGGGATATTTCCTTACATGTGGCTTTCTGATTTTTTTTATATTTTTTTATGGTTTAGTGATTAAACCTTTTTCTACTTGATGTTGTTGCATTAATTTAACCAAATTATGATTTTTACATAACAAGTAGTGGCTATCCAGACTCTTTAGCTGATTCTGTATCTATTTACTTTTAAAGATCGGTGTTATATTTTTCTACTCTAAGTAATCTCCCTTCTTTTGGTTTTAGTCCTCAAAAGTAAATTAAAAGAAAGTAATTCAACAGTTCCTGGTGGATTTCTAGAAAATGGGCATCTTTTCATCATCCAAAATGAAAAGGCAAAAAAAATGCTTGTTATTTTATTTATATTACAAGTATCTTCCCACCACCCACCCCCATATTGACTTTTAGGTGGAATTTTTATTGCTGCCCTTTTCTACACATTAGAGTAAATGCTCTAGCAGCACAATCAACTTTGTGTGTTATGGAGAACAGCCTGGAATACTGCCAATTTGATACTTCACTACAAAAGCAAAAAGACTTGTACAAATACTTACCCCTCATGAAATCTGAAAATTAAACCCACAACAGCCGTTCAATACTAAATCCTATTTATTTCTCAGTATAACTTGCTTAAGCTGAATACAGGCCACATTTTGGCACTATTTTCCTGTTTTGTTTCATTTCATCACATGCAACAAGCAATCATCCAAAGCAATGAAATGGTCAAAGACAGATTACTGAAGCTTTTAAACAGTGGCTTTTAATACAGAGACAAATCAAACCTCCTTGTAAAATGCTACATTCAGTGAAGAATTTCATGGGAGATACTTCAGCAGCCAATAAATGACAATGAACTTAAAATCTACTGGTAATCTACTGCATCCCTGCCTTTTTGATCTCATTTTTTGTAGTCTCTATCACTCTCACATCCAGCTCTATGTGTACTTTTCCAGGGATTAGGTCTGTCTGCTCTTCACACTGTGGAATCATTAGGCATTTTTCAGACTAGGAATGTGGTTATAGGTAATTTGTTCTTTTTCATAGGTGTACCTACATTTTTTTCCTCATGATAAAAACAGTACAAGGCTAGATCAAACCTGTAATGGTGTTTTCCAAAAAAAATATGCTATTGCCTTGACTCTGGCCTCCAAGGAGGGTTTCTGTCCCACAAAGGTCTTGCTAATTGATTCCCTTTTAGGCTGCCAATTACAGCATGGCTATTTCCTGAAGACAATTGATCAGAGCACAAAATCTTCATTAAGGCCTGTAAGAGTTCTCCAGATTTGCATGGGAAAACTCTGCCAGCTGCAAGGCTCAGGTAATTGCACTATTATGTCCCCAAAGTAGACAAAACAAAGCTTTATTTTTCAGTTAAATCTATACTAGCCTTTTGAAGGAAAAGACTGTATTCAGAGCCACACACATGCAGCACCATCTCTGTAGCGCTTCTCTCCAGCAGGTCACCAGAGCACAGGAACTGGAGTGAAGACTTATACTAGAAATAATACTGTACAAGTCCTTTTGTGGAAGTAAAAGTGTAAATAAAATCTCAGATTATCTTTCCCACTAGCCAGCACTCACTATGTTGCAAACTATTTTCATCTTCACTCTTATGAAGAAAATAATTTCTTAAAAAAAATGCAGAATTACAGGTATTGCAAGTAGACCACTCAGTATATTAGGTTCACTTGTTTTTTAAAATGAAAGATGTTTTTTCCCCATCTTGCGTGTATATTCTAATAATCATTGTATGTTCAAAGACAGTACTTCAAACTTTTAGTTGGTTGCCACTGTTCTAAATCACTATTTGTGTTTATTTTTGAAAGCTGCTTACAAGTTTTCAACCCTCAGAAATCTTTTTGATCACGACAATGTGGTGGAGGCAACCATAAAGGATCTCTGTCTTCCACAAAGCAATTAATTACTCAACTTTGAGAAGGATTTTCTTATTCTGTTTAAGAAGAAAGAAAATAGAAACCAAAAGGATGAGTATACCATGGCCCAGTGGACTAGTGTTGTTTACATAGCTGAATAAAATTCAAATCCATAATGTATCAGTATTTCTTTTTTCTTTTACCCTGAGGTAACTCAGTTCCACTGAGGCTGGGGGAATCATCCTTGATGTGCAGCACTGTCACAACAGGGCTGCTCTAACCCTGCATTATGCACAAGATTTATTAGCAATACAATTTTCCCCTCGTTCTCTTCAAACACTTCACAGTCATTAATTCTGTTTTCTAATCAAATAATGTTCTGCAAGGAAGCCTGAAAGTGCCAGGGGTCAGGTTTTCAGCTGGTATGAATGAAAGCAGATCTGCTGAAGCATCAGGGAGCCATGTCTACTTACACATCTGAAGCTGTGCCTTCTTTGTGGCTCCTCTCTCCCCAACATCTTCTCTGACACTTAAATTGTGAAAGCATTTCAACTCTCACAAAAAGATACTGTTCTTTTACTTGGCACATTTGAAATTTTACTCCAGGTTTAGCTCAATTATTATTTTGCCTTCAGACAACCTTGCTAGACAGACATTTTGGCAGGTATTGCAAAAGCCATTCATTATCAGAAATCTGTGTGGCTTTCTGTTTCCTAAACTAGATATTTATTATCGTGAGCAGTTGATCCTGCATCACTAATTCATGCCCTCATGGTTTCTTGCATTTGTTACTGTGGTCTTTCTTAACTCTTCTTCCAAAACTGTATTTTTATGAGGGAAGATTACTAAAGTAGTAATCTAATCTAGGTTTGTCTTATTTGCATTCTGGATACACTTTCTTCTACTGTTTCAATACAGAGGCATTCTTAGCAAAGAAAAAGGTTGTAGGGGTTTTATCCTGACAATCCCTGCTTTATCAGTCAGTGCTGGGTGATAACCAGTTCTTCAAACAATTTGTTCCCCTTTGACTCACCACAACAATCAGAAAAAAAAACCTTACCACTTTATAAATTCAACTAAAGTTCATGTAACTGCTGAACAGTTGGTTTAGAATGTAACTCTTTCACAAAATGAATTGTGGTTTATGTTATTTAGCATTAAATAATGGGCCTATGTCAGATCAAATACGTGCATTATAAACCAGAGTACAAAGAACCTATTTGATGCACGAGAAATCTTGGAAATCATACGTAAGGTGAACTGTGCTTGTTTCCAGTTGAGAAGACTTCAAATACAAAGTGATTTCTAAGGGCTACAAAGCTCTTCTCTTAGCATCTAATATTTACAGTAAGAAGCATGCTGTGTATTCAAAGAATGTAAACTTTAAACTGAGCTACAAATATTTACTATACATTAGATATATAAGGAGGATGATCCAGACACATTAGTACAAATTCCTGCATTCGTGTAGCACAGCGCACGAGCATAACCCCACAAGTAATATCAGAGTCACTGTCGTTGCTTCTTCACTGCTGTAACACAAAGGTTTGTTATCCATTGTGTTCATACAATACAGAAGGAATTATTGAGAGCTCATTTATCCTGACTGTCACAACTTCTCACCTTTCCCTACACCTTTCCCTTCCACTGATAAGCTCCAGCTGTAGCAAAATAAAAGCCCCAAGCTCAAGAAAAATTATACTTTTCTTGCAAGTTCTACTGCCCAAGTATGAAATACAGTAAAACAGGAAAGAGGAAGACAGGAGCAGGAAAATTTACACAGACTTTAGAAATTCTCTTATTAATAGGACTGTCCATGCCAAATGACAGCCCTCTCCCCCCACCACCACCGCTTTCCAAAAGCTGTTTATAGCCATTTGCAAAGTTACTTAATGGATTTCTTTTATCATGTCTACAATTACACTGCTCTTCCTAAATGGAAAGTTTGATTTTAAACTTCTCCTGCTTTCATTTAGTGCTTTGTCTCATTTGTGTAATCCAACTGCTTCTGCTCCTTGGAAAGTATCCTGTTGTTTTTTAAATTTAATATATCTTGCTTTTGCCAGATCTTAGCTGGGACAAAAACTTGCAGCTGCATTTGAAACTAAAAATAAAAACCAATATATGCTGGAATAATTGTGGTACAGAGGAGTTTGGTCTTGTTCCTAGATTCTGTTCGAGACATTGACACATGGATTGCCATATCATGACACACACCTGCTCAGAGAAATTTTCATCACTAGCAGCCAAAAATAACAAATATTGGACCACTCCAAAGCTTTCATTATGTCTGGTCTCACACCCTGACTATTCAAGTCAGACCAAAAATTAAACTCACAGGCCACAAGAGATCCTTGGGCGTGTATAAAAGCTTCTTAAAAATGTATCAAGAGACAAAGAATTCATCATGCAAATGGATGGATGGGGTTTTTATTTTGCTCCATTCATTCTCATGCACACGAGAAAACCTAGAAGTGAGCCTCGCTGCCTCTGTGTTTAAGGATGGGTTTATCTTTCTGAGTGCTTCTAGGTCTAGACTTTTTTGGGCAAGGCTGAGGGGAATGCAAGATTGGAAGACGAGCCTCCAATGGCTATTCATTCCCTTTTTAAATGGTTTCTGAATGAAGATAAGGTAGTCTCTAAAAGGTGCCTGTTGCTTGCCTTCGAGTAAAAAGCAAGATTTGATATACGCCTTAAATGAAATAGCCATTTAGGTGGGTAAAAACCATGTGAAATGTACCACAAATTAAAGCAATAATTTGGTTCTCTATGTGTGAGATAAAGTTCATCCTTATGAAGCAAATATAGTTCTTAAAATCCATTGACACACAAACGTTTCAGGATTTCCTGGGTGATTTTTTTCTTATGCTATAACATCACACTACACCACGGCTCACGCTGTGATATGTAAATAACTGTCCAACAGTTCCAGGAGAATTTATATAATGGAGAGATACGTTGACATAAATTTTACCAACAGACTAATCACTATTCCATAAATTATTTCAGACCCATTGCAGGGCAACACTTTTACCCCACACCTGATCCAGTGGGACACAGTTCTTTAGAAAACCCAATAAAGCTTTTTTATCTTGTATTCTAAAAATACATTGACTGCTTTCATAGACTGGACAACAAAAAGCACTCCCTTCAAATTCCAACCACAATTTAGAAGGGTCCAACAGAGCAAAATGCAGTCCCATTTTAAATAAACACGTATCTTTGAAGTCTGTGAAGAATTTCCTTCTTTTTAGCAATTTCAAGAACAGTGCCAGCACTCATCTCTTGCACAGCTACTTCTCTGAAGTAGCTCCAGTTCCAGTAGATGTAACTTCCTCCATATATCTCTGCCTGGAAAATCCAACGAGGCTGTCAGCAGAAAACCTCAACAACCAAGGGTCCAGATCTGCATAGGTGGATAAGAGCGAGTAAGACATCTTAAGAGGAATTGGGTGTTTTTGCAGATCTGTGTCTAAACTGTCTACTGTTTATAGCAACCACTTCCTGTGAAAACATCAAATACTTTTTCACTGTTTTGAAAACTCTCTATTTGTCCAGAGAGTCTGTGGATGCCCCATCTCTGGAAGTGTTCAAAGCCAGATTGGAGGGGGCCCTCAGTAACCTGATCTAGTGAGTGGCACCCCTGCCCAGGGCGGGGGGCTTGGAACTAGGAGACTTTTGAGGTCCCTTTCAACCCTAATCATTCTATAATTCTGATTCTATTTCAAGTCACCTTTTACATCATCCAATGCTCATGTTGCAAAAAACCTTTGTGAAGCATGACTAAAATATATATTAAAATCAGGTTTCATGATTTGCAAAGTTTTTAGCATGGAACCATTAATCAAATAAAGCGCTTAACGTTTAAATCCTTACATATGAGCAGAAGGCTAAATTCCTCAACTTTGGTAGCTGGTCATGACATTTAGCAGGCAGAAGACATGTAGAATTATTTAATCTCAGGAGTTAATATTTCCTATCCATAAATATGCCTAGAGACGAGAGAGGAACTCAACTGCAGTTGTACAAGAGAAAATTCTGTCCCTGCCTGTCACCACTTTACATCTACCTTATATATTCACTGCATCATTTCCAATGGATGAGGTCCCATATCAAAACACCATCATCAGGCACTTGAAAAACAGGCTGGTTTTAAATCATCCCTGAAGTTCTGAACTGAATTTTGGCACCTTCAGCAACAACAACGATACTGATTTCTACACAATCTAAATTTCATTATATTAGAGAGTCCTCATGCAAAAGCCCCAGCAGACAGTTAAAAAAAGCAAAAAACTAGAGGGTTGTGATGGTGGCAGGCATGCTGCATGTTGTGCTTTCTTTCCAGGTTTTTGCAGAAGAATGTAGAAAATACTACTACAACATCTCCTACCACCTCAAGGGAACAAGCCTCCCCAGGAGCAGCTGCAACAGATCAAACAAGTAGTGGAAACCTCTAACTCCCATCCTTTTGGAAGAACTAAAAAGACAACTCGTGTCCCCCACCCTTGTAATTTACAAATTAATTTCAGTAGAAAAAAGATTCTGAAGGGCCTTCCCCTCTGCCTTGTATAATTTAATTCTCACTTCAGATGTAAAGGATTTGTGGCAAAACTCCACACTTGTTTACAGAAGTTAAGCCCCATGTTTACTCAGTTATAACTAAATCAAAGTTTTCTGCCACAGCATTCTGTTTACTTGACTCACTTGGCTCCCTTCGCAGTGCCTTTAGTGACACATCCAAACGTTTTGTGGTTGGTAGCTGTTGTCTCCTAATCTTTAGTGACAGCTCAGCTCAATCTCTGGTGTTTTTTACGCTTGGATAGATGACAGAAAAATAAATAACTTTTTTCATTATATTCACTGACATTTTTCCTCTTTTCTTTTCTTCTTCTTCTTCTTTTTTTTTTTTTTTTACTAAAGGCTCTCTTCAACAGGGGCTTTCTGCTTTTCACTTTTAATGACTGAGCTTTCAAATTATGAATTTTAATTTATCTTCTCTGAGGTCTGAGATGTTCCTCACCATTTACTCATGCTTAGGAAAAGAAGTTTCTGCTCACAAAGACTTTAAAGAAATTATTAATTTATTTGATGTCTGATGTAGTAAAATTCCTGTATAAACAAAGAAGTAACTTTTTCCCCCTTGCTTTTCCTCACCTCCTTTGCTTTCTGTTTTAGAAGGGAAAGTCAGCTGGAGATGAGGGGGCAACTCTGAAAGAAAAACATGATGAAGAGTGCTCTCAGAAGATGGTCTGTGAGAGAGAAAGCCAGTAGTTTTGAACCGCTCTGGTCACTTGTAGTCATACAAGCAAGAAAGGAAGAATTTATCAAGCCGACACTGTCTCCCTGCCCCAAGTGCAGAGACCGATCATTTTCTGTCTCTTGGCTAGTCTTTGTAATAAATATAGGCTTGGTGTGTAATGAAAACCAGCTGAGTGTTTCTCAAGGTACAGATGCTTTCTTTTCTTCTGATTCCAGCTAAGATTGTTCTTACTCTTCATAATCTCTCACAGCTGCCAAAAATCCATCTTATCGTTGCATGAGGTGAAGTTTCCATTAACAGCTATTATGGTAGCAGAGGTCAGGCGTCCAGTGTCAAATGAGCTGCTAAAGAGAAACACTGTGCTAGAAAATCTGGTACTGTGGAAGAAAACCTCAACTGAGGTGTGTTTTATTATTAATTTGAATCGTTGTTATGTGCAGATGTGGCTGGGCCGTGCTGCTGACAGACCGGTTTCTGATGCCCGGGAAAAAGACAGGGAAATTTGGGGTGTGGATGAAGTGGGAATACACATCCACTTGGCTGGCTGAAGAGGAATTTTAATAGTTTTGATGATGTTCATTCTGTCAGCCAACCAGACTGGCTGCTCCTTGGGCTGAAGGGCTCTGATGAAGGAAGCTTTGGCCATAAACATCACTTGCCATTACAGCACTCACATTGCCGCAGGTGTGGTTCCTGACTCCCAGTCATCGCTGGGGGATAAAATAAAAGCAATAACGATAACAGCCCTTAGTTTCCAATCACCTAATGGAAAATGAGAAGTCTCCCTCAAAAAGAAACAGCGCTATCTCAAACATTTTCATTTTCAAAAGACCTTCCTCTAGTTAAAGCATCTGGATTGAACACGTTCTTTGTTAATAGTGAATGACAATATTTTAATGCCCTTCTAGAATGATGGCATAATTTTCTTTTGGAATTATTACCTGAAACACATACTGCCTGGAAGACATTTTGAATAGGAACACCCTGCATGTCTCCTTATTTACATGACAAGTGTACCAAAGCTATAATCATACGGATGGATGCACTCTGCAACGCCAGATGTTAATTGTCAATGTGCTACACACTGAACAAAGACAGAAGTAAGCAAATCAAAAAACAAGTTTCAATAAATTTAGGAATTGTTTTGCAAACCCACTCAATTCTAAAACAATGAAATGCGCAGTTATTTGGAAAAGCCTCACTAAAATATTGACTACCACAATGTATTTCAAAAATTACTTTTGACATTTGAAAATATAAAGGAATATTCAATATTTGCTGAAAATACTGGCTATTTTTCAAAGAATCACAACATTATTCTTTCTACAATACCTCAATATTGCAGGCCCTAAATTCTAAATACAGATTCTACTAAAAAATGCCACAACTGTCAGACACTAACACTATTGCAATATCTCAGCAACATCCTGCTGAGACAAGGCCACCCCTTCCTCTACCAAAAAGCCATCTTTTGAATTTATGTGTTAGGTTGTTTGGAGAATTAGTCCTTTTGTCAGCCAGCAGCATTTCTACGTGACATGGAAAACCATTTCCCACACAGAGATGTGAAGAGCCTGCATTTAGCCCCATGTTTTGCTGCTTTAAAAAAATTCCTGCTATAGTTAAATCATTACAGAGCTTTTACAAAATTATTCACAGCAAAGCATATCAAACCCCATCTTTGCTGACCTGTTGGAGAAAGTCCAAGGAGGCAACCAAGATAATTAGAGGGATGGAGCACCTCTCCTGTGAGGAAAGGCTGGGAGAATTGGTGTTGTTTGGTCTGGAAAAGTGAAGGCTTTGCTGTGACCTAATTGCAACCTTCCAGGACCAGGGAGCCTACAAGAAAGATGGAGAGACACTATTTACAAGGGCCTGGAGTGACAGGACAAGAGGGAATGGCTTCACTTGAACTAAGTGGACTTAGCTTAAATATTAGGAAGAAATTCTTTACTGTGAGGGTGGTGAGACACTGGAACAGGTTGCCCAAAGAAGTTGTGGATGTACCATCCCTGGAAGCATTCCAGACCAGACTGGATGGGGATCTAAACAACCTGGTCTAGTGAAAAGTATCCCTGGCCATGGCAGGGAAGTTGGAGCAAGATGATCTTTAAGGTCCCTTCCACGCCAGGCAATTCTATGAGCTGCACCTTTGGCAGTCTATTAAAGCAAATCCAGCACCCAAGACTCTACCACCAGAACCTGGGGAGCTGCTTACACTCGGGAGGAAATACATAGGTGCTCTGTGGCAATGCCATCACCACAGCCACCTTGACCCCAGGGTCCCCGTGGTCCCACAGGTGCTGGCAGAGGGAGCAGCACGGGCTCTGGAGGGTAGCTGAGAAACACAGAGCATATCTGCAGTGTCTTGGCAGAACCCCACAAACAAAACTCTTAATCTGTACCTTCTGTGATGAAGAAATGCTATAGGAGCAGAAGACCCAGTATTAAGTAGCTTTTCCTACCCTCCTCCTCCTCTGCTGCAAGCAGAGGTGGACATTTCAGCGATGAAGCTAAATGATCTGAAACAGTCTGCAGCCACTCCTTAGTTCGCACACAGATATTCTGTCTTCCCTAGTGCTAAAATGTCAAGAAAGACATTAGGTCATAGATTTGAATCAAAAGGATGTTGAATAAAAAAGCCACTATCTTTTAAATGGATTTATGAAAATGTTTTTTGCTTGTCTCAACTACACGAAATCTTTTTTTATAGAACACATGGTTGACCTACAGATACCAAAGTGTTTTGGGTTTTTTCTTTTCCTAACTGGGAGAATATATGTCATGATTTCTGGTGGAAATCTGATCTGCTTCAAAGCATACTGATAATAGGAATACCAGATTAATGGGCATCTCAGTTGGATTAATGGAAACAAGGCATGAAAGTGAAAATGTACAGTACTGAATACAAATAAAGAAGATATACTCTGCTATTTAGAATTGCACTTTGAGTAACTGTGAGTGACCAACAGGTCACAAAGAACATTTCTCAAGGTGTTTTTTACATTGAAACAAATCTTTTGTAGCCTGTGTTCTGCTCCTTAATGCTGGGGTCCTCCTTAAATATAAGACTGAGATTACATGGGGATAAAATGGTTAAACAGTTAAAACAGTAGAACAGATACAACAGTTGGAACTTGACAGTGTTAAAGGTCTTTTCCAACCTAAATGATTCTCTGATTCTACGGCGTCAGCGTTTCTATTGTCCTCTCAGTATTACAGGCAAAAAGAGCAGTCTGCATGCATGAATCTCTGACAAAATGATTTTCAAGGCTCCTGTAGTTTAGCACGCTTCTGTCTTCCAAGTAAAATGGGAAGCTGAACCCAGCCTGAAAGCAGAACAAGGTAGGCTGGCTGAGGAAGGCTTCCGTAGCCTTTGCCAGCCAGCCACATCATGCTGTAGGGCTGGCAATCTTTTAAGCTGCCCTTTACACGCCAAGCAGATAGAGACAGAGCTGCACTCTCCTCTCAGCCTCTACTTTCTCTCTTTTTATCATGAAGAAGGGTGGATTTTACCACCCTACTTGCAAATGCATGCAGAGAAAGATATAGGAAATGACATCCCAGGGTGGACCCTGAGAAATTGTCACACAAATCATTGATGGATGAGATCAGCAACAATACAAGTATGATAAACTTGAGTCAGGAGCTGAAACTAAAAAAAAAAGTGAAAACAAACTAAAATCCACTTCTACCATCAAGATGCAACTGTAGACATTAGTGCCACAGGAAGATGTGGAGACAAAACCTGAGAATAAGAAGTTATTGCAGGATACGTGAACAGAAATAAATATAGATTTGAAAGTAATGTTAAAAATGTTTTGCTTTTATCAGCATCACACTCAATGCAGCTCACGATTCTTTTGCTTGCTTAGTATTACACACTTCTTTGTGGACTACCACCAAACAGCAGCTGTAATGATAAAGATGGGGTTGATTTAATGTAGCAGCTCCCTTACTCCCTCTAGTTTCTCTCTTCCTCACAGTAGGAATCCATCACATTTATATGCACCAGAGCAGAAATAACAGTATTTCCAATTAAAACTCTAACACAAATTAAGCTCTGCTTTGTTGGTTACTATTAAGTCAGGAAATACATTCTTTTCCTGAGAATTTTTTTTGTAAAAGTAAGAAGTTTTCATCCATGCTTCTTAGCCAAACTCTTGATTTTATTAAAAAATGACTGCATTAAAAATTAAAAGTATGACATTTGTTTTAAAAAAAGTGGATTGAGAAAATATTACCACAGTCATGGTACAAATGCCTTTTGTCACTATATTATCCTCTCTTGATTAGGGTCCTTGATTAAGCAACTTCTTTTTTGATGCTTTACAATTCCTTCTTTTGTTGAACCTGGTGCTTCATGAGAGGTGGCTGAGCTCTAGCCCACAGGGGAACAGGGGTGCATAAAAAATCCAGTGTAGTTTTCATTAGTCATCACATCCACACTTCCAGACAGATTTTTCATTGGGGCACCTTCGGGTTTCATTCCACAGATAATTGAATTTCCAAGTAAAACATGAAATGAACAGTTTTACATTAAAAAACAGCTTTGATATGTAATTTTCAACCTGTCCTACTCATTATTATACACTTAGTATTTCCATGTGTGCTGAGGAGATGATATTATACCTGGGTTAATCATACATGCACTGAAATACATAACTGCACCTTCAGCATCTGCAAGAGAGTTCTGACAGGCTGGCAAATAACCTAGGAGCTGCACCAGACCCCATTCCCGAGTTTAGCAACTGGAAAATAAAATCATCTGAGGCACCAGGGCAGTAGAGCAAAGCAGTGTGTACTGGCAGGCTGAGCTGCTTTTATTGTCTGCATAAGTAGAATGGTGCATGGCTTATTTTTCTGTCAGTGAGCCAGAAGTTCAGAGGTAGGCGGGGCTGAGTCGATCCAGAGGTAACTGGAGGGAATTTCACTCACACTCCAGCATTGTCCTCTCAGCACAATGCTGGCTACTTCCAGCAGTTACTTTCTTCTCCCCTCCACCTCCTCTGCCCTTTTCATTATTACTGCTGCACTCAATAAGGTAGCAACATATGTGCTGTTTTTTCCCTGTCCAGCAACAGTAAGTGTTAAGTAGATGATAGCTCCAAAATGCAACGTGTATATCATATTTTGTGACTAACACAATCTCCCAATCAGGACATTTTGATCTTCCAGTTATAGCTAGGGACTTTGGCAGGAAATGATCTTTTTACATGCTCTCATAAACTCTCAGAAGGTCTGGTTTTGTTTCCCTCTTTCTGCTAAAGAACACCAATAGCTTCTCTTTGGTTTCCCAGTGTATGTTTACCAAGATGATAAAGACTGCAAGACGGATCGAAAGAAACACTTGGTTTATTTTCTTTTATTTTGGCAGTGATGAGAGTGTGGAATCCATTTTAAAACCAGGAGAAAAATAATTGGCATGTCCCAGTTATTTTTTATACACAGGCACACATGAATGCATGCACACATAGATTTTAGGGTTTTTTATGGGTACCTTCTTGACTTGCAGCCAAGCCATGTCAATGCGAGCCAGCTCATGTATTTAATTGTATCAGCATATAATGGCAGACAGATTTTCTTCCTTTCTGTGCTGCAGCACGAGAAGCTTTCCTAGGAAACAGGAGAGTGCATGGTAAGGGAAGTAAACCCCTTGCTTGCATCGTCCAACAGAGATTAAAAACTCAGGCGCATCTAGATGTTAAACTGAAACACAGCATCGTGCCCTCTGTGTAATTTATGGAATACATGCCTGAACTAATAAACGCCTCAGGGAATAGTTAGCTGTGAGAGGAAGCTTTAAGTGCAGTGGTTACATTAAAATCAGGCTAGACTAGCTAATGTTTTGCTTTTAGGTACAGGCAACAAAACAGAAGCTGCAGTCCAAAACACAGAAAAATCTGCTGAACTTTCAGCCCTCTTTGTCTCTGTCTCCCTTTCCACAAACACACAACCCTCTCAGTAAATTCCAACCAGGAAATAACAAAGAAATGCTTGGAAAACATAGATATTACTGTTTCACTATTATGGTCAACATTCACCAGAATATGCAAAAAAAAAAAAAAAATACACTTTATGCCTTTTAGGCTTAAAACTTACATTAGAGAATGAAAAAGACTGTGAGTTCTTTATCCAGTGCGTTGGGTTGAAGGTAAGGTCATTGCTTGCCAGCAGGCTATGACTGACTCTAATTAAACATTTTTTATACCACTCATCTGTGGCTGGGGAACATGCCATTAAAACACAGGAAACATTAATCTACAGATTAATGCTATAAAAAGAAAACTTTTACACAATCTTTATTCAACAATTAAAAGAAGCTTACAAAACATTAACCCTTAGAAAGCTAAAACACTACCACCTAGTAAGAGCTCCAGGTGGATGCTACTCTGTTAGTTGCCTGTTTCTTCATCAAGTCACACCAGTTTTGTCCCAGTGTGAGTGTACTTATCCCAGTACTGATCCAGTCTTTTTCCTCCATAATCACAGATCTTAAATTCGGGAATTGGTTATGTGTATTTACTGCATTTTGACTATTTGGAACAAACTTCAAATGCTTTTCAGAAAAATGGTGGGTGATCATTCTATAAATTCCTATGTTTCAGGCTAGTCAAGAGCCCAGCATATAGTGTTATTTATTCATTATTTATTTTTATCAAGCACTGTGGTCCATCTTGAAGCAATTGCATTGCTCTGTGAAGGCATCTCCATGCTAGCTCCATCTGCTTATGAAACCAAGTAATGTTTTGGACTGGATTTTGGGGTAGGAGGGTAGAGGCAGAGGGGGATTTATGGATGGACACAGATTTCTATGCGCTTGTCTATTTACCAGAAGTATGCACAATTTGCTGTTGTTTCTGAGGTGATATTTAGTTCTTGCACTGAATCCCCCCATTCATTCTCCTTCCTTTCTGTAAAGAGCTATATTTAAGTTCAAACCCGTTAAGAAGGGGTTTATGGAGATGAGAAATACTTGAGATGGTGTAAGTACTAGCACCCATCTTGTCTTACATTTCATAAAATTATACACCTACAGAAAGCACATTAAGTACTTTTGTAGGTATGCAACTAACTTTGAGGACATCTTCTTTCTATTGGTACCTATATATGAATATGTATAGATGAAGAAACAGAACATTTATATTTAACATTTCAATCTGCACTTTTAGAAATGTAGCACATAGTTTCACCAGTAGCATATTATCACTGCTTTTACTTTTCGGGTTTTTTCATAATAAAAAGTCTGTCATCCAGTCCTCACTGTTACACAAGCATTAAGTTAAACTAGTTAAACAAGTTCAGATTGCTGCTGGAACCACGGTGGAAATATTTACAGTAAAACTCACCTGGCTTCAAGTATTGTTCCAAAGTTGAAATTCAGCCCAGTCTTGAAAGTTCACAAAGGTTCATTAGCTTATTTGAGCAAAACCCAGGCTCGTTTTCAAGTAAACTTTGGCTGATATTTAGTTCTAGATAAAGGGCACAGTATGATAGTGATATGATTAAAATGGCTTGAATGAAATCCCTCTGCTCCTTCTTGCGAAGTGGAAGCGAAACATTACTGTTTTGGTTACCCATTCAACACATAAAATCGGCCCCTCACTTTCAGAGGGAGGTTTACTGCTTATGCTCACAAATACTCACCGTGCAGCCAAAGGATTTACACAGTCAGCTAAGAAAATGCAAAATGTGGGCAAGTGAAAGCATGGCTGGTTACTTAGGGAGTTAAAATGTCTCCAAAACTGGAATGAGCAAAGTGTGTTCTACCTCAGCAAGAGACAAAAAGAGAAAACAGCATCCTCTAAATCCGTACAGACTTAAAACTTTATCCTACATCACTATCATCACTTCACGGATTTATAAATTAATTGTTTCTTATTGTCCATTAACCCAGTGACCCAGATTTTACTGCAGCTCAGAGCCAAACAAAAATCTTTCTAATCAGATGGGAATGGAAGATCCCTAATGAAGTTTAAGGACACACTGAAACCTGGTCTGTCCTACCATGCCATACTGAATGTTACTAATCTGCAGAGAGTTACAGCTAGTTTGTCAGGATTAAATAAGGGAGGAATGAGAAAGTGTTATTACCTCCTCTGAGGCTTCAAATCAGTTTTCAGTCTGCTGTGATGACCCTGGCCACCTTCAAGGTTCCCTGGAGAAAAGAAAGAAAGGAAATTAATAAATAGGGGTTCAAAAAGATGGCTGCAGCTCTAAAGAGCATCCACTGCTCTCTTTTTTCATCCCTTAGTGTTGTGAAGAAAGACTGCTTCAACCATATGAAAATATAATAAAATGCATATGTTTCTTTTAAATATGGAAAAGGTATGTAATTAGTTTTAGTTTAAAATAAGAAAAAATGGAGGCCGGATGAATGTATGCTCACTATAAAAGAGAAAAGAGCACTTTCTTTTTTTTTTTTCAGAAAGGCTCTTTTTAAAAATTCCTGGTAAAACAAGCAGATGGACTAATTTCACTTAAGCTAAAAATAATACACAAGTGGAGGAAGCCAAACTTGAGCCTCCCTTTGTAGGGAGTGTCAGGTATATATTTAGAGGGATCCACATTTTCCTTGGCAGCTTGGGACAGGAATCAAAGGCATACCTTTGCTGCTTAACAAGTCATTATCTCTACCTTTACTGCTTAGGAAAAGAGGACCAGAAGTCTCTGTTGAGTATTGAACCTTCTGGATGGCCACATAATTTTTAGTCCATTCCCTGGCTCCACGTTGGAGTCTTCCAGTCAGCTCTCTTCAAGACGAATGTGGAGCGGAGAATTTTAATCCTAAAGCAACCTGGATTGAAGGAGGGACTGCTCCATGCCTCTGGATCTAGACGCTCTTGCTTAATGATAGAAATATGACGGAATGGATTTGTCCAAGGCATGGTAAGGTTTTCAAAAGACAAGAAAGGCTTTTAGGAAACAGCCCTGCCCCGTGCCATTATGGGATGTTAGAAAACCTGATGCAAGTTTAATTTGTGTATATTCCGATACAACCAAGTGCCAATATTACTTCTCTATACTGTCCCTCTCTTTAACAGGCATGTCACGAGATCAAGGAAATTTCACAAAATTCCAGGTTTGATTGTGCATACTGTTTGATACAGTGCAAAAATAACAGACCTTCTATTTAAAGCATAGATCTGCTCTTTCTAAAAAAGTGGAATACACCAGATTTTGGGTTTCTTCTAATCAGCTACTTGTAATTTTTCTACTTGAAGAAGGCAATCTTCCTTCTTTCAGCTCAGTCTGAGCTTTTCCTTGTATTTTCTCTCCCTTGACCAGCTGAGGAGGGGGACAGACCAGAATTGGTGGGCACCTGGTGTCATGCTCAGGGTCAACCCACCACACCAAGCAAACAAAATCACGAGGTTAAGCATGAGGAGGAAGGGGGAGGAAAAAGGGAAGGGCCAGAGAGAGAAAGAGGAAGGGAGAAGTGGAAAAGGACATACACCTTTTTGAGAGGTGGTAAAAAATGACTTAAAACAATCCTTTTACTTATAAAAACTAAACCAAAATTAAAACAAGATCTTCCATATTTATACCAGGTTGCCCTTTGGAATACAATCACATTTTAAATCATGGCTATGCAGAGTAAATAGTACTAGGTAGTCTAATTTGTATTTATAATTTAAAGTATTTCTGAAGTGAGCAATCCCTGAGTGAAGAAAGAATGTAAACTCAGAATATGTGTTCAGTAACATTTGCTTAGTGAAAAAAAAAAGTCTTTAGAGTTGCTACTGTTGCTCAGTATTAAATCTGAGTAGCTGGGTCTGAATGATTTATGTGCTAAGTTATTAAAAGTAAATCAAATAAACACATGGGAGCACCAGTCATTCCGTTTGCTCTCGCTAAATCCCCCTCAGGTTATTTCTCATGTATCAGCAGTGTGGCCAAGCAGACTGCAGGACTGTAACAGTGTCATGCTAATATTTTGGCATCTCCAATAAGCAGTGACAAAGGGGAAGACTTTTGACACTCTCAAAAAGTGTTTTGGAACTGTTTATGCATGTAATTATGACAAGTTGTGTTAATTAATGCTGAAGGACCCTTCCCATATGACTTTGCTAAAATTACACTTATCTTAGTGTCTTGAACATTTTCAGAACGTTTGAGACCCTATGAAATATATTTATGTACAGGAAACTTAAAATACATTTTCAGAGTTGCAATCCTGCACTCTTACTCTATTTTCTGCTTCCAAGTTTCACAGTGATTAAGTTTCAAAATCAGTTTTCTTAATGAGTCACAATATCCGAAAATGATTTTACTTTAATTCATATTGAATCATAGAATGAATCACAGAATGGTTTGGGTTGGAAGGGACCTTAAAGATCAGTCAGTTCCAGGCTCCCTGCCATGGGCTGGGACCCCTTCCTCTAGATCAGGTTTGCTCAAGTAGAATGTGTCCCTGACCATGGCAGGGACAAATTAAAGTTAAGTTAACCAAGTTAAACAGATTTAAAATATATCTTCAGTCAAAAGGACTTACAGACATCGTCCCAGGCTTTTTCCCAATGTGACTACTTTGTACAGAATATTGCAAACCATACATAAATTACATTCATTTTTATAAGGATATCTTTCAAATTAGGTTCTCTGTTGTGGAAACTTTCCCATACACAAAGAACATCCATTATATTTTACTTTATTCTAATCCCAGTTATGCTTGTCAGGATTCACGAAAGCTCAGTGCTCTCATTCAAGCTGTGAGAGAACAGACTTTAGAGGACTATGCCTTTTTGGACTGCACTTCTTTCAGGTTCATCTATGATGAAATAAATAGCTTGGGCCCATGTTGTTTCTCAAGGAGGATTACAAAGAAATTGTCCATATTTAGGATCTCAGCCAGTGAAACAATCTCCCTTTCATATTCTTTCTTACTGGAACACCGAGATGGAAAATTCATCATACTTGCTGAAGGAATAAAACATTGTTTTCATGTATGAGCATGCTTCCCAATTAACCAGTTCCTATGGCTGTCACAGACGCACATAAACATAAACTGGTTCATGTCACTGGAGATGTGCTCTGACCTGTAAAATTGTCACCATTTCTAAATCAGGATGTATCTGTGAAACTGCCTTTGAAGAAATCTACCCATCACTTCTGAAGACACATCTCACAGTGCTTTCCAGTGTGATCCATCTATCATGCAGGACTTGAAAAAATGCACCAATAAAGTTATTTGTTTGGACTTTGTATTCCTCCTCCTATCACCACTTCTCTCTAAAGTCACAGCTAACCTTCCTACTCTGAAACAGGTTATGAAGATTCATAGAGTTGCTCCTGAGGACCAGCATTGCCAAGCATTTCTATTTCGTTATTTATTAACAAAAACAGGAGTTTCACATAAAAAGAATATTAGTACCCAGTGTCTTCCTGGTTGGTTTGTATTCCCAAGGATTAGGTTCTCACCTAGACTACAAAATACAACTTACTGAGAACCTTCATGAGGGGGCCACCACTCTTCTCTGAAGGCCAAAAAATGGCAGTACATTTATGCCAGCACATATAGCACAGACAATTCTCTTAAGGAATCCTCACATAAACTGCAGCCAAAAAAGAGATTTCAGCCAAAACTTTTCAGTATTTGGATTGCCTCTAAATCAACCGACAATATAGAAGAAACGTTTCTTATGCTGGGAAAAAAAGACCTATTTTTAAATAGCTTCCATTTTCCTATTAAACATAATAGAACTTCCATAAAATAAAATATTCACATTGAACCCTCTGTACTGACCAACAGGGAAAGAGAGAGCAATCAAATAGGAGATTATTCTTATTGATTCTTATTTCATTGCACCCGAGGAATAGTCAGCAGATACCATCTGCAGGTAAATCTTGGAATTAAATTGACACAAACTGCAGTCCAAGACCATCTCTGAGTTCAAAATTCAGTCCTATCTATTCCATTTTTCTCCAAGCCATTTTCAAATTCAAGAAGAAATTTTAAAATCCTCAAAAAATTGTAATATTATGATGGCAAACAACAAATAACTATTTAGTAGTGCTACACCTCATTCAGATGCCAGCATTCTGAAAAAGCTGACTTGCATTAAAAAACCCAGGAATTTTTCCAAAAATAAGTTACCATTGGGCATTACAAATGGTGTATATATATAATTCCATAAGTCTTTAGAAGTTTGGAGGAAAAATACAAATTTTTGTCTCAAAGTACATGCTGTCTTTTTCCCTCCCCATAATCAAAAAAGGTTAAGCTGTTCTCTGAGCCACTTATTTTTGGGTCAGCAAAGTAAAAGCACTGCAAAAATGTAAGGTTTCATCTTTCAACCGGAAATGTCTGCCTGGAGTAAGATTTACTTTTGCAACAGCCCCGAGTTTATGGCAGCAATCACTTACACTACAGGGAAAGTGAAGGAGAGAACATGTACCAGGTATTGTACGCAAAACTTGTCGGAAAAGCTGAACAACGTTTTGAAACAGGCTGTTTCCATTCCAGAGGGAAAGTGGTAGGTGTTTTCTGATGCTGTCTAATTTATTTACAGAAATGTATGGGGTGTTCTTTTCTTGAGCACAAGTAAAATCAAGAAAAAAGAGACAGTTTTCTGCTCACTTTTCCAAACCTCTTCTCAGTCCAAACACACTCCCAATAGCTGTTTCCTCAGGGACACCTTCTCCGCATTAAACCAAGCTCTGTCTCCTGTTCCCTTACCAGCTCCTACATCAGTTCTTTCATCTTTTTCTTATCTCTCTCACAGATAGGCAAGCAATCAAAAAACAGAGGCTTGGAGAACTGTTCTTACTTCCAATTGCCTTCAGTAAGACTCTCTTGTGTCCTGTGAGGAGATCCTGTATGGGTGACTGTGTGTCACCCTTTTGGGTGGCAGCAACAGCTTTACAACTGTTTCATTTCCTTTAGGGCCCTAAAATCCAGGCTCCCCACTAATTCACTTAGGTTTTAGGGAAACTTAGTTTCAGCTGTAGAGTTTATTTTTCTTATTTTCTTTCTTACATTTAAATAATCTTTACTGTATTTATTTTAATAATGCATTTTTAAAGCACTGATGATCAATAAGCAGAGGGTATTCCCCAGAAAACAGGACTATATGAAGTAAGCAGAATACCTAGAAAGCAACATTAGATTAATATCTATCGCTTGTTAACAGGAAGAAGAAAAATTAACCAGAAGGGAATGCTGTTATCTGAAAAATTCACATGGCTATCCAGGAAAAGCCAAGAACCTTTTCTGAGTCACTAAGATGAAATGTAGATTTCTGAGGATCTGCCACTCTATCCATTGATTTAGTGGTTTCTCATGCTAACAAACCTCAGAGCATGAAAGATAAGATAAGGCTCTCGTTTCATCAGTCACCTCCAAAGCACGGGTACAGTTGGTGTCTGTATGGGCATATAAGAAAGTGAAACTACACCATGGGTGACTTTCGTGAGGCAGTGGTACCTTTTTTTTTTAGCCCTAAAAGCAGCCAGTAGTCTCAACTCTATGCGGATATCTCTAAGTTACAGCAGCAAAAATAGCATTAGATAACTCTGACACAAAAAAAGCTGAGGTGGAGGTACCTCCACTTTAAGGATGGAAGTCCTGTTTAAGCCCAGCTGGACCACCAGCTCATTCCAAGCTTGCTGCTGAATTTATATTGAGTGCTAATGATCTCCAGCTAATTCCAGGTTGGAGTTAAGAGCTTACAACAGAAACTGACCTTTGCTGTCCCAGAGGAAGAGAGGGAGTGAAATGATTATCTGAGGCTATTTGTTAAGTCTGAAAACCCACTTAATGGATCAATAAATCAAACAGCAAATGAAGCTGGTTTAGAAAGCAGGTGTGTGGATTCTGGTACTAAATAGGTGTTTCATGTGAGAGAACAGTGTGGGTTATGTTAGACTGAATGGAATCAGCTGAACTGTATCCTGTAAATCCCCAAAGCAGGACGACATTTGTTCTAACTTTATTATCCCTTCTGTAAGAACACAGTAAAACATCCTTGGATGTGTTGTTTGGACAAAATGTGTCAGCATAACATGCATGTAATATTTGGTAAGTTTTAATGCAGTACACTAGTAACAAATAAATGTACGAGTGTTTATAAAGGTAGAAGAGTCAAGGGCTGCCAGGAAACATCAAAGACTGCTTAACAGTCCTAGAAGAAAAATGATGGACAGGACAAAAAGAGGACAAGCTTGCTTAGAAAAATGAAAAGAAAGTGAAGCCCTAAACCTCATCTTTCCTATCCTGCCTATGGCATAGCATAAGGGCACTCCCGAGACAACTGATTTTTCCAAGTGATATTCAGTTTACCAGCAGATTAAGAGAAAACTACCACAGAAAATGCTGCAAGAGACACATACATTATCCCAAGAGTGCTTCATTAGTCCATCGGGAAATCAATGGTCTTTGTTAAAAGAGTGACATGTAAAAGGCTACCAGAATATCTGTTCTGGAATATTTTAAGATGTTTTTGTCAGTTTAGGGTCTTTTAATTATTAAAATATGCCAGACTGGGTTGTTTTTATAAAAATGGTAGAAATAGTAGAGAAAATAGTTTTGCTTTCTGACAACATATAATACTTTAGTTTATGTAAATTTGAAAGGCACTGCATGCTACAATGTGCTTTAGTGTACCACAATGTGCAGAGTGCTCTCTCAGAAGAATGACTGTTCAGTAAACTCCCACCTTTTCCAACTCTTTTCATTACATGCTCATGTATTACAGTGGAATAAGGCCAGAGCCTTATTATATTCCGTGTCAAATAAATAAACACAGAACATGTAGGTAGCATATAAACTTTTTTTTTCACATCACAGATCTCTTAAGACAGAGTACGTATGTATGTCCCCTTGCCCCTAGGAAACTTTGTAACAGCAGTCTGGAATATGATTCTTGACGTGAAGCCAATTCCAAACCCATACCCACTGATATTATCAGTATAGCACCTTCCTCCCTACAAATTTGTCCCAGAAAGTACATTTTTGAGCTAAATCCAACAATCATCCTGAAATAGCATTTTCCAAATGCTTTCCAGTCCATAACAGTCAGTGTCTAGTGAAGCTTTTAGTATAACCTCGGCAGAAGGAAACATGTACTTCCAGTAAATCTCTCTAAGCATTCAGAAAATATTAAATTGGAAGGAACTGTTAGTCTGTTGGGATGTGATAAAAATCCAGTATGAACCTAGACAATTACAGAAGTTGCTTAGCATCAAATAAAGTCAGGTGCAAAATGCTTCGCTTAGACCAGGAAAACTGTATGCACAAAGCCAGAATGAAGAATGATTAAGCAGCAGCTGTTAAGAAGCTTTAAGAGCAGCCATGGATCACAAACTGAACATAAATCAAAGTTGTGTTCTGTGGAAAGAGGCAGGCATCACATCAGGATGTGTTTTACAATATTGCCTGTGAAAGACTGGAGATGGAGCCCTTCCTCTGACGGTGCCAGGAGGCTTCTGGATGCCTGCCCTGGAAACACCAAACTGGGAACAAAGTTCACCATTTAGACAGAGTCTGAAAAGGGGTGCTGAGAATAAGTGATACAACAAGGGGTAGGAGATGAGAAGACAGGGGAAGGCAAGAAAGGAAAGGCTGTAGCTCCTTAATTAAGGGAAAACAGGACAAAGATGATAGTGGTGTTCAAATAATCGAAACAAGAACAGCTCTTAAACCATTTGGAGTTCCAGGAGTAAACAGACATGAAGTTATGGAATTAAATTTCAACAGCAAAGATAAGTTATGCACTGGGGGGAGGCTAATAAAGCTATCAGACAGGCCCAGGGAAAGCACGGGCCCTCCGTCTCTGGAAGCCCTGAAGACAAATGTGTTAAGAGACACAGATGTATTTGATTCTCCCACTGGGGCAGGAGAGACCTCAGCAGGCACTTTCCAGCCTTACATTCAATTATCCTGTGATTCCACAAAACTATTTCCATCACAGTATTATTCATCTCTTTAGAAACTATGCAGCCACTACAGGAATAAAATAAAGGGAAAAGAGGGGTGATGAGTTTTTTTAATAAGTTTCTTGTGATGGATGTGAGTCCCTGATAGGCTCCTGGGTGCCTATTAAGGAAACCTCCAGATGGATAAAAGTCTAATATTTCCCATTTTGTCTTCTTTTTTACGCTCACTACGATTATTTAGATTCCATTTTGTTTATACTAATCTTAGTGCATCACATCCTCCACAGCAATTTTCAAACACATCCCCTCAGAATAGCCCAAGAGATCCCCTGCATGATAAAGAAGTGCCAGGAATCTTTTTCTTCTCCCTTTTTTTTTTTTTTTTAATGAACATGTTTTTGAGTTAATAATATGCTGAGGGAGCAGCTGCACTCAGCAAAACTCCAGCCATAAAACCCTGAAAAGCTTGTGTTTCTTTCACATCATACTGCAGCCAAGCCAGCTGAGCCTACATCTGCCTCAAATCACTGGCAGGTAAAGTTTGTGTCTCACTACAGGGATGTAGTCCCACTGGGTTATTTTATTTATTTGAAGCAGAGCAAACTGAAACATTTGGTTTAGCTTGAATTCATGTTTCTTCCCAAAGTTCACATGGATTTCAACAGGGCTTTTTTTTTTTTGCACTGTTTTGTTTTGATGTATCTGTTTTTACTGTATGTGCTGCATGCTTGCAGCCACAAACAAAAGCCATAAAACTGATAAATGATTGCCATGGCCATTTGTGCTGCCATGTGCTTCAAGGACCATGACAAAGGAACATGGTGTTTGTATTTGTAAATTCCACACAGAAACTCAAGGTGGGCAGCACCAAGGCCAATTTGAGTTAACAAACTTTAAAACTGGTGGGGTATACATACATTTAATAGCAATTCAAATATCTCAGCTTTTCTCTTTATCTAGCCCTGTTTGCTTTTGTTAGTTCTGACCTTCCTGTTGCTATTTGCATCCACATTCCCTTAAATCATTTCTGTTCCCATAAATCCCTTCTGTCTTGCCAACACTACACTCAGTTTGTCTTACAGATTGTCATTCAACACAAATGCTGTGAAAAATTGTTTTCCAAGCTCTTAAATCCTGGGTGCACATACCACCCAACAGATCTGGGGAGTAGTGCTTGACCAAATCATAATAATTCAAGGCTAACAATGCCAGTTAAAGAAAACATTGACCATAGCTTAAAGATCTGTATTTGCCCTACAATCCTCCTGCTCATCCTCACTGACCTCCCCCTTTCACCTGCTCCTCCTCTTGACTCAGGATCTTCAGTCACAGAGATTTGAAGGCTGGCTTAAATAAGTTTCTTCCAGCATCTCTGCCCTCCCCAGGATCAATGACTCTTTCTCCTACCTCAAGAGACATCAGATAAAACTATTTAAGGATTATTCTGATCTGCTTGTTTACAGTTTAGAAATTATACCTTGTGCTTAGCTTTCCACATGGGAGTTCATATTCTGGAGTCACAGACCCAGTGCATTTAGCCAGAGAAAAATCATTTAATGTGGGAACTTCAGCAATTATCCTGGAGGAAATAAACATCAATAAGTTTGACCAGATCAGTTAACTAAAAATATCAAAAGACACTGATGGCAAATATTCAGTTGCTTCTTGATTGCTTTGAGAGGACAAAGAGGGAATTATTTGGGAAAAAGTTTGAAATGAATGAATTGATTTCGCTACATGAATGTAAGCAAAAAGTTAGTGCCCAAGCCCAGTGGAAAGACAGAAATAAAACACTTGCACATGGAAAGAGAATTCATTTTGCTTGTGTTTATAAATAAAGCATGTAAGCAGTTGATTTTGGACTTTGTAACTCAGTGAAAATGTGAGTCAAAGTGTGAATCAATGTCACCAGATGTAGCCACTGACCTACTTAAATTAAAAAGGCAAATTTGACATGTTATCAAGAACAACAGAGAAACAAAACGAAAATGAAACACAAATGAAATCCAACAGAGAACGAATCTTCTACTCATTTTAAAGCATTGGTATGATCTCAGTTTTCAAAGCAGACCTCCTGCAGCTTTTATCTGACTTTCACGGCACAGTAATTTGTAACACAGGAATGAATGACAGCTGCCAGTTCTGCTCAGAGCACTGACAGTGGTTACCTGTAGGCCAGTGCACCTGTGACCCTGCAGTCCAAATGTCACCGAGATCACAGCTCAACCTGCTTTTGCTGCAAATATTAGTAGGAAAAATAAACATAGACACCACATGAACTGCATGTTTAATTTGGCAAACATAAGTATAAAAGTGCCAAATGATCTTTCACTGTCACAGACTCACAGAAACGCCAAGTACTCAACCAGTCCTTTCCTTACCTCAGGAGTACCATGAGGTGTATTTTGCTCATCCTTCACACATACTGATCCTCTGAAAAATCTCCAGTGGGTAAAATCCTATAGTCTCTCATTATGGCTGGTTCAAAAGCTTAATTATACACATAGCTGTCCACAGAAATCCAGATGGGAGATAGTTTGCCTCATTTGTTATCATCCGTATATGTGGCTGACATTTTGGCTCTTCCCCTCTTGCTCCTCATTAATATCACTGCATTAGGGACACAATAATCTTTGCTGATAAATCAAGGAAAAGATCTTATTACCCTACTCTGTATGCTATATTATTCCTTCAATAAGTATCTGCAAGAAATATTAGATCTGACTTTTTTTTTGGTTACTTCCACTACCTCCAACTAACTTCTGATATATTTATAGAACCTTTGCTTTATGCCTTTTATGTACGTTTTCCTGATTAACTGACTTATGCCAGGGCATCGGATTTTATTCCTATAACCCTGCACTTATACTTTTTCATGATTCTTTTTGGATTATCAGGACCATGATTTATAACAGACACTTCCTCATCTTGTCACTTTTGTGATTCAGGTTTGCTTGCCAGAATGTTTGTGTTTTCTCCTCATTTCTTTTCCTTATTTTCCTTTCATAGACCTGGAACATAGCAACCCTGATTTTGCTAAAATAGGTTTTCTTGAATCCCTGAACTGTCTGGTTCTGATGATTTACAATTTTTATGATGGAGATAAATACTTATTAAGGATGGGGGTGGGTATTCATTTTGCAAATAAAACATTTCCAATATGACATCCCGTCCTCTTTAGTGCAAAATGGTGACATGTATCTCACCCCCAGTCCCTTGAGTTTGTAAAACTTTCCTTTTTTCCTGTTGTAACTCACATGTGCTGATATAAAAGACCAAACAAGCAAAGGCAGAGGATGTGTTAGAGACAGTTCTTAAAGATATAAAAGGAGAAAGGGCAAGGTAAATATTGCCTGACAAATCCTTCCTTGACTACCACCGGTGGATTCACAGTGTGAATTACAGAGCACTTGCTGTAGTTTGCTTCTTAACTTTCAAAGAAACTTCTTTTGAGATGTTCAAATTGACTGTACAAAAGGTTTATGGTACTTACTTGCCTTCATATACTGAAAATGTACAACAATTGCACAGATGGGCAGTTTCATGTGCTTTCCATCAACTTTTTTCTTTTTAAACACACCTTCTTTGCTCGAGCTAGTTTCTGCTGGTTTTGTTTTACGACATGATGGTTTATAAAATTTCTGTCAAACCGTGTTACTGTTTGATCATGTTAAGAACAATCAGGGTAAGTGCTGCCAGTTACAGTTTTCCACCCCCGCCAAGTCACAGTGTACATATGGTGCAAGATATAAAGGAACACAAAGACTGATTAGCATGCAAAGTGCAACGCAGCGGTCTTTACTATTCATCATTACTGTCAGAGTGGATTTTCAGAATCAAGAGACTTCCCCCACAGCCATAGAAGTTTTGCACATAACCACACAAAGAAAAACCAGCCAGAAATTATGCAACATGTGTGAGCATGGTCTTCAGCCATGAGCTCCTTTTGAGAAAGAGAAAGATTGCTCCTATCACATTTTCTTGCTAATTCCTCCTAAAGGTTCAGGAAACATATGTCAGAACAGCTTTTCTTAATTCAGAGCAGTGAACTTTCCCACGCATTTCCCGGAAAAGCTTCTCTTCCTGAAAATGCTGCAGTGTCTGACCCAGAACACCTGGAGCCCTCTCTTTTAAGCTTGCCACAGAAAAGATGAAGATGATCACCGTCATCTTTGGACTTCATGTAACGGAAGTGGACTTTACGGAAAAAAGATAATCACAAAAAAACAAGGCTACCAAACCAGTCTCCTGAAGAACCTAGAGACCTCCCAGTTCTCTTTTGTCTTCTGTGTTTCATAGCCAAATATCCAAGTGTTCTTTCTAATTTTAAGTGGCCAAAATCTAAATTCACACTAATCTCTACATTTAAAGACTTATTTGACACTCACCCAGGAAATTCTTTGTGTACTTAACCTGTTCTGCATATGCAGACATTAATGGAGCGCACATGTTCAGTGGCCTAAAAGGCTTCTCTTCAGCAGGAACTTTTAGAAGGTGAATCCTCATGAAATTACTCTCAGAATGACAAATTTTAAATACCTTTCTTGCCAGGCAAAAATCTAATTTCAAGCAGCCAAAGCACTTGTATGCTTAACAGGAATGAGCAACAATTTACAGCACACTGCCTGCTTCACTGGTTAATATAAGAAACTGACACTTAGACATGTCAGAATTCATACAGAGACATGTCACCAGAGGAATTGTTTGGGGAGCACTGCAGCAGGCACGATTCCATCACAATCTCCAAAAAGTATGCATACCCACCCCTTCTATAGGCAGTCTGGCTCCCTGAAATCACTTAGAACACCATCAAGAAGACCCTTGACTTTTGGGAGGAGGCGGAAGTTCACAGGCAACAAATTAATAAAGAAGGCCCTCAAATGACATCTCTGCCAGATGATATTCTTGAAGCGCCCAATGAACCATAGTCAGATATATGTGATTAACAGAAGGTGAATCCAAATATACGGACCCCAAATAAATATAGTGGCTTGTAGCTACGTCATTTTGCCTCGTGAGCCAGTCAGACCTCCCACGTTAGGCAGTGCTGAGCCAAATCTGAATTTAAATAAGGGATCCTCCAAGGAAAACCGAGTGCATGTGCAGAAGGAAATCATGCTGGTAGTCCTTGTCTGTCTGAGTTACTACTGAACTAAGGCATTTGCATGATGCCAACAACAGGACTGAGGCTGTAGAAGAAACTCAAACCTTTGAATCCTAGCTCCTAGAGGTTATTAAAAGTCCCTCAACAGTATTTTGAAAACTAATGGTGTCCATGTAGCCAAATTTCATAGTAGATAATTATAATACAACAAATATCCTGGCAGTTTGAAATGGATACAGCATTTTCTTTCATTTCCTCCCTATTAAGTTTCATGAAGTATTACTGTAAGGAATTGCAAAGTTCTACTCAAGAGGTGATTTCACTCATGTTCTGGTGTTAAAAAAAAATTATCGCATATTGTGCTGGAATCACATTAATTATTTTTTAAACCCTGTGTTACTACTTCTTTTTGATTTGTTTCTTACTCACAAAGAGCGTAGTAAGCAAATCTCTTTGGAGGACTTCGTAATGCATGAAGCTAACTGAGTAACTCATGATTCTTAGAGAAGTTTAATCTGGAAGGGTCCTCAGGAATTCATGTAGTCTAATCACCTGCTCAAACTAGAGCCAATGCCAAAGTTAGATCTGGGTGCCCAGGGCCTTGTAATTTACAGGCACAAATCATGCTCTCCCAATTTCATATGCCATGTAAAAAAAAAAAAAAAGAAAAAAAATAGCTAGGGAGAAATTTTTGTTCTTTACTTGTTTTGGGAAAACCCTGTGCTATAGCATTCCACAAATTCCTATTCAAATGTTGCCCCATTTTGTTTTCATTTGAAAGATTTTGTGCATTCACAGCCTAATTCAGTGTGATGATAGTTATCATTAATGCCAGCAGCTCAGAATGTCCACTGGCACGAGTCTGTGAAATATACAGATAAATTAAGGAGAGAGAGATAAAGAAAACATAGAAAACACCCTAAAACTTTGACGAATGGTCATATTGTCAAGAATAGCAGATAAGTTTTTGACACTCTTCTGAAAACTGCTGGTAATTGATTCCCATGACATAGGTGTTAAGTAAATACATTCATATTTCTGGTGCCACGTGTAATGCCAATTACCAGTAGATTGAATTAAATTAGTAGCTGTTCCTGCACAGAAGAGGCAATTAGCAGTACCTCAGGCAAAACAAAAAAGAAGACATATGAAGAGAAAAAGGTGGGAGAGAATTTTGGATTTGTATACCAAACACTACCAAAATGACTTCTATTCAGTACATTTGTCCTCTACATAACTGCAATACATGGACTATTCATTTGCTCATCCTTTATTAGTCCTCAAAGTGTTCTCCTCACTGCAAAAGCACAGAGACAGTCTGGGCTGTAAGCTCTATCTGCCAGACTCTGAGGAGCCAGAGCGCACCAGGAATCTGTGGGATGGGATCATTCAGACTGGTTTTGTGCACGGTTGCATGCATTTGCTGCTTAATAGTTCTTCAGATTGCTGTTACCATGGGACAAAAGGAAGTTTTTAAGGAGCACTTTGAGTGAGAAAAGGATGATTCCTTTGGCTATGACTAATGTATGATCATTAATACCTAGCCAGAACCGTTTCCTGACTTCGTACTAGGGGAAAACCTAGGGTGCATCACCTCCCTGACCTTCCTGTCCTGGCTGCCATGGAAAGAAGGGGAGAAATGTAGGCCAGAAGGAGTGTGGATGACGGGAGACAAGGAGGGTATGGCATGCTACAAACAGCACTAGCCCATACAGACAGTTTATGAGGACTGGGACACTGATAGCCTTTCTGAACATGCAGCCTAACAAGAAAAATGAATGGAAATTAGTAAAAGTAAGTTACAACCAGCCTGTGGCACAGACACTCAGGTAGTCCAGCCCTTCCCACTAACACAGATAACAGATAATGCAGCAGTGAGCAAAGTGTGCCTGAATCCAAACTTACTCAAGTGAACATATCTGATTCTATCTCAACTTCCTCACACCTGTGTAATTAGACCTCTGCTACAACTTGCTGAGTCCTTGAAGCATTATTTGCATGAGCTCAGCAAATCTTTGAGGCACACCTTCCCTGACAGCAACCACAGCTGACCATTATGCCTGCCAAGTGATGACTGCCAATGCTTACTTACTACTTCTTACCTTTTGTGCCATTTGGATCTGGTTCTCTTCTTCACTTCTGGTCTCCAACTCAAAGAAGTAACCTGTAATTCATCAGCTTTGGGGAAAATATGTGTGATCTCATGAATCCTGGATGCTGTAAAATACTGTTTTGTTGGTGAGGAGACAGAAGTCTGTACACCATTAAACTAGTAAAACTTGCAGTTTTCCAGGGGTTTGCCAAGCAAGTCTTGAATGTCTCAAATCTTCCACAATCTGTTTGATATATCAGGAGGGAGAGACAGTAAACTATCCATGAGGGTAGCTAGTGCAGATCATAGCATCAAATGCATGACATTTATACACTATAAACTTACTTTAAATACCCTGCTACGACAAGCACTGTAACATTAGGGAGGGCAAAGTTGGAGAATACTGATTGTGACCATGTGTAGAACAAGGATAATTTAATTTTAGCATTGTATTTCTGTTCTATTGCAATTCTGCCACCCAACACACATGCATATGGATTTCTAAAACAGTATCTTATATTTTAAAAAGCTGCCATAAGCAAGAGTCAGAAAATGAATAGGTGCATGTTTGGTTTACATCATGTTAGAGGTATAAAATTCACTGGGCAGGGGGGAAACTTATATTTCCTTCATGGATTCATATGTTCCTCTCCAAGGTGCAATTCCAAAATTTATTCCATAATAATAATGGGCTGCCAATACCTCTGTTTCAATATTGCAGAAATTGGCAGCCTTCAGAAAGAAACAATTAAATCACTGCCAGTACCATCAGAGGGCTTCCACTCTTTGCTGCTATGGCACTGAATAGTCTGAGGAAAACAAAGTTACAACAAGGATGGCAATGAGAAGGGAAAAAGACAACCTTCCCTTTACACCTGAGTTTAGTCACATGTTATTTCATAGTTCTTCACTGATACAAAGGCCTTGTGGAAGGGTTGTGTACTTGTGAAATATTTGAAAAGCAGAAGTGGGACATTCATCTTTAAATTCCTGCATTTGGTACTTGCTTGCATCTTTGTAATTTCACTAAGAGAAGGGGCCTACTGGGAAAGGAAACCCCACAATAATCTTCTACTTAAACTTTTATGACAGAGACTCATAGTCCTTCTCATCCATCATGTACAACTCCAACTAAAATCCCTGTCAAGGCAACCGTAGCATGCTTTAACCCAAATTGACTGAGTCTTTTTCTGCTTCTTAAATCTATATGCAATTAGATTTTCTATTCAAGTTACTAAGACCTTGGAGACCTTGTTATTTGGATGAGTTCAGCAAACCTCCAAGGCTCACGTTCCTGAGAGCAGCCACAGTTGAATGTTACACCTATGAGAAAATGATGATTGACAACCTATGAAATGTCTGAAGCATAACTCTACTGGTTGCACATTCTCTCTCTGACCCCCCCAAATAGTTATTCAAATAAAATTTTAAAAAAGAGTCTGAAGAGAAAATCTGAGCACAGCTGACTACCTACTGCAGAAGCTACCTACCTTGTGAAACCCCAGCTCCAAATGCATCATTATATTGGTTATTTGGGCTAGTGATTATAATAACACAGGGAGTCTTGCACTTCCTGTGGGAAATTGCAAAGGCTTCCATGACATTCCTGGAAGGAAAAAAAGCTTTGTGCATGACTTTCATCTTTTCTCTTCATTTGTTTTTATCCCTGTTGTGGTTTAAGCCCAGCTGGCAACTAAGTACCATGCAGTCACCTGCTCACTCCCACCCCTCCCCTGGTGTGATGGGGAGGACAATCAGAAAAAAGCAAAACACGCAGGCTGAGAAAAGCGAATTTTAATAATTGCAGTAGAATTAATAATCATAATAATAGTAGTGAAAAGAGAGATAACAAAAAGAAAGAGAGGAACAAAACCCAAGGCAGTCAAGCAATTCACAATTCAATCACTCACCACCTGCTGACTGATGCCCAGCCCATCCCCAAGCACTGATCATCAACTTCCACCAAACTTCCCCAGTTTACATAGTGAGCGTGATGATCTATGGTATGGGAGAGCCTATGGAATAGCCCTTTGACCAGCTCAGGTCATCTGTCCTGGCTATGCTCCCTCCCAAGCCCTTGTGTAGCTGCTGTCTGGCAGAGCATGGGAAAAGTCCTTGACTTAGCAACAACAAAAACACCAACGTGCTACCAATGCCATCCTCATGCTAAATCCGAAACACGGCACTAGGAATAAAACTGACTCTATCCGACCCTAAACCAGGACAATCCCCTGAATTTTTGTTGTCAGGCCAGCCCTGGCACGCAGCATCTGCAGCATCAGCTCCAGCCACACTGAAAATGTGCACAAAAAGGACTCTTAGAAAGGTGGGAGGAGAGCAGATTTTGGCCAGCAGTATGTTCATCAAAATGATGAACTTCTACTCTAAGATAGTGCCATGGGATCTCTAATAATGAGACAGATGTTTGCATGTTTCCTTACCCAGTTTCCTTACCTCCTGAACAAGGAAGAGCAGAGTCAGTGTTGCCAGGAACTGATCTTTGAGTCCTGATATGGCATGTATTCCAAATTTGATGACTCGATCTCTGAATTATTCCCTCTGGGTTTAGATTTTAAAAGGCCACTGTGATCTCTGCCAGCTGGTAACGTCAGAAACAACAAAATTGCTTTTAGTGTTTAACAGGTAATACCGCTTATTTCATGGAGTGGGTTTCGTTCCAGATAGGGATTGAAATTTATTTGTTTTAATTATTTAACTTGTTGACAAATAAACATTTGACAAAAAATGTATAATATAATCCTGGCAAACCACACCGTGCCTTTAGCTTGGCCTTAAATTTGAATTCAGCTATTTATTACATCACCCTTTGCCAGAATTGGGCAGTAAACTACTTTCATATTCAGAAGAATGTTTCTATTTAAAATTTACATTTAAAATTGCAATAAGATGCTGGATCTCATTCTTTTTGAGGAAACTGTATTGCATTACATTCGCTACATTGCTAGAGAAATGCTTTCTGCTTCCTGTATCAGTTTCAATTATCTGTGTGCATTACTCACCCATTTTTATCATGGAATGTTAAAGTTAGTGTAATTCCAAGTGTCACAAACCACAGCTACGAAACAGATTGGTTAGCTGTTAATTATTTAAATACTGCATCCTGTACATAATTAATTTCTTACCTACAGTCATGATGCATTATTGACAGTTTGGAAGACTAAATCTATTGCTGCCCAGCATAATTCTGAAATATAATTTATAGTGGTTATTTGGAGAACTATATTGAGTACATTAAAGCCATATGGTGTTGTGGTTTCATCCCCAAGAGATGCCTCATCAGCTAAGAGGAGCATTATGATCAATATGTATATTACTCATTTTTAATAGAGTGTACTAAGCTGTAGAAGATTATTGTTCCTGCCAGTTACTTGAAAATATGAGGTGCAACAATTATTTTAAGATTGTTGGAGAGTTACAGTATTCTCAAGATGTAGAAAATATGTCTTTGTTTTGTTATGCTTAAAACCCGAAACATTCTCTAGCAGCTGAAATCCCCTAGAAAACAGTCTGCCTAACTAGAAAAGCTGAAACCTATAAAAGGTAAAAACCTTATTTGAGATGTAATGCTGAAACAATTTGCTAAATATGGCTTCTCAGAAGGGAAAAAAATGAGAGAGAGAGAAAAAGATGAGAACACTGTTTGTCATTTGTCTTGGCAAAAGGACATAGCCTCTACCACAATTATGCCTATCTCACTGTTAAAAATAAAAAGTGGCAAGTATTAAAATGATTGTTGCAACCTTAGCAATCAGAGAATTTTGGAATTTTTCAAGATTCATGTTACATATTCCTCAGTACACTGAGAAGAATACCACATGAATACCAAATGTTCCAATTACCTCTGACCTGGTGGAAGTCTTTGCAACTGCAGACAAAGAGGAAACTGCACTGCCTAGCTGAGGGTGCAAAGCCACAGGCATGGAAGATGAACATAAATTTAAAAACCCCACAGAGACAAATTTCAGTTATTCAAACAGAAACAGCAGAATTGCAAACGCTACAAAACTGAGTGTGAAGAAGATGAGACAAGGCCACATCAGGGGCTGGGGGCAGAGACAGGGGGAATAAGGACTGGGAAAGTCTGTGGCCACTGATGACCCAGAAGGTAAATACTCAGAGCACAGTACAGGGCAATTCCTCCAAGTCTGAAGACATGGCTAAGGGACAGGATTAGGGGGGTTTCAGTTGGAACAGGAAGCTAAGGACTAGATGGAGAGTTTAGACTTAAAACTATCTCAAGAAATGCCTTTGCAAGGTGTTCCACCCAAACTAATAAATCCTCAGGTGACAATTCAGGTCCAGCTCCTTGAATATCATCTGGAACTTTTACCCCTTTCTGCTTTAAAATCAGATTCAATTTTAAAACTTTACCTTGAAGTGGGGAGGATTCAACATAGCTCAGCAGTCTGTTATGCTTAATCAACTTTAAACATCCTTTCTAAAAGAAGTAGTCCCTTACAATTAGATGTGACTTCGTGCTCATAGATTTATCTGCGTTTTGTGCCAAGCAATTTTTACTGTTTTTTTGAATACTTGCTTCAGTATTTTCTAAAAACTAACTACTTGAGAAGAAACCACTTTCATTCTGAAATATTATCACAGAAGTATGGTACCAGGATACTGAAAGGACACCACAGAAGCACCATGATAGAAACCCTCATGTCCTTTTTATCCTGTTAGAGGCCTCAGCTGGACTTCAGCTCTCATGATGCATGACGGCCCCCAGGTTTTTCCCATTTGAGTGTTCCTCACCAAAAAGTTCATCAGTCAGTGATCTGCTTCATGAGTCACTCACCTGCCCTCTGATAAACTGGGGGTGCCACAATCCCCTGGGAAGTTCAGCAGACACAAAGGACAGGGCTGTTGCGTTACAAATACCACTGTACTTGTGAGGACAGCTGTAGTTTTTCTGAGATATCTTTTTATAGAGAAAAGCACTCTCTGAGCCATCCTATTTAGATGTCCCAGAAACCCACTAAAAAAATGGAAAATCACCCTTCTAAACAGTGAGAACTAAAGCTAAGCAGGGTTTCTAAGCACACATGCATTTTCCCAACAAATTTACATGTCCTTCCATAATCCTCTGTTTTATTTATTTCCAAAACTTCTCTCCCATCTCTTCCCTTCTGCATGATCTACATGTTATCTTATACAATTTATCCCCAGCACATTTTTTTTGCTTCCCCTCTCAGTTCCAGTTACATTAATGATGCCAATACTTTTCATGTATCCCTAATCTCTTTGTTTCTTTTGTCATTTGTCTTGCATTCATACAGGCACTTTCAAATACTTATCAATCCCTTTTACCCTCCCAAAACAATTCTATTTCTTATTCCTTTTTCACAAATGTTCTCTCTTAAAAATTTTTCCTTTCCTTTTTCCTCCTTTAGAGAGACTGCCAGTTTTAGTGTTGAATCCCAGTTCTTCTGGGACAGATCCTTCCTTCCTTCCTTCCTTCCTTCCTTCCTTCCTTCCTTCCTTCCTTCCTTCCTTCCTTCCTTCCACTTGGCTTTGTTTTTAGTCCTCAACCTTTATTTCTGTGCCAGAGCTAGAGGTCCTTTATCAAGATCTACCTCCTGAGACAGTTTAATGCATTAGTGCTTCTTTTCTTTTCTTGCAATGCTGTGTGCCCCGTAAACTATTCATTAAACAAGCTTAATTAACTGTTGCATTAATTGCCTCTGCAAACTACTTTGAAACACTTCAGGTTTTTAATCTACCTCATGTCCCTGGTATCAAATTTTGCTTGTGACACTAGAAGTGTTCCTGTAAATAATATTTCTGTTATTATTTTTCAACATTAATTCAGGAGTAGTGATATGTTTTGGATTGGAACAAGTCCAGTACTGTTATTTTTGATGATGGACAACACTATATTCCTCTGGGAGATTAAACAGTCAAATTATAACAAGCTGTTTTGCCTTGCTGCTTCAGGCTGCCTCTGGTCCAAAAGATGAAATCATAACAAAGCAAATGCCTCAACTAACTAAATAATCAAGCACATCATTACTTAGAGAGAGGAGTAGAAAGCTGCAGGGTTGAAGAACCAGAAAGCTTGCAAAACTCAGCCTGTATACATATGGCAATAAGTCTTCCTGAAGTCTCCCTCTCAGTTTAAAAGAGAAGCAACAAGTCAGTACTACAGACAAACAAAATGTACAAGATGTACAAAACACACTGCAGACACCCATTTGGAGATACTTATGGGAAAAGACAAAATTGTCATGAATAAACAAAGCACCACAGAGAGAAACTTTATACAGGCTCTGGGCTCTCACCATTTCAGGGACTCTAAACTGCCAACCTCTTTTCCCTCTTCCCAAATCTTTCAGTGAAGGCAACATTTGACTCTGGAGAGAGAGTGAGCCATGAGAAACACAGCTGCTAAACCTAAAGGAAAGTCGTCGCTGCTAAACCTAAAGGAAAGCCGTCGCATCGCTACACAGCAGAAAAAGGAAGAGATGGGAAAGGCACAGTTGCCCAACAATGCCAACAGTGCAGCTCAATTGCATTTTGCTAACAGAGGATTGTAATCGAGTACGAGATATTTGGTGAGTGCTCAGAGTGTTGAAATACACAGTTATAACACAAAATTAAGGAATCTGCATAGAATTTAAGAATGAAAGGGCATACCCCAAACACCACCAATACTTAACTGTGATACATCTAGTCAAATTTCAAACTATAATTGAAATGTTTTGTGCTACCAAATACAAGAAGAAATATCACTGCAGTTGAACAGATGGCATGGATGTATCCCCCAGCATTCCTCGTCCAACAACTGTGAATGCTGACAGGAGAGGGATGTTCTTCAGATGCTCACATGACCATCCTAAACAGAATTTCTTTCTCCACTTATGTGATTCAACAATGCCCTTCTTACATTTTTACCTGTTTTAAGAGAATTAAAATCAAATGAGCACTTACAGGGATAAAGTTGAATACATGAATAGTAGCTTCCACCCCTAGCGACAAGGCTATGCTCAAAAAATTCCTTTTTATCAGCTGGTCTGAATTAGCAAGTCAAAAGAATTACAGCACATGCACAGGGCAGAGGAGAGCTGCTAAACCTGATAAAGCCAAAAACAGACTTTTGGAGGCCAAAAGCAGTATCACAAGCCTGATGTTAGAACATGAAGTTCCTGAAGGTCTGTGTCTGAAGTATAGGACCAGGAATCATTCACCATCTCCTGATCCCAGATGCATCCTGACTCCACTCTGCCCATGATCCATGTCAAGATGAGAGTTGACCATGAGCCACCTGCCAGCTAACATGATTTCCATGGGAAAAATAATTTAAAAACCTTGCCTCAACACTTCATACAGATCATGTTTGCCGCTCCACCTAGACAGAGCCTTTAAGTTCTCTTAGTAATGAGCCAGTTAATTAAATCAGCACAGAGCCCTTTCATTGCTGTTAACCCACCCAGACTACTAGCACAGGTTCATTTTCCAATGTGAGCCAACCCATGTCCCGGCTCCTGGCTGCCCTGAAATAAGAAAGATCCTGAGAGTCTATAATTAATATTTTATCTCAGTTGCACTTGCATGAATCTGGAGTAAATTCAGGGAAGAAAATGGAGATATTTCTGGTTCTGAGCCATATAATTCAGGTGAGGGTCTGACCACCCAATATGTCTGTAGAGAAACTCTTATGCCCACTTAGGCACGAGTCACATTCATTTAGGCAGCCAGCTCACACCTGGCTGGTCTACAATTTCTACCATTTCCTTTTTTCCCCTGTCAAATCTTCCTACCCTCAATAGATGCAATTCATGCTCTTTTGATGGATGGCAAAGAGTAGGTTAAATTCTTGCCCCAGTTTTGCGCATAGAGTTGTTAAGCATCAGAAAGCAGACTGGCCAAAAAAGCACTGCATATCATTCTGCAGATCATTAACTGGAAACGTAATCTGCCCCACTCTAGGTGTCACATCCAAGAAAAGACCACAGAATTAGAAGCACAGTGCTCTGAGCTGGGGAGTACTCGGTGTTCCTCTCCTCGCCCCGTGTGCAAGCTCTGCAGTCAGCAGCCAAGCACAAATCAGCATTTTACACAAAATGTCTCAGAACCTGATAGCAGATCCAAACAGCTACTCAGCCTCACGCACTCTGAAGTGGTCATGTAATTTATGTATTATGATAATCTGGTTTTCATCTAACCCACTAATTCAACCGTTGTTTCATTTAAATAATTGGCAATCTGACTCCCCACCCATGTTGAGGAACATGCACACTGCTCTCTTGCAAGGATATCATCAACCTGGACAAAATGTCATGAAAAAAGAACAAAGATAAATTTCCAAGGAAAAGAAACAGTATTCACTTTCACAGGAGCTTATCTCTCATTATATATTTTAAAATAGGTAAAGTTTTGAACATTTAGAAGGAGAAATTATTTCTAACGCTGTTTGAAGGATCACTGTAAACACTTTATTTTAGGAAGGGTTTAGGTTTTGTTTTCTGGATTTTGTTTGGGTTTTTAAACATATCTAGAGTATATCTACAGTAATGAGTCTCTTTCCTAAAAATGTTACAAATTGTTCTGGTCAGACCCCACCAGGAGCACTGAGTACAGTTCTGGTGTCCCCAACAAAAGAAGAAAACTGAACTGTTGGAACAAGTCCAGATGAGGGCCACAAGGTTGATGAGGACTGGAGCACCTGCCCTGTGAGGACAGGCTGAGAAAGCTGGGGCTGTTCAGCCTGGAGAGGATTGAATGGAGACCTCAGAGTAACATTCCAGTATCTGAAAAGAGCCTAAAGGGAGGTGGGAGAGGGACTCTTCATCAGGAACTTTAGTGATGGGACAAGGGGGAATGGGTACAAACTGAAAGAGGGGAAATATAGGTTAGATATACAGAAGTTGTTTACTGTGAGGGTGGTGAGGCACTGGCACAGGTTGCCCAGAGAAGTTGCCCCACGCCTGGAAGAGCTGAAGCCAGGTTGAATGGAGCTCTGAGCAACCTCGTCTTGTGAAAGGTGTCCATGGCAGGGGGGCTAGAATCAGATGATATTTAAGGTCCTTCCAACCCAAAATATTCCATGATTCTATGATAATCAGTTTAGCACTGGCTATCAAACATCTAGCATGGGACTTTCAAATCAGCAAAGGCCACAATAAAGACAACAGGAATCACAAGGCCACACAACACTGCTAGGGACAGTTCTTCTGTCAAATATTCCTTGACCTGGCTCTGCAAGGCTGTGTCCAGTCTTGTCTTTAACCACTGCTCTTTCATAAAGAGTGCTGTGCAAGCAGCATTCAGCATTTGCTCATTTTAGCCATGGTTTGCCTGTTTGCTCTAAGATTCGGGCAAGCGTCCTGAGTACCCAGACATCCCCAGCTCCAGGTTACCTCACGATGCCAGTGAGGTTACAACATGCAAACAGCCAGTGCTTTCAGCTTGGACAGTCATTTATACAGAGGGGACACAACCCCTCACACTTTTACAGCATTTCACACAGTCAGCAAGAGCAAGACAGTGAAGAACCCCATCCACAAAATGCTGTTAGCCATTCTTACCCTAATTACGAAGTTTGTGTGGTTTCTTTCAGTTTTCCACTTCAGTTTGGAGTAGTCAGCCTCACAGTATTACAAATAGCATAAAGAAACCTCTGTCCCTTTCAACACATGAACTAGAGGGTATAAATTGCAACTAAAAGGCATACTCAAACCATTCTCCACTTCTCTTGTTCTGTACCAGTGCACAGTTATTCTATGTTGGTCCTCACCAAGAGATGCAGTGCTGTGACAGGAAGCAAGAGAAGGTAGTAATGACAAGTTCCTCATTTAGATATTCTATTAAGAATGTAAAAAACATGCACATGTTGCAGTAAATTACTAATCAGTTTAATAGGCAAGGGTATTGAATATGCCTGTTGTACTTTTTATTTATGCATTAATTAAAAGTTTTTTAAAAGTCAAAGAATGGAATGAAAAGAGAAATAAATTGGGTCTTATTCCAGCAAAAAAAAACCCCAAAAAAAACACAGCCTGGATTTCCTAAATGTTTATTTAGCACAGTGCTATTTTCACAGCTCATTTCAAATTTTACAAATGGTCTTTTTCATTACAAATTTTCAGGCCAATTCTGTTAAGTATAATAACTCAAAAGTTTCCATAGACTGACAAATCTTAAGAATTTTTTCTTTTCCTCATCAAAATTTTCTCTTTTCCCCTTATTTCCTTTCCATCACGTAATTTAAATCAATGGGTGGAAGTTCTACTCCTAAATAAATCTTTTACCCCTACTATTTCCAATACCACATACATTTTCTATATAGTTGAGCTATTCACATTTTAGATGGGTTTGTGAGGTTTTTCTTTAACTTAGATGTTACTTTCTTTGGCCTTCTCATCATTTTAGGCTTCCTCTCATGTCTCAGGCTCAGATCTAAATACACTTATAAGCCAATCTGACTCTTTAGAACTCTCTGAGTCTCAGATGCAAGTGGTGAAGTATGTTTGGCTGAGTCATAGAAGACTGAAAACAGGGCAGCACAAGAAGCTGAATTTTGTTAATCATTTTAGCAGGACTTCAGCTAAACTTGGAACTTATTTGAAGAGACCCTTAAACTCAAGGTGGTAGGTACACACAAACCCCACTGGTATGGAAAGTAGTTCCTTTCTTAACAAAGAAATTAGAAAATACTTTCAGCACAGGAGTTGGGTGCCAACACTGAAAACACTTTGCTCCTGAAGTAGCCAGGCTGCTATGTTTGGGCACAGAAGGAAATTCTTTATCATACTCCTTTGTAAATGCACGTCAGTGGGACCTGGGTGTAAAGAGCGTAGATTAAGCAATGGGGGAAACCGTGCGGACCTGCCTGAGCTGACAGTGCCAGTTGTCAAAAATCAGACACAAAGAGCCTTCCCTGAGGAATTTTCTGACACCTAAACTGCAAGAACTTAAGGGCACATGGACTGAGACTGAGCCGAGGTTACCATGGAAAGCACTGTGAAACACAAGTGCCAAGCCTGCAGGAACACCATGGGCTTTGATGTCTCCTGGCATAGCTATTTAGGGTTTAACACAGCCCAAACACTTTTGGCTTGCTTTTTGTGATGGTCCCCAACTGCTCTGTAGCCTTTCCATGGGGACTTCAACTTCCAATGCCCTCATGGTTTATCTTGCACTGATTTCAAGCCCTCAAAATCCGCCAGATGTGAATCCTGAGAAACAAACCCATTTATCTTGGGAAGACAAACCAAAAGCAAACATGAAAGCAACCCTGGATATTGGCTAAAAGTTCCCTCTGGCATCTCTCTTTGGAAATAAGAAATGCAAGATAGAAATTCTTCTTTCTTATTCTTACAAGCTAAGCTAATTTTTCTCAGTCACACTGGAAGGAGTTGAACAGGCTATCAGTATAGCTTAATAACACTGTCAACTCTTTGCTTTCTGCTGCAGCAGTTGGGATGAAAAACTGGTTCTTTCTTATCACAGAGATCTACCTACAGCTTTTTGTTTGCTTTCCCCTCTGCAACACAACAGCTTGTTACTATGGGGTTATGTCAAATAAGCACATATTATTTCTTAGTCCCTCGATTCCAAGCCCTCCACATCCTCTGGCCGGGCTTGGTCCTGAACCACGACTGACAACTTCTGTAGAGCTGCAAAGGCACTCATCTTGTTCACTCAGCTCCTGCTCTCCTGTTTCCTGAGCAGAAAGTCAGTGCCCAAGAGCTTAAATTCCTGATCGCTGTTCACCTGCAAGAGAGAAAGCATAAACAGTACTTGTTCTACCAACCACCATACACTGCTAACTACACACTGCAACTATGTCATTAATAGGATTTGTTAAGGTTGGAGAGAATAACCAAAACAACCTATAATTTCCCTGACAGCTCCAGCTGAAGGGCAAATTTCTTCTGCCTGTTCTGCCCTGTGGAGCTTTAATTGTATATTCTATTTCCAGAGGGCCAAATTATACTCTCAGTTACAACCATGATATAATTAAAGTTAATGGAGTTGCTCAGGTCTAATTGAGGGCGTAGTTTATTGTAGCAAATGTTACGTTACAATAAATCATTGTAGAGGATTCCAAGCTTTAAATATCACTCAGTTTCCAGAAATCTTAGTTAAAAGTCTTTAAATAAAGCTCCACTGTAGTGGATAATTGTCCTCACCAAATAATCAATGACTATGCAGTAAGCAGATAAACATTGAGTAGTACATTCATCACTTCTAGCAGCTTCTATAAATATCCCATTATCCCATTTTTTGGTAGTTTGTTTGGGTTTGGGCTGTGATTTTTTGGGCAATTTTTTTGTTTGTGTGGTTGGGTTTTTGTAATACATCCAAAATTGTTATAATGCAAGGAATCCTATTTGCAAACAGATATCTGATAAAGAAACAGTGCCACAACCATACCTGCTGTGCACTACAGAAAGAGATGTTAATTCTTGCCTGTATGTGCATGCACAGCAGAGAGAAAGGGCTTGTCCTCATCTCAAATATATTACTGTGCAGCCAGCAAAGGCATCGTTCTAACACCTGCGGACAGAACCAACTTAGCTGAGTTTTAACCCAGCTAGCCTGGGTGACAGTAACAGTAAAACCAGGACAAATTTGTCCATTTATAAGCCATCCTGTGGTAAAGTGTGCCTTTAGATTCCAGTTCTAGCTGCAGGATCTTTGCTAGTATTCCCACAGTGCCCATAGCAAACCCAGTGCTTTACGTCTCTTTTCTGCTATTACACCTTTCGAAGCAGAGAGGATAAGATCTAGAACATACAAAGTGAAAAGTTTTAATGTTAAATTGTCACACCAGTTTAGTCTGCATGAAACTGACTGGAAATCTTTATCACCTTGTTCTTATAGATAATCCTTTATCACTACCACAGTTCTATAGACCTGCCATTGTTACCCCTTCCATTTATCAGAGGCTCATTAATCTAAATCACTATTTAAATAAAAAGTCTGTACTTCAAACATTGATAGATAATACTGAGATTTGATTCCTTAAATGTGGTTATTCAAGTTAACTTCATTAAGTTAACCTTAAAATTAGCGGCTTGCATTCTTATAATCATGAAAGATTTAGAAAAGATAACAGAGTATTTTTAGTGTTCAGATTATATAGCCCATGCTCAGAAAAGCTTCTCCCTTTCATTTAATTTTGCCTCACCTCACCTTTTTGCTTCACACTGCATTTTAACACCTATAGAGACAGAGCACTTCATTTCCGAGTCTGAAATAGCTGGAAAAGCTGGAAACACTTTTTGTGTGTGTGTGTGCAGCTGTGTGATGTCTTTATTCTCTTTATCTTAAATTCTCCTTGTGCGTTTCTGGTTTGCACAAGCTGTTTCAGGAACTGATGTTGTCAAAAACCACTTTCTCTCCTCTAGGCTTGGTATTACCACAGGGAGTCAGGAGCCGAAACATTGTCCCTGGCTATTAAATAACTCTTCTTTTTTCAGTTCACCATTTTTACTCTGTAAGCATTGCTTAACCACACTGGAGTTTTTACAATACAGGCCTGAATGGATGAGTTATTAATTTTTTTCCCTTTTTGGGGGGAACAACACAAAGCATCGCCTTTTAAAAGTTAAACAAAGGATTACCCCCTGTGACTGGGAGTGATAATTGTGCCATTAGCAGTCGTTTACCCCATGCTTATGCAGTGCTTAAGGGTCTCCCGATTTCAAACTCTGGCTCACTTGTACTCTTCTGTTTTTTGCCTGAAGGCAGGGAAACGGCAGGTCAGGATGAAGGTGAGTCTCTTAAAATCTCCACTCGGCCTCAGGTCCCTGTGCCTCCCTCCTGAAAGGAGGAGGAGCGCAAAATATTTAAGGATCCTTTCATTAGGGATCTCTCCTCAGGTAGTCTGTTGGCCAGCAAATCGGAAAACATATCATGTCTACTTATGTTTTTCCCTTGATATTTTGTACTGCCTCACATCACTGTATCTTTTGAAGATTTCTTATTTTAAGTAGAGCCAGCAGTTGGAGACTGCCTGTCTGGTTCTACCACCACTGAGCAGGCTTTCAGTCCTCAAAGGTATTTTAGATAAGTCTCTCCCTCTCTCTCTCTTTATATATACATATATATATATATATATATGTGTGTGTGTCTGATTACATGGAAAAAATATATAAATAGATATATGAAAATGTGCATAAGCAAATAAACTGAGACACTATTTATTTAAAAGTTATGTTTTTACACTGTTTATGTCAGAGTTGATTTTTTTAAAGTTCAATTCATTCTTTCTTTCCAGCTCTAGACTACCACAGAATTACGTACCATTTGCCTTCAAGTTCTTCAGTGCTGAGGTTTGTTCAGCTTTGCACAGATCAGAAGTGGCTTTCCATGGTTCCCTGCCAGGTTCCTTTGGTCTTAAGAAAATTGATTTGTGCAGCTCCAGTTATATTCGTGTTGGTCACAACAAAAAGCACAATTAGTTTGTTTATAGGAAAGGAATATACTTATTTTTTCCTCACAGGCCAAAGTTCATGACCATTCTGCTGGCTGGATTCCTATCTGTCTTGGAATAGAAACAAATAGGTACCTATCAGAGATAACATATAACAATTATATAATATAGAATATGAAATAGACAAAAAATGATAACAATAAAAATAGATTTAAATAGACATAAACCTAACAGGTTCGTCAGCTGCACAGGAGTAGCCTACACCTTTCTTGAACTGCAGACACACCAAGCACGGCCCCGCACAAAGGGTTAAGCACTGGCCCAAGTCAACAGCCGAATCACACGGCCAGTCAGAAGACTGTGCTGGCAAAAAAAGGAGGAGGAATTCAAATGTCTGGCCATGGAAGGAAAAGAGCCAGCAGCAGCTGCTAAAGCCAAAATCAATGGGCTGCTCAGGGATCCAGCAACACGGCTGGCATAAGCGAGACCTGCTTCACCATAAATTAATGAGTCCTCTGGGAGCTTTGTCATCTACTGTCCATGAATCACTCCAGGACCTCCCATTCCCCTCCACAGAGAGTCTGCACCTTCTGTGGCTTCTGATCACACAAAGATTTTGGTATGTGACTCAGGAAGAAGGAGAGTTAGGCTAACCCACGCTAACATCCAAATACCAGGCACATCTTGCAGCATATGTCTTCCACACTCGATGGAATGAGTGAAATCAGATATTCCCGTGTTTAGATTATTTCAAGCAAAAGCATCTCTTGGGAAGATTTAGCCCTCTTCTACTCTCTAATACCAAGCACACAGTGATCATGACAGCACTCTTTATCTGAATACTTTTAGCAGCTGTTGCCACAAGACAGTTTGGGAAATGGAAAAGCATCTTTTAAACTGACTGTTTATTTCAACAAGTTTTTTGAGGGACCATCTTCACCACAAGTCAGTGCCTCACTGAACATTACTGAAGATTAGCATGAAGCATGAAATATAAATACATGGAAATATTCCTGTTGGTCATTAAACTCAATTAAGTTGTTATAGTTTAAACTTAATTGGCACTTAGGGGTTTTGCACACAACCGTACAAGAAGTATGAAAAATTAAAGGTATGGGAGATCATCAACTGCAGGTGTGTACTCCATTTCTGTGCATGCCATTATACGGCATTTTTAGCAGGAACACATGACCTGAAATTACTATAGACATGCTGTTTACTGCCCAATGCACATTTGATTCATATTTTCTGGAGGGTTAATAGAGAATAATAATATGTATAAATGGATTATAATGGGCTTGAGAGATCATATATGGCTTTAAAAGTGTTTCAAAGTGCTGCCTGCCACTCCTACAGACAGGAAGAAATTATCTGCTCTATTTATTTTTTTAGTAACCATCTATTTATCCAGGATTGTATCAGACTGTTCCTGTAATGTCTAGCCATTTTCCAGGGAAATTATGTGTGAGCATGCCATTTTTTTTAACCTCTGAACATTTTTGAGCTTTTCATCATCTTACAACCAAAAGAGCACTTAGTCTAAGGATGCTTGAAAGGACTATCAAGGGAAGGCTACTCTGAATAATTGGGTTCTTGCATTGAGTGTTTAGAGTGGCACATGTGCTGGTCATTCTTATTTTGTCTGGCAGCAAGTTCCACAGCCTTAGTGCAGCTCCTGTGAACATTTTGTTTCCCGCGGTTATGAGACTTTTCCTATGTTGTTGACAGCTTCATTTTTACAGAGAAGCAAAGCTGTAGCATGAAGTCATCTTGGTTCATCTGCTATCCCACAAAAAAGAAAGACTGGGAAGAGCTAGTGTACTACAGAAGGTATTGCTGTAGGTTAGAGCATACTTAGACACATAATGTGAGGCATATTATAACATACAAAAAATGTGTTTATTCATTTCCCAGGAGAAAAACTATAATGCATTGATTTATAACTACAGAATTAATATCCATCATATTAAGTGATTATTCTTTCCAGTTTTATACAACATAACAGGCAGCAAAATCAAATTCTGTTCAGATGAAAAGTCATACAATGAATATATTAAAATGCATCTCTCATCTTTATTCTAAGGCATGATGTCACATATCTTAAAACAATACTCTCAGGAAATTATTTATTTTCTTTTAAGATTCTTTATCTTTTAATTTTGTTTATGCAAGACCTGCCTTGTACAGACAGTATCATCCACGTTTCCTACTAAAGCTCTTGGTCACCATAAAGATTGGAGAAATTGTCATTTCTACTGCCACTGCTGTTATTATAATTGTCATTGGCAGTGTAGGAGAGTTTCCCACAAGCAGATGCTCCTCCCTTTCATCCGCTGTGCTTATGAGCCTTTCTACCTTGACTGAAATAGAAAAATGGGGCAAGACAAAGGTGCAAAGCACAGGAAAGCATTCCAAAATTCTTAGACTGAGACAAATTCCTAAACTTGTGGTATCAATGAGAACTTTACCTGCAACAGGCCAGGCTCTCACCCTGTCAGTTTTCCCAACAGGCCAGGATCTCACCCTGTCAGTTTTCCCAGACATCTAAAGGGTCTGTTTTAACACAGGTCATGCCAATTTCCATGTCAATAGCTGCAGTTTAACAGAGCGTTTAAGGCACCATCACTTGCATTAGGAGTGAAGGGAAGGGCTGAGCCCATTCCCACGAATGGAGTCACTGGCTCCTCTTTCCCATAATCAGAGAATCATAGCATATCCTGAGCTGGAATGGACCCACGAGGATCATCGAGTCCAACTCCTGGCTCTGCAAAGGCTGGAGATGGAGGCTGTATAGGGAGAGGGACGTACTTATCCCACAGCACCAAGCTGCTCCCAGAGGCCCAGCTGAGCTTCCCAAGTTCAAGCTGAGCAGCCAAAATGAGTGTGGGTGAGATGAGGCTGCACTATTCATAGTGTCCTACCAGGCTGCACGGTGCCCTCTCGGCTATCATTTCAATCAAAACGAACTCTTACCAAATGAATAACTGCCTTGACTATTTAAACTGGTAACCTTTTTCTAACATTGCTGTTTATAATTAGATTTCACAGAAAACCAGACTGGTGGGTTTCTCCAAGCCTGACATTTTTATCATGTGAAATATGTTGGATCAGGTAATCAAAAGGCCTTAAGGTCAGATAGCATGACTGAATTGCTGTTAGTAATTAAATGTGCGATAAATAACACTATCTGCTGTAACTAGAAAAGACCGTGTAGGTAGCTTCGTGTTCTGTTTTATAAATCATATTAAAAAAAGTGTAGGGGTTGTTTTATATTAAACATGGTGGTTATATGTGCCAAAGATTTATTAGTCCAGTCTGTCTTATGGTGAGTGGCTGCAGTCCAGATTCATGTGGTAGAATAATAAAAATTTTTAAATGGCTGTAGAAGTTGATGGACCAAAATGGAGTTAGTTACTCTATTGGCTGCCTGTGATGTCATAGCCATGGCTGCAGCCCCATATATGTTTACAAGAGGTTTATTCCCCTTAATTTCCACCTATAGCGTAATAACAATCAGACATTCAAAAGCAGACTGTTCCTAAGAAATCACTAAACTTACCTGCTGACCGGAGTCTCTCAGCCCTATCTACTTCACCCTGAACCTGGGGTCTGCAACTGTGCCCCTGAATTCCTCTGTGCCTCAAGGCTGATCAGTCTTTGCCTCCACACTTTGCTGGAAAGGAACAGCTGCGTTTAGGGTTAGGGTTTGGGCAGGCTATGGAAGAAATTTCTGTTCCAAGCACTTAGCATGAGATCCTGCAAATGCTTAAGCACATATATAATTTCCCTTTTGCAAGTAGTCTCACTCACTTCAATGTCACCATTATGTGAACAAAGTTATAACCCTGCTTAAAAGTTTTCAGGAGACTTACTACCTATATTTTCAGAGGCCAAGAATGCTGACGGCTCTTAAAGAAAATAAAATGAAATAGAGACACGCATGATTTGGACTATGTTCAGAATTTTCTCTAATTGCTTTAATCAAATTCCCACTAGGCATTGAAATTAAATTGTCTAGGTTAGCTGAATTCCACTGGTCATTACTGGCTGGCAGTGCTTGATGTATCAGATTTTCTATTCCTTGTTTTTCTTGTGCATGGGTGTATTATATATAGACATTACTGGGGTGTCTGGCAGTCTTCCAAAGAAACTGCCTTAAATTCACTACAGGATTTTTTAAAAATATGCTATTTGATGTTTCAAAATGGCTGCAAATTCAAATTTTGGTCTGCCCTTTCAAGTCTTTCTATCATGCAACCTGTTGCATGAACTTTGAATGGTACCTTGTACTTCTACCTGCCTGCCATGAGTAGGCAGATAGGTGTACTTGTACGCTGCTCCATAGAGTACACCAGTTTGAGGGATTTCCTTATAAATTTAAAACTCAAGAACCTGGTCTGCATTAACCAAAATCCTATACTGAAGGACACACCAAGTTTCTTGTGCTAAATCCCTAGCTACCAAAAAAAAAAAAAAGTGTTTTGATTGGTAGTTAAATGAAAAACAAAACAAAGACCCCAAGAGCAAGAGTTGCTCAGGTTCACATTTTGCTTGTTTTTTTCTTTTTAAAACTTTTATTTTATGGATATGTCTTCCAATTAGCACTACTTGTTATAAACAATACTTTACATGCTTTTTTTTAATAATCTATTTCTTAAAAACTTCTGAAATTATTTTGTGGGGTTGTTTTTCCAGTAGAAACTGTCTCCAACCACAGTAACTACAAAACAATTTCATTCCTGTGCCCAAATAGTAAAGGCCTCTTGTGTCAATACCACATCTCCGCATCCCTGAGGAGCAGACACTTTGTCTAAATTGAATTACAAATTATACTCTGGTGAAGGAAGTAATAGTCTAGTAGCACTTTACTCTTAATGCCACAGTTGTGTTTATTAGTTTTGGCTGTTTGATAAATAGAGAGAGGTTTTAATTTAACATAATAGTTCTTCGCCTAGATAGAGAACCATTACTGCTACAGCCAAGTAATATCCCTTCCCATGGGAGATCCTGTCAAAAAGGAAACAATATCAATTTAATTATTTTGTTTTCTGAACATGCTGCAGCCTTGGGTATTGACCTCATGTTTTTCTTCAGTAAATGTAGCAAATATTATGGCACCAAATTTAATGAACCTTTACTTTTAGTTTTTAAACTGAGAACTGAAAGATTCCTTATTAAACAGACATGTAAAAAATTGTATTAGCGTTCTTCTATGCAGCTACGATTCTTCTTCCAGCTCTGTAATTTCACTGTAATTTTAAGCCATACTTTAGCAAAACTCCAGGGATTTCTCATACAGGGGTGTTTAATGCTCCAAATGTCTTTAGCTCTGCATTACTAATCACAAAGGATTTGGTTTAAAAACTGTTCTTTTAAGCAGTAAGATATTTTCAGAAGTTACCAAATGAAATAGAAAGAAAAGAAAACTGGCTAGGAAAAAATACACTCTCCAAAATATATTTGAGAAGCTTAATTATCACACATGAGCTCCTATTAGAAGGTTAGTAATAGCAGTAGAAAATTACTCTTGGATTATTGCTTCCTGCACAAGGGAGTGTTACTCAAAGCGTAGTGGAGACAAATCCAGTGCTCGGCGAGTGCTGAAATGTTTGTGACTGGAGCAGGTCAGGCGTTGGAGCTGACCCCACAGTCATTTACAAGCCTCAGTGAGACCATGTGGTGGCTGTGCCGAGCATGTTTTCTGACAGTGCTGCAGACGGACACTACAGGGCTGGTATGCCAAGTATCTACAAGATTAATCTCTATTTACATTCACTGGGATTTCACATTGCATTGATAAGAGGACAAATGACAGCCTGTGATGATATGGTAATCTCTGTGATATAAGCACTTACAGTTTGGAAACATTTGTGTTTTAAGTGGTAGCTGTATCTACCGTTATGGCTGCCAAAGAATTCTTTTTATCTGTTTTCAGTTGCTCATGAGTTTTTTTCAAAATGGATATTTTAGCTTGATATGTTCCATGCCAGTTATTTTGCTTAGACTCAGATGTTCAGGATAGACTGGTGAAATTCTTGAGACATATCTTGTCCAGAGTTATCTTTATTCTCTATCCCAACTCCGTTTTGAAAAGCTGTAGTGCTATTATGCCGTGAAGAAGAAACTGAATTTATAGACCAAGCTGCATAGTGCACTCTTAGGTTTCTGCCAGACAATCCACCTGAATTGAATACATCAGTTCAGGCTTAAGACACACTCAGGAGACCTTCTTAGGGACTAGCTATGAGCAATTTTTCACAGACAATTTACTAAGAGCAAGCTGCAGCTGCCAGTAGCTACCAATATGCTAAAAAATACAGGAGTGGACCTGGGCTGTACTGTACAACTTTCTACAAAGAAGAACAGAAGGTGCTACTACTCACTCTCATCTCAGAACAGGGCATCAAACTGGGAGTGGGAGATGACCTTGAGCTGTAATCCAGCTCTATCTAGTAAATATACTTTCAGTACTATGAAAAAAGCTCTCACGAAAAGATCTAACCAGCATTTTTATTCTTACTCTTACTTGTCTTCAGTTCCGCAAGCCCAGAAAATTATGACTTTCCAGTTAGAAACCCAAGGGAAAGAGTGTGGGATGGGGCACTCAACTAAAGTAGAAAGATCAAACATTTTCACAGAAGGTAGACTTTCAGTGGAAATTCCATTTGGTCAAGAAAATCAATTTTCTCTCACACAGCCAACTGTAAAGGAAGCAATTTCAACCAACTCTACTTACTCCCCTTTGCTAGAAATAGATAAATAGCAACTGCTCAATTTATTAAAGAAGAAACTGAAAGGCTGCACAGGAGAAAATAGGAGGACTGTAAGCTCACCCCATCTCTCTAATATGACAAGTGACTGCCGTGCTTCTTTCAAGCATCTGTTCTCCTGGTGAGCTGGAAATACCATCTTCTCCATATCCTTCTCCCAGGCAACCAGTGATAGGACAGGAGGAAATGGCCTCAAACTGCTTCCAAGGGAGGTTCAGGTTGGACATCTGGAAGAATTTCTTCATGGAAAAGGTTGTTAGGCATTGGAACACGCCACCCAGGGAGGTGGTGGAAGTGTTCAAGAAACAACTGGATGTGGCAATCAGTGCTGTGGTTTAGTTGACATGGTGGTGTTGGGTCAAAGGTTGCACATGATGACCTTGGAGGTCTTTTCCAACCTTTATGATTCCATATAGATCTATGTAGGCTCTGTGATTCTGTAGAGATCACTGCGCTCCTCTAGTCCCAGAATGCAAACCAGAATTTCTGGTCCCCAGCTGGTTTTTGCTGCCCAAAAGGGTCCACTTTTTTGGACTACAACCTCTCCTCTGCAATTCTTTATAAAACATCATATTTACTACGAAGAGCAAAAGCAAAACATTTACAAAACAGAAGGGAATTCAGCTAATTTTCAGCGAGTTGGTGATTTTTTGCTTATTAAGCAAACATTACTAAACGTTATTATTTGGTTATTGCTAAAAGCTAGGAACTCATTTCTAAAAAATATTCATCAAAAGAAGTGTTTCACTTGCAAAATCCAAACTTCAAAGCTTCAAAAAAAATCTACAAATAACCTTCCCGTGCATCCACTGGGGAAGATTCTGCAAAAATAAAATCTGCCTCAGCAAACTCTAGAGGATGAAAAAGTAGGCATAAAGTCATCTAACCTTATAATTTGGTTCAGTAGATAGAAAACACTAGGGATGCAGGCAGGGTAGAAGAATTGCTCTCCAGTGGAGTATCTTTCTCTTACTGACTGACTTAGGCTGGCTACTCTCGGAGATACAATGGATCCCACCAGACCTGTCACCGGGAAAACTAATTGGAAACATCAATCCACATATACAGTACAAGTCATCATCTATTTCACAAAATCTACTCGAGTTGCACTCAAACTGCTCTACACCCTTCTACAGCACTCAGGCACTTCCAATATGATTTTTGGAAAGAAGTCTGTAAAATAAAGGGCAAATGGCAGACTGACAGATACGATCAGCTACGTGCATCAATCAATCCAGTGACTGGGTATTTTGAGATATTAGCCAAAGCCTGCACCAAACCCTAGAGACAGCTGCTTGAAAAACATTATCACAAAGGACAAGGAAACACCCTCATTGTTTTTAAGAAAAATGGGTCATTTTGGAGACTATAACGAAAAGAAAATAGTCCCAGATGGTTTTGAAATGTCATCACATTGCTCAGTTTAAATGCTCTGAAGGGGATAAAGCCACTCTGGTAATCCTTTTCCCCCGAACCAAATAACCTTCATTTGAAATTACCTAGGAGCTTTACTTACACTGAAATGTTTAGAAAAGTAAGGGACAAATCTCATGACCCATTCTTCGTGCACACAACCAACTAACTTGGGTGGCCTGCTCCAATAGTACCATCAGCTTCCTTTCCAATTAAGCCAGTTCCTTTGAAGACCAGATAATGAAGAGCATAGATTGCTGTAGTGTTACTGGAAAGATTACTGGGACAAGCCTTGGCTCTCAGAGTACCTTCTTGTTTCATAGAGAGGCCCTTCCCCTGCAGCTGGTTTCTCATCTTACTGATTACCTGCTACATGAGAAATTTCAGTCTGGCCTCAGGGCTGGACCCAGCCCAGAGGCTTCTGTCGAGTTTGTTATAATTTATTTATTGTAACTCAGAATCCGATTAAACCAAGCCTCTCTCTGGCTTGCTGCACTGGCAGCCTTTGGGCCTGTTGGTCAGTGAGTGCTGGACCACCTTCAACACCTTGTGAAACTTTCAGCTTGGAAGTTAACACGAGGCAGGACCCGCTTCTCAGAGATGTGAGTATATGCTTAAGTCCTAATGTAATGAATGGGACTTAATACCTGCTAAAAGTTAAGCATGTGCTTATGTATTTTTATAAATAGGGTAGAACTCCCTTGCGCCTAGAGAAATGGAAGTGCTCACATGTTTTGGAGCCTTTGAGCTTTTTTTCTGAAAGAAAGGGGGTTTTGTGACTTTTTAAAAACATTTCTGACACCTTTTCTGAGAAAAAATATATTTTCAATGAAAAGAATTTTCACCGTGATGTGTCAGGCTGAGGAGTCTTTCAGGCTTTAATAATCTACTTTTTTTTTAAATAGAACTGTGAAAAGTGCAAGTTAAACCAGATTTTTCTTCCAGACTAGGTTTCAGGGGCTAGAACCAAATTGGTTTTGAGCACTTCCTAAAAGTCCTGTACATCTCTGTTATACTGGCACAACATTACTACGTTCATCCAGAATCCACTTGCATTTTCACTAGTGTATAATTTGGGATTTATTCCATAATTTATCCTAATCAATGTAGTTCAAACACGAGATCAGTGGCAGAATGATTCTGTTACTCCTCTGCTGCCTATTCTGTCTCAACACATATAGTTCAAATATGAGCAAAGAAAAAGACATTTAAGCTTTTTTTCAGGAAACAAATGGTTGGAAATTATGAACAACAATTTGGAATATAAATGCTAGAAAGAAACTGATACAAACTAGAAGCTCACCTCATCATTATTTGTTCTAGTAACAATAAATATAGCTTTGTATAACCTTCACATTCCTCCTATGAAAGGGATGTAATTAATGCTGTTTAAAGATTATCTTCCAGATGTTGTCTCCTGTAGAAGAAAGAACCAACACATTTCTTTTGCCAGTTCAGTCTTCATCTACTGAACAAGAGAACAGTCTTTCCTTTAGACAACATATACGAGTAGGAATAAAGCTCCCCAGAGCAGTGGGGAGAAACAGAACTGGAATATTACATTGCAGTAATAAAACCAGCTAGGAGATTAGAGGTAGAGCTTTAAAAAATACAAGAGCCAAAAAACAGCTTCCTGAGTGTCCTAAAGGAAATATCAGTATGTTGGCCAGTCTACTTTTCATTATCACTTCATGGTTTAGAAGTTGTTGGTTTTGCCCCATGACCCTTCTCCATCTGCCTTTTATGTGAAGTCTTCAGGTCCAAAATCTGTTAATGCATTTATCACACATTTTAGGGACATATTCAAATAGCAGCAAATTGTATGAGTGCTTTAAATTATCCTAACACCAGCACAATTTAAGATGCTTCTGGCCTAAGCCATTAATGATGTTACACACCATTAATGGTGGAATTCGCCCGCACAATTTGCTCCAAAGAAGCATGGAATACACGTAAAAATGGACGTCCCGCAGTAAATGGATGTCCTGCAGTTTTGTTTTCCAGCCTGTAAGGCTGCAGTAAGCTCACCACTTCCACAGCTTTAACAAAGATAGAACACATCTGAGAGAGAAGCCAGAGCAGCCAACACCAAAGAACTGATTGAACACACAACCTTTGCCTTATGGCATCTTTCAGATACACAACACACACAGACGAAACTCAGTGACAATGCAGGAATTAAGCTGCATTCAAATATAACAATTCCTTTGAGTTTCTGGTTCCCCTCCCAACTCCTTACACCAAGTGCCTATTAACTTATGCATTATTAATTATGCAGTTCTACAATTAGGAGATTTAACTCAAAAAACTTGTCAGTCATCAGCTACCTCAACCACAGTAATACAACTATAAAAACATTCACTATTTTCAGAAAGACAACAGACAGACACTAGAAGAAAAATTTGACAATCTGGTCCTATTGAGTGCACTGCCAGCATTTAATAAATAAATTAAACAATTCTAGTAAAGAATGAGTAGCATCACATAAAGTACAAATTCTCCAAACATGTAACGTACTATTACAGCAACTAGATATAGAATGCAAAGAAGTGATTAAATGCTGTTTGCTGCATGTGAAATTATTAACATAAGGTGAACAATAATTCTTTTTTTTTTTAAACATACAGAAACAAAGTTTTTCTGTGTAATTACTCAGCTGTAGTGCTGACAGGACAGTATCCCTTCAGAACACCTGGCACCACAGTTAGGATTGTGCTGCAGGAACCGCAATTTTCAGTGCTGCCATGCCAGAGTGATGGCTACAGCCTGCAAGCACTAAAATATTTTGGGATAGGCAATAAACACCCTTCAAGTCCTTTAAAGACACTCCTCCACATCTATCATGCACAGTGCTCTGGACTGTCAACATATCATCCCCCATGCCGCAGCAAGAGGAGCACAGAGCAGTTTTCACTTAGGATGATTTTTGGCTGTCACGCATGAAGAGCAGGCGTGTGTTAGGGCTTGGGAAAACTACACAGGCCAGGGCTCCCCACTCTGAGGATATCTTCAGAATTATCACAAACAGAGGAGACAGCAAGAGAAGGTCTAGGAAAAAAAAATGAATGAATAGTAGAAAATTGCAGATCCAGATAGCATTACTGTGAAAGCTCTTCAGATACTTGCAATGTGAAACTGCTGAACTGTAGAATGCAACCTGATGCTTAAATTGGTGTCTTGAGTAAATTTCATAGCAAATGATCCACCTATAAACAAATAACAGAAGATATGCCTGTAGGCTGCCTGGCATCCAGCAGTTATAGAAAATCAGCCACCTCTCATCCCATATTATCCTGTCCTTTCATTTCGATACCTGTCAAAAACAGGGAAACAAAAATCACACAGCAACGTCTAGATTTTCACAATAACAGAGCAAAGTTTTATTGTTTATGGTTAAAATGTTCATAGCAAAAACTAACTTTGATTTGCCTGTGGTAAAACTCAGCTGTGTACTGTGCTATGCTTGATTTTACCTTTCATTAAGTAAATTGCCAATCAATCATTTCTTTTCCTTTTTCTGTAATTGTCCAGACCTTACTGAAGAACATTCCATTATTAAAGTACTAAAGAGATTTGCCTGTATAAAGACTGAGCAGAGGCCTAGGGGATTTGGACTGTAATGTGATAATGTTAGAAAGTTGACAAGCTGTCAAAATGTACAGCACGCCAAACACTAAAGTGTGAGGGTTTAGGTATTTGTTTCCACTGATATCAGGAAGAGCTACATGGCCTAAATTCTCTTACTTCCTCTCATAGGTGCTCACCTCACCGCTCATCAGAAACTGGAGATGACTCGGTGAGAGATTTTGAACCTCAACTCCAACCAGCTATTTCACTGACCTCAACAAAGGCATTTGTGCATGAAAGTGCTCATCAGAGGGAATGTCTGGTTCAATGTGATCCCAAAAACACTTTGGTTAGGGAAATACAAAAGCATTACTGTTCTCATCCTACAGTGCAAGAGAATACTGGAGCAGAGAAGATGGCTTTCCTGAAGGCAAAAGGGAATACAAAGCTGAAGTGCTATTGTACATCCACAGTTTTAGACTATCCTGTGCACCAATTCCTCTGGCATCTTTCACTTGCATGAATTAGAAAATAAATAAATGGAAATGAGAACACAAGCCAGAGCCCTTGGGCTAAAATTTCCAAATTTGGCCCAAAGTGGGTTATTAACTTAGGAAAAATACTGAAGAGTGTGGAAAATGCTATTCTTGTGACAAAAATTTCTCAAGAATATAAACTGGCAGAGCATGAAGACACTCTGGTGATATGACTGCAGTAATGATGAAATATGTGGAGAGACCATTGTCATACCAATGTGAGGAATGTAATCAGATTGGTATCTTGTGATCCTTTTGGGTGCTACCTCAGAGCTCAACTCAACACAGATGCTTCAGTTGTTAAAACATTTAACATCTCATAATATACACGATGCCAAGGCATATTTTGCTAAAGGCAGGGAGGATTTGTCACTTACTTCAATAGTACGTTGGGCCCTAAGTGAAAGTGCAGCTGAATTAATGCATAGATGGGGCCCCGCCCTGAAGAAGTAAATGAAAGAAAGTTTTAATTATTTCAGCGGGACTTGGACCAGGACTTTCAATCACAGGACTGGGAGAATAGCCAGAGAGCATCCACACAAACTGCAGTTCACACATTATATTAACTGTATGCATTCTCCCCTAGATGCACTGCTGTGGACGCTCACATACACAAAGCACAAGTGCTGTGCCAGGGACAGTATGTGACGCACATGGGCCATGCACGTTCAGCACAACTGCTTCCTCAGCAGCTTCACTCTCCTCTTATGTTTTCAAACACAATGACAAAGAATTTACACATGTGCCCAGGCCACTCTTCATGTACATATATGGCTCCTTGCCTTTCATCTGCTCTTACATCTTATGCTGACAGATGAACAATGCACAGGATCGTAAATGGAAGTAACATTGTTTAAAACTAATAAAGCCAAAAGGACAGTCCCAAAAATAAAAGCTGAATACAATAGTACATTTTTCCCTTAGTGTGTAACTCATATACCAATAACAATAACAAGTCAACAACAACAATACTGAGGATCTCCTCCAACGTAGGCAAAGTGATATCTAAAACTGCGGCAAAAATCCTAGGATTTATTTTTGACAGGCCAGATCTTCAGCTGCTGCTAATTGCTTCAATTGCTAGAATTCTGCAATTGGAAGTCTGGCCCAAACTTTATAAAATTGCAGGAAATTGTGTTAAAGACAGGCTTGGCTCTATCACAATGCTGCCATTAAACTACCTGCAAGAGGTTTTGGTAGCAAATAGCAAGGGCCAAAGCTTTTTAGTCTCAGTCCAGCCCAGGGCAAAATAAACTTGTTTCCAATTAAATAAAATTAATGTGTGGCAGTCAGAGATCTTCAAATTCAATTCCAACAGAAACATCACTACGTACAGTAATGTACATGTCTGCATTTTGGAAAAAGTAAAGCTTTGAAAATATCTGGGCAGACTAGATTCAATATGCAATCAAAAACGTACAGTTCTCCTTGCAAAAGTTCCCAGCAGCTGTGAGTTCCACAGCTACTGGCTCAATTTAAATAGCATTATAACGAAAATTGTAGGGTTTGGATGTTCTATCCTATGTTTCTTGCAGTCATGGGATGAAAACTGTTAGTGACTAAATTTTTTTTACCCTAGAGAGCCTAAAAAGATTGTTCACTATGAGTGATTTAGCTGAAGATTTAATTTGTATCTGTGTCACTGGGACTGTTTAATAATAATTTGAAAGAAACAAATATCACAGACTCTTATAATCACAGAATGGTTTGTGCTGGAAGAGGCTTTAATGATCATCTAATTCCAAACCCCCTGCCATGGGCAGGGACACCTTCCACTCAGATTGGCCCTGGCCTTGAACATTTCTAGGGATGGGACACCCACAATTTCTCTGGGCAACCTGTTCCAGTGCCTCAGCACCCTCACAGTAAAGAATTTCTTCCTAACATCTAATCCCCACGTATCGGTCCCACACTGTGCTATGGAATGAGTGGAGCCTGGGCAAGGATATACTGTAAATTGTTCCATAATGACTCATGGATTAGTGGGGGTTGCTTTAAACACAACATTCCCCAGGGGTAAAGGAAAGCTGTCTTTAAGTTTGGCTTATCTGGAAAAGAAAGAAAAAGGAGCATTTAGCTGCTTACCTGGCTTGCACTGCAGTATTTTTAAGCTCCTCTTCATCATCTTGTAACTATTTCAGCACAGTTCTGGAAGCCAATTGAATAGAAAATTTGGCTAAAATATGCCTTTAAAGTGTAGTGATTGATGGTCAGTAAAATCTTGATAACAGAAGAACCATCTCCTTATCTTTTCAAGACACTTTGAGAATTATTTGGTTAGACAGTCATATGAGTGAAGGCAAGAAACTTTTTATACTCTGACTCTCCTAAAGGTCATTCTCAAGTATAGTGAAAAATTAAAAGGAAAAATACTTCAAGATCAATAAAAATTACAGATATCCCCTCAGATTTACAAGTAATGTCTTCAATTTTCAATGTGAGGAGAATCCAACTTTAAGTAAAGGAACGCAGAATGAAGAGAAGAGAACACAGGAAAGGAAGAACAGGAATGGAAAGAACACAGAGCGAAAAAAATGGAAAAAAGAACACAGAATGTAATTTCTTTTATACAATGCTCAGGTAGTGTCCTTTAAAAACACATTTTAATCCAAGAAAAAAAAAAGTTTTTTAATTTTCCTGTAATTTTCTAAGCTTCAGTAGAACTAGATAATAATTAATATTGGCTCTTCAAGGGAAAAATATTAAGGAAAAAAATCTGCAAATCATCATCTGGCTTTTCAGCTTTGCTAGCTCCACATCCCCAGTGCCTGGATGAGGAGCATGGTCTTGTGACTGCCTTGCCCTGCCACTGATATGAAAAAGCTTTAAAAATGCACAACTCTAAAACAGCTTGTAGAAAGCAAGAAAAAGAGGTCATGAAAGGTTATAAACTTTTGGATACTGCTGAAGACATTTCTGTTTCCTTACGCAAGAAGGCAAAGGGAACATCTCTGAATATTTCAAGCCAGACAAATGGGGTTTTGTCTGTACGGTGCCCAACACTTGAGAGAGAAATCCAACACAGGAAACTATCTCCTGGGTTAAATCCAGTTCCTCACCATGCCAGTCACTACATCACACAACCCTTTCAAAACTGCACTAATTCCTTTCAAGAAACTGAAGCACAGATATTTTGTCATCAAAACATGCTGTTTGAAAATACACTAACCCTTTTGCTTATTCATATGAGTGTAATGTTTGAACTTTTCAATTGCAGCTCAGTAGACACTCTGATGGCAAATATGAATCAAACAGTGCTCCAGATACCAGAGTGCATTGCATTAATTTAGTTTCAAGGTGACAAGGGCATGAATTATAATGATTAAGTCTGCATTAAAAAAGTAATGTGAAAACTCCTAGCCAGATGGAAATGCTCAAGAGCAGTATTCTCAAAAAGTAGCTGGGGACCAACTAGCATCAGAGAACGAGATCTGTGGAAATCCATTCAGTGGTTTAGATGCATATTTTCAGCATATCTGTAGGTGCTATCCAACACTCCACCGAGATTAAGCCACAAGCTCACTCTTCTTCACCTTCTTTTCCTGTAGGAATTTCACATACCTATTCTGTCTAGTTCAGGAAAAAAACCCACACACAAGTGCACTGAAATAGCAATATTGTGGAAGATGTCTTCAAGAGGGGGATATACATATATTTTCCAAAGATTTTTGGCACTGCAGTGGGATCCATTTCAGATTTCCTGCAGCAGTCTACTTCTTCAAAAACCTTTAATCATCTTCACTGCTGGCAAGACATCTGTTGGAAGTGTTGGGAAACCAAGAATGAAAAAGCTTATAACTCTACAGAAATCACTAATAGAAAGTGAGAAATAGAACCTGCACAGTATTACTCGAAATGTCAAAATGTGCTGATAATAAATGGAATCTGGCTAGAAACAGTTTGGAGTTGAAGCCCTGCAGTAAGCATCTCCAGAGCTAGGCAAATCAGTTCTTACAAGGATTTTGGAAACTACCTACACTGCAACCTCCATCTGAACCCAAAAAGGAAGTCAAAAGTTACTTTTTACTCGTGAAAAGAACATACTTTCCTTCTCCAAAACATGCTCCTATTTATTTTCTCCCCTTGCCACAGTTCCTTTTTCTACATCTTCTCCAGTTGTCATAGAACCTGTCACTGTGTCACCCTCGGGCACCTGCTGCCAAATGAAGCTCAGTATTCCCAGAAAATGCAATTCAAGATGGGTATTTCATAAAAGCAAAATCCCCAAATACGAGAATTTAAAGGTCAGCAAGGCCTAGGAACTTCACTGAAGTTCTTGCTCCTGCATTAGAAAATATGAGACATGTACAGCCCCTGGGGGCTTGGAGAGGTGCTGAGAGCAGATGAAAAGAAAAACAATCAGATTGGGGCTTGCTGAGGAAAGACTGTCTCAGTCCTTGCACATTTGAGAAAACTGACATTAAAATTCAGATTATAATCTTCATCCAAATGGATCATATTTAAAGACCTTTGTAAGCAATTCTGCTCTGGTGGGAGTTTCCACATTGTGAGACTGTCCTCAGTCCTCTCACCACAGCTGGTCTTATGTTCCGTAACTACAAGAAACAATAGGTTTTGAAATTTTACCCAAGTTATGTTTGCAACTAACATCTCACATTATTGAATGATCATTAGTTAAATAGAACCATAATCCCTATTTTCTAATAAAAAAGAGCTTAAAATCTACGTAGATCTTGACAAATTCAAATGCTACAGTTGACTCAAACAATAAGCCCCTTGAACTTTGGGAACTAAGTCCAAACTAGGAAATTTTCCAAGTGCCATGTATCTTAGGTGGATAGCTGTCAAAAGAAGTGGTGGGTAAGGTCATGTCTTATACTCTGCCCAGAAAAATGAGGAACAGTTTCCCATCCCCTTGGCAACAGCATGGATAGCATAAGAGAGAATACTCTTCTAAAGTCAGAAAAGCTAAAAGAGAAAACTGCTATTTCTCTATACTATGTAAATCTAAAAACTAAAAGTCTAACTTTTTATTTTAACAAAATGCAGTGGGAAAAAAAAAGGATGAGTGGATCAAAAGTGCAGAGCCTTCTGAGCAGACTCAGAGAGGAATCTAAAGAAGTATATATTTCTCTGCTTAAAAAATACCAAAAAAATTACTTAGCTGGCACATTGGAGTAGAAATATAAATTTGTATTTAGAATTTACATTTTGTAAAATACCCACAGGTATCTTTCAATAAACACACACACACTACAGATAGAGTAGACTGAAGTATTTTTCATGCAGATGATAGCCAGACTTATCTTGATATGATGTGATTTATAGCAGATGAGTAAGAGCAGCAAATCTGAAAGCATTTAATTATTTGCACCAACACATGCAGAAACAGATGCATATCAGTTGATTTGCAGTGTGCAGTCATCATTATGCCTGAGAGGATTTAGAAATCAAAAGCTGGGCAAGAAGTAATTTGCTGGCCATATGAAACTTTTAAGTATTAGAGGACTGTTGCATTGTGCCAGGTTGAACTCAAACCCCTCAACAAAAAAACGGCAACTCTCTGGTACCTACAAGATGGCACAGCAGAAGGGATCGGGGTATCCATTTGGTTTTGGCCCTTCCTGACCCATTGTGTTGAAAATTAATTGCTTCAGATGTGAAATAGATGGGAAATATAGTTATTAAAAGTGTGGACAGGCAAATAAATAACTTGGGGTTTACTCACTCTCCTTTGTGTGTGGAGCCAGTTATGAAAGTTACGGGCTGTACCCATTGATAGGTAATGACTTGGTTCCCCCTTGGCCCAGAAAAAAGTGTCCTCGCTTCACCTGTTGACTGATTAAAACATTATGATCAAACACCCAGTGGGATCCCACTGTAAATGGAGTTTCCAAATTCACTTTTGTGTGCCTCTCACCAGGTAAATCAACATTCAGTTGTGCCTCAGCCATGGGACACCAGAGCAATGTGTGCAACTGCTATTAAAGAGCCCTTCACAATCTCAAACAAGACATTGCCAACCCTCTGCTAAACTTCATGGGATAATTTGAAACATATGCAAATAGATGAATGGCTTAAAATTCCTTCGGATTCTGTTATAAAGACAGCATGCCATCAATTGCAGTAAGTGCTTTAACACACAGAAAATGACAATAGATATGGTCCCTGAGGTAGAGCAGTGATCAATCATGTAGGGTTGGGGGAATATTTTGTTGTTTAAACTTGCTTCCCTCCTTGCATTTGCATCCCCTATGCCACCAGTGCTCAAATGGTGATCACAAAGGAGAGGCAGGTAGTACGTTGATATACAAAAAAATACAAAAAAAGGGAAGTCTTCTCACAGTGCCTTGATTCCCAAGGCAAATCGAGTACATAACTGACTTTACCTATAAAGTCTAACTCAGTTATGCTGAACAGTTCCGAAATACTGAACTGCATCTACTATCCACTCATTTGATGTAGTAATCTGATATCAAAAAGCATTTTATAAGTAGGAATATTCCAAGACCTTGTTACTTTTATGAGGCTGAAGGCTAAATAAATAAAACTGACATATAAAAGCCCCAAATATACGACTTTACATCGCATATCCCTCATTTCTAAATTTGAACTCAATTTATGAATACAAATTACAAATGTAAAATGTGCTACTCAGAAATGGAAGGACAGATACATGGGCAGCTGAACTCACAGCAAGCAGTCACCTAGATTTGTGAAAGGCAGTAGAATTACAAGCAAAATAAATTTCATCCACAAGAGAGCCCCATAAGTGCTACTTGGATTCAAGCAATAGTTGAGTGTTTGGGTATTTTAACACTGCATCATCTAACGAAGACCCACATTCTGTCCATACTACAACTTTATCCCTCCCACTATAACTTATGTAGCCATGCTCAGAATGAAACAGCTTTACCATACTGACATGGTAAAGCAGGCTAAAGTGTTGGCAAAAGAAAAAATAAAAGAGATAATGGTACATGTGGATTTGACATCAGTAACATTTCAGAAATTTTAACATTTAAAAGAAAATCAAAATACAGAGTTAAGACATCATGCAATACAGTATGTGATCCAAACAACAAAGCTTTTATGCATTCATCTGAGAGCTGTTGATCTAAAACAAACTCAGTTAGATAAAAACTGTTTCTCTCTACTAGCTCTCTATATTAAAGAGCAGGATAATGCATCTCTGAAGCTAGAAACCTCTTCCAAGCTCCAGGCTGACATTTAGTCATTAAATGGGTGGAGATTTCTTTTTCCATATTGCATAAAGAAAAGCAATTTTTCACATAGACAAGTCTCTTATCACTTTGCATTAGATGAAACAAATGCAAACTCTGTTTCTATTCTGAATAAACAGACAGAAATGTTTCTGCCACCAGAGAAAGAGCATCCACATCAGTCTTCTGGAAATGAGTGAACCTGTTTTCTTCTGAGTCAAAGCAATGTCCTTTGACACCACATCTTTAGCAAGAACAGAATTCAAGTTTCAAGATAGCCCCAACCTGAGTCTCTTGTTGGACTGGTACAGGACTCCTAAAAGCAAATAAAGACCACTTGGGTAAATAATGTGAAAAGAAATCGCTTCATATTCAGTTTTACACATGTAGGTGGCATCTTTTGTTTCATCTAGGCCAAAACATCAGACTAAATAAGTATTGAATATTACCATTTAAAAAAAAATACCTCGGCCTAGTACATCCAAAAGAGGAAGAATTTTCCTGTACCTACTAGTTCAATTAAAAATATTAGAGATCCATGGCCTGTGTTTCATATGCAAACGTTATGCTAACATGACAACACTTATTTTAGTCCAAATTTCACAATGTTTTCACCAGCACCTCTAGCACAAGGATAAAATTTGCCCTGCTCTATTTCTATAAAGAACAAATAGAAAAAGAAATTACTGAAAGGCAGTCTTCCCAACAGACAAGACTTTATGAGTGATTTTATAATGGTGGCTAAAAAAACTCCGATCTTTGCAGTAGCTTACCAAAAATCTTGCATTTTGTCTTGTGTCAAGATGCTCAGTGTACATACCTGGCTTTGTCTCTACATACACAAGATTGCAGTATTCTCACACTCAGTACGAGTGCATTATCCTGATGTAGGTATGTGCTCGGCCAGAAACAGTAAAACAGTCAGTTTGTGATGAGCTGGAATCAGGAAACGCTTTTGAGGCTTGGCCATAACTGCAAAAACAATTTTTTCAGACAAAAGGCTGTAATTAGAAAAGAGATATTCCAAAGGGATTTCCAAAGAGCATTAATCTAGGTCAGCATTAATCCAGTCTCAAATGGGATTCAGCTTTTTTTCCTGCATCTTTCCACTGAAATGCTCATTTTACTGAAGCTTTGAGAAACCCATTAAATGGCATAAATAACCTTTGCAATTTACAGAATGAGATTTAGAAAGAGTTGCTGTCAATATGCTGCAACCCTTTTTTCTCCTGTACTTCTTATAGTGTCTCCTAGACATTGAAGGTCACAGAAGGGAAGAAAACAGTGCAAATCTCTGTGAGAAAAAAAACCAACAAAACAACATTGAAGCTTTTGACAGAATATTTTGCTTAGTATGGAGTCCTGCTTTTCCACAATAGCTGAAAAGTAAAACATATAAGCATCAAAAATCAGCAAAAAGGGTCGGTGACATTTATGTACTCCCCCTGCACGCACCTGGAAGAGGTAACACACCAGCATTACTGTGTGCTTAATACCTAAGCCTGACCTCAAAGTATTCCATTAAATTTGCAGTAACTTCTTATTTTGCTGATTTTGAAAAAGAAACCCAAAACACAGAGACAATTTTATGCAATTGATTTTTAAGAAGAACTCGTCTCGCCCAATTTACACTTTACTTACATTATCCCTAATCTACAAGCAGAGCAATTGGGCTTCCTCAGTGGCTTGAAATAAAATTTCAATTCTCCCCATCCCAACAAAAGCACACTGCACTCCCATATGGAAGCACCTAACTCCTCAGCATTAACCATAAATGTATCCAAATGCTTCAGGGTGTAGCACAAGTATCTCTCATCAACAAAGATGATTCCTTTTTCTTTTTCTAGAAAATCATCCTGTCTATGTTTTAAATACCTGCATATTAAAAGTTAACATCAAGACAGGTTTTAAAACTTTAATTTAATTGCAGTATCTGTTATGGCATGAATTTTCCTAAAGGATAAGAATCAAGCAGAAATATCTTCCTCTGTCACACTGCTTGGATTGTAAAAGCCTCTCCTCCCTGGAAATATCAGTGCCAGTTAAATCCAGCCTTTTCTTTTGGCCCCCCAAATCCCTGACTTTGCTCTAGCAAATTTTGAAAGAAATTTCTAGAACATGTTCATGTGTTCTGGAAAGCTGCCATATTCAAGCAGCAGCAGCTGAAAGGTCATGAGGCTTAACATAGAAGTGTATCATAAAATCAAGTTTGAAGGGGTTTTGGAAAAAGAAATATAGAATGCAATTTATGAGGCTCGTCTCCACTCAAACTCCTGTGATACAGACTATGATAAGTTGCCAATTTGCCAGCATAAATAGGAAAATGGTTATAATTATGTTTCCCTGTGCTGCTGTTCTGGAAAGTTTTGACCATTTAGGATGTTCCAGAGCCAGTGGTTATCCAAGAAGCACATGAGGAAGGCCACAGCAGGAAGGAATTGTGCATCACTAAGCATGAGGGTGCCAGTCCAAACGTGGGGTACCAGCAAATGCACCGAGATGTTTGTAAGGGGAAAAGAAACTGCTGAGAGGCCTCAAAAAGGCTGAATTTACCACTGGGCTCCCATGAGAGCCACATCCTATGGGACAATACAAAAATGTGACTCAAGTACATGATGACTTTCCAGAGAGATGGAGTCAGGATGATTAGTTTAGTGAATTGTCTCATACTTTTACCACAGACTTCACAGCAGTGACCAGCAGAGTTTTGTTGTTGACTTCTGTGGATGATTACAGTATGAAGAATTTTGAGATGGTTTTTACAAATTTTTTTTCTTTTTAAGCAAGGGTCTTAAAAGATCTTTTATTTAGATATATATGAGAGAAAATGGGAAAAAATTAGTTCACACCTACTGACTCAGGTATCTAGCTTTCTGCATAGCACAGGTTTGCTAAAAAGGGTAAGTCAGAGTGGAAATGTAATTTAGTTCCCTAAATTTAAAAGCTAATAATGTCTCTTTATGTGCCATACCACCTTCAACTTTCACCCACAATAAATAAAAAAAACCAACCCAAAACAGCCCTGACTATATGCTTGCTCCTGAAATTTGTGTCCAGAAGTGTATTCATTTGGTGAACACCATCTTTGTGTTAGGTGGCAAATATAAAACAGACTTCACCCATTTACATGTTTCTGGTTCATACAACATTTAACTGAGACTGGATACAACAACCATGAATAACTGAGGCAAACCAAAAACAAATCCATGCATTCGAAATCATAATTAAACACATTTCCATTGATATTTACTTTGTTTTCTCACAGTGAGCAACTTAACAGGAAAAAGACTGACAAAACTGTACCAGAGTAAGTTATTCATTTGCTCATTTTTTCAGGAAAACTGTGCTGCTTGAGAAATATTAGTGACAAATTCTATAGGTCATTTAGGGATGGAAGAAAATTGACCGAGAGGGCTAGCAACATTCATTTTAGTCTCCAATGAGCAGCAATAGCAGAGAAACTGCCAAGGCTTCTTTCCCATGCCAGAAACACAAGCCAGATCCTATTCATGGACTAGGAAAAGTTAAGTCAGTGGAGCAAAGCTGGCCAACTAGCTTACCTTGGGCAGAGGTTGTTTGGGCAGAAGTTCTAGACTGTAATTCTAGTTTATTTGGGTTGGTGTAAAATACTTTACCCACCTCATGCACCTCTATGTAAAACCAGTTCTTCCTAAGGGTGTTAAATTTGATGGCATGGGGCTCCAGATGACTGAGCCTGATTCCAAGCATTTTTCAGCAAAAAATGGGTTTAGACCAGCAATTTCTACTCCACATCATCAAAACTATGTCAAAATGATAAATCACCAATTGAAAATGCTATAGGTCGTAATCCATACATTTAGCATTATCCAGTGTAAGAAGGCACCAAGGAAGCCTCGGTCATCACCTACTGACATTTTTATTTAACTGAAAAGGAAGAAAATGAATGGTTTCGATGTCAGGACCTGACATTAGAGGAACCAGGGATTTGCAGATATGTAGAGAGCTTAGTTGGGCCAAGAAAGAAGAAAAAACAACCTGATCTGAGGCCTCAGGAGTTATCATTACTTCAAACTGAGATAGAACATTTGGACTTAAGGATCTTAGAGGTGTTTTCCAACCTAAATGATTCTGTGATTCTCTATTTACAAAGGGGACAATATGACAATCTGGGGTTGCAGTCCCAAAGCATGCATACTTTGCTGAAGTTGCCATTTCGCCTAAACTGAGGAGCTGGCAGTACATTTCACATCTCTCAGAAGTGAGGCAGGCAGCAGTGTGAAAATCTTCCTCTGGTCCAGGAGCTCTCCAAGAGGAAAAACAGAGCAGCCTGAGACAGAGACAGTCACAAATCATCCATCACCAGAAGGAACAAATGTCCTGCTCCTGCCAGCAGTCCCACTGGCTGCCAACAGCTATCACAGCAAGACTAGGAAACAGCTCAGAGATCACTGAGGCCACATTCAGAAGTGGAGGGATCTCTCTTGTGCAGCATGAAGACAGCTAGAAGCAGGCATCAAACGCGGCAGCTGCATGTGGAACACCTTGTCCAAGCCTGTCCCCATCTCCTGGCTGTGGGGACACACAGACCGGCTGCCTCGGGACTGCTAGCAGCATAAAAGACTGTGTGGACCACCCCAGCCACTAAGGACTCCAGTCCCTACTGGATTTGGAGAGAGGAATTAGCAGTCACAGGCCTCCACATAATCCTAAACACCATTGCTCACATGATGCTGTAAGAGCACTGTCACTTCCCTCCATCCATGTGCATCTGAAATCACATCTCGCTTGCACAGATGAGCATAAAGGAAAAGGGTTAACGCCAATCTCCACTATTATCAGGCCCCTCAGAAGGATACAAAAGTAATCTTATCAGGTCCAGAGCATGGGGGACACATTTTTTCCCTCTAAATCACTGACTTCACTTATCTTTTGCATAAATATTTCCCTGAATGCATTTCAAATAAAAATTATTTCAATTTATTGACCCACAAAAAAAATCATTCCATAATTCAATCAGGGACGATAATTGCTCCTGAAGCTGTGAAATGCCTCAACTTCAATTTTCTGTGTAATGAACTATAAACTTTTATATTCAATAATAATGAAGTGTACATTCACTGAGGCATGCATTTCTAACCACATAGTTTTGAGAGGAATGACATTTTTAAAAGCAGTTACACTCCACACTAATTAATTTTGAGAATATAAACGCTCTCCAAAGTTGCAAAATTAGGCAATTATACAATAATATGTTATAATCATAACAGTGTTTCAGTTCTGAAGATTTTTTTTTTTTTTACTTATTTTCTCACCATTGCTAGGCTCTCGGCGCATATGGATGAGTACTACAAAGCAAATCAGCAATACAAAATGTATGCTTTGCATTTTAGCTCAGACTTCTGGTGTTTGCAGAACAGTGTGTGTCTAACTGCTGTTCCCACAGCTGTAAAGCTTTAAGACTTAAGAACGCATTGAACCAGAGTCTGTCCTCACATAATTGGAGTGGCGCAAAGTTTTGTTTGGGGGTGTTCATTTGAAGCACAAAGCCCCATCTGACGAACCCCAGGTTGTTCTCCACATGATAAAAGTGCGGGGTTATTCATTACCCTGTGACATGTAATTAACATGATGATTGGCTCTATACACCTTATAAACAATGAACACTTTTCTTATTTCCTTTTAACTACCACCATTTAAAATCACTAGGAGAGAGGGGAAAAAAAACCAAAGATACAGCCACTGAGGGAATTTCCAAATTAAGAGGTCCTTGAGATTCCAAAACAAACCCAAAAAACATAACAGACACTCTTCTCTTCATAAAACACTCACAATAGCAGAGGCCCAGCTTACAACTTTTAACTGCTGCAGTGCTCACACTTCAAGGCAGGATGCTGAGGCCGTACAAAGGGATCCCACAGCTACTGCACATCACGGGCTAATGAATCTTTTCCCATGACAGGTACAGACCTCGGGACTGGGGTGGGAGCCAGACTGTCAGAGAAAAAGTTCAGAGAATCTGCAGTGGCAAAGGCTCAGTGTGCAAGATCCTGCAACTGTCTGGAAGATTTACCTCCATGCATCTATGCTGCACCAACTATTCTGTAAATCCCAGAGCACACCTACCTGTCACCATGTTTCAGTCAAACCTATCAAAAGCACACACAAACCAAGATGCTGTCAATCTTTAAGGTACTTTCTGAACACAAATATACCCATCAGTGCTGAGAAAATTTTACTTTTGTTGTGTCAAAACCTTCCTTACTCTCTTGGGTAGTTCAATCCATTACAGGCATTTGAGGGAAACGTGGAGAAAGCTTTCTCCAACTCTTTTTTTAGTTGCTGTTTATTAAACATAATGTAGTAATTCTGGGCAATTCTCAGTAATTAGTGAATAATTCTACTAATTCTATTTGAAATGTAGTCTAGGACCCTGAATACTTTCTCCAGTTATGTACAACGTAGCTTTCACTCTTATTTCTGAGAATCACGGTACCAAACTTTTTGCTGGAGCTAATGCACAGAGATGCAGCGCAGATCTTGTCAGTCTCTACTTACTCACAGAACACCAGCATTTCCCACACCCGTTCCACCAAACAGCCCTGGCTTTTCCTGAGGGTGGGATCTATCTATACTAATACCTTTCCTTTGATGACTTTGCTTGTTTCTGAAACTGAGAAAGCCTCAAAAGGATTTAAAAGCAGGATTCTTCTTATATCATTTCAAATGTTACTGTATACATGTCTGTTATGAGCCAGTCATCAGAACTGCCCCTTTAGTCAGCAGGGGAGTAAATGCTTCCAGATATGACCTATTTTAATTTAAGCAGAAATTAGTTGTGTGCTAGATGCTCTTTTTTTCTTGTGCTGACCATAAAGACTGTTAAAATGACAGAGAAATAATGGTTAACCTACCATTTAAAAGAACAGGATCCCTACAGACATCTTCCAAGAGTTGTGTGAGGGTCTTTTCATTAAATCTTCCATTTAGTCTCATTGAGAAGAGATCTGAGTGAAACCTTTTTTAGCCAAACTTGTCCTGAAAGAAATCACAGACGCTGGTCTGTGAAAATAAACAATCAATCACAAAACAATTATGATTTCTATTAATTCTTTTGGTCAGGAAAATAAAATCTTTTTCTGTTATTCTCTGAAGAGGACATTTCCAATTTGATGTTTTTCTAACTAAACCTTTTGTATTCAAAGCCACACTTTATTTTGAAATTTGCCTGCATTTTAATCACAAAACAAATGCTATTGGAGTGAGCCAAGCAAAAAATCAACAGCTCTAGTCACAAGATCATGTTCCACATTTAGGGTGTTGTCCTGCCGGGGAACACAATCTCTTTTGCAACTGTACCCTGCTCTCCTTCAGCTTCTTACCTTGTGTCTCAGGCCTTACAGAGGTGGAAGTTTTTGGCATTGCAATTTACCTTCCCCTTCAGCTTTTGGCTCATCCCTAGGGCATATCTGATGGGCGCTAATCCACCCTAATTAGCCTACTGGGAAAACAACAGATAGTTTGCAAGACTTGAAAGGCTTGTTCAGGAAAGTCGACATCTCTGGCAAAGAGCTTAATGTGTCTGCAATCAAGACAAAAGGAGAGATTGGATCACCATAATGAACTCTAATTTTGTATTGCTCTAGAAGGATAAAATGAGGGTGAATTGAGGCTCTGAAATCTTTTAGCACAAGAGCAAATGAAAGTTTTAAATTATGCATTTTTTTTCTGTCAACTGAATAAGCACGACTTTATAAGCATGATTTAATCCAAAAAACAGATGCACTCTTCCCTTAAGACAGAAATCTAAGCCAACTGGCTTGCATAAGCATTTTCTGTGCGTGATTATTGGACGTGGCAGGTTGAAAGAACCAAGAAGCAGGATTTTGAGCCATGGCAGGAGATGCAAAGAACAGAGGTCCAAATCTTCACAGGAAATAAAAGCAGGCAAGAGAGAGAGAATAGTGGGGGAAGATATTCAGCAGCATTTAATCACAGAGTTCAGGAATCAGGCTCTGAATGTAGTGATGACATGCCTAAGTGGCGGTAGGTCCTCTTTGTGCGGTTTCGCCGCGCGAGCAGCATTGCAAGTTGTCGTGCATCATCCATAGCCATGGTTACAATTTTTACCTAGTAATGATTCCATTGTAATTAATGGATGTTCCCACTGCACAAGGCAGAATACTGATGAGGAATGTGAAGGGCAGACAATAGTTTAACTATCTTTGATTAAAGTCTCACTTTGCGTTGAGCAAGCTGCATTCATCATGTTGCCTCTCTCTCAGTTTTCCATTCTTCCCAATTATCAATAAATTGAACTAACAGATTTCCACCCCAGTAGATTTTTGTCCATTCTGTTTTGTGCACTGTCTCTGCTGACTTTTCAAGGCAGACCACAGACAAAAGTAGGAGCCCCCCTACACTTTGAGTTAATTTCACTTTTGGAAGAGAATGGATGTAATTCTGTGCATGTTGCTCTAACCGTGTCTCCAGTTTATTAACAACAAATTACAGAATATCCTGGATAAAGCTGAAAAACATTAAGTTAGATGCAATGCTAACATATTACTGTATGCAAAATTTACTGGTGATTGAACTCTTCAGTCAGCAGTACATAGCCTGAATGTCTGGACCTGTTGTGTGAACACATACAACTGATAACTTGACAAAATACAGAGGACAAATTCTGACCCACAGTGCACCTACACAACTGTCACTGCTTCAGTGGGAAGAGCAATAATTCTTCCTTCAAATTTCTATTAAATACTGTTATTTTTCAGTTTTGGTATTCCAATGTCACTTAATTTTGTCCTGATGTTTCCAGCTGCCCTTGAGAGCTTCATGAAGTTTTTGACTTTGCTGCTTGGTTAAAAAAAATAAACACATGTTGGTGCTTTCCCTCTATTTATTCCCAGTGGAAAGGAGAGAAGCCTGAGGAGCAGCAGATGAAGCAGGACCACAAAAAAACAGGAAAGTGAAAGCTGGCTGCTGCCAGCTCCCCACCAACACTCACTACATGAGAACTAGTGCCTGTAATCCCAAATACGTGCACATGCATATGCATGACTGTAGTGCCACTGATGAATAGAAATGTTTGTCTCGCTCATGTGAAAAGACATCAGCTGCTTTTGGCTTCAAAGTCAAGATGTCTGGTTTTAGCCTTTTTTCTGTCAGAGACACCTGATGGATCTGGACTGAATCCCACACGGATAAATCAGGAGCATTTAGCTAATTTTTCTGTAGATCGTGTAGAGTTAAGGGAAATGTCTAAAGTCAATATCAATGCTTTTAAAACTTTTGTTAAAGTCTCTCTTTTTTCTTTCTTAAGGAAGATACCAATATGCTGAGAGCTGTTAACAGAGAATGGAAGAGCTCAAATCCACGTTTGTCAGACAGAGGAGATGGGATAAATATCATGCACAGAATAAGGAAACCTCTTTAATCCTGGTTGGGTATTTACAGGTAATCAAATAAATAAGAGATGTTAACATAAATATTAACTTAATGTGAAAAAGAAAAACATGAAATTGGTGGGGTTTTCTCCATCCCAAAACAAAACTTTAAGTAATTACCAGCTTTTTTTGAATGAGCAAAGAAACTTATCTCCAAAGAGCTTCCAGTTATGATATGCCACACAGTGATACAAAAGTGATGGACTACTGTTTAGTCTTGTGTCCTGCCCTGTTTTCATATTGTATGACTCAAAAGCTGTACAAAGTACTTTTAAAGGCAGATATATGTTTCTCAGAACCAATAACAAAACAATGTTTTTAACTAGCTACAAATCTAAACACAGGAACTCTGTTGAACAATTTTATTTCCCATTTTCCTCTTGTTCTTAAAAAGTAATTAAAAAGAACCATCTCTACAACCACAATCAACTCCTTGATTTGTTTTAAAATAAAGAACGTAAACATTACCAGATCATTAGCTTGGAACATGGTGAATGGAAAAGGAAACTCTAATTTGATAATATTTGTTAGTTTTAAGCAAGCCATTTCGTACATTATGGCGAGATCCAAAAGAAATTACAAAAAACTTGACCATTTGAACTATTTAAGTAAAACATGAGAAATACACTGTATGGAAAAAGTGTGCAGAGGTAATGGCAAAAGAACCAGATGTCTTTGTAGGGCTTTTCAGTCTTTAACTTCAGCATCAGTATGATAAAGAGCAACATAAAAACCTGTCACTGCTACAGCCAAGCGTGCACACATACACACACTTTCAGCACAGCCAAGATATGACATTTTTAGGAACATGGAGTGCATCCATTTTGTTCTCATGTTTGTACATTTCTGTGAGCACGGCCAAGTTTTTGCAAGGCAGAACTCAAAGAGAAAGACCAGGAGGTTGGATAATGCTGAGTGTAGCCTAACAGGATATACCGGGCTATTGGTTTCCCTCCAGATGTTTTTCAATGGAACCAGTGTTTCAGTGGCCAAGTTTCACTAAGCTCCTTGATGTCAAACGTAAGGTTCCCTACCACATGACTCGAGAAATTAAGGATAAAAGCACTGACTTAACTGTGATTGCAAATCTGGACAAATTCCTAGGGATAAATTCTTGTTGCAGAATGTATATATTGACAAAAGACACCCAGGGGGTGCTTAATGAAGATAAGTGAAATATTAAAAAAGTAAAAATGCATGAACGTACATTAAAAAAACCACAAAAAGGTTGTAACAATAATTAGGAAGTTTTTCAGAGGCATGTAAACTTCCACTTAAATGGATAAGTTTAGGTACACAGTTCTGCTGGAAAACCTTATTAATTACTATAATGGCCAAACTCCGGAGCCTAATTTTTTACATTACTTTCTGATTTATGATCCATATGATTGTCCTGATCTGGTGACCAAAAAACTACCAAAACACATAAAAATCTTGCACCAAAAAAAGAGAGATGCTGCTTAGCGTCACATTCTCTTCCCCTCTTCTAAATTGAAACAAAGAATTCTTACGTTATCCGATTCCCACAGAACCTGTCCTCAGAAAGATAATAAAAGATCAGAAAGTCGAAAGACATCCAGAATTTTCAACACAGTGAAAGGCAGAGGATGGAAGGAAAGAAACGGCTCCTGTCTTATTGCTGCTCTGGTTACTATTTATGTCTCACTTAGTGAAGAATTTGTCATACTTGACACAAGTTGTGACTGCATCAGTGACAGTAACTGAAATACCAGCTGCTGATTCATGAGTCAACCATGTATTATTGTCTCTATAGGTTACAGAGGATGTATAAAAAAAAAAAAATCACAAAACAGGAGGAGATTTTATGACAAATTAACTTCCCAGAACAAAATTGTAAAAATAGCTTCCATTCGGAAATCCCTCTTTTTGGATCCTTCACACTTCAACAAATATTTTATCTAAAAAAAAAAAAAAGGAATGGGGGGTGTACCCATGAAAAAGTTTGACTTTCCTCTCTGTGGTGGGTTGGACACCAGGTGCCCAATAAAGCCACTCGCTCACTCCCCACCTCAGCAGGATGGGGGAGAGAATAGATAAGGAAAGCTCATGGGTCAGGATGAGGGCAGGGGAGATCACTCACTGATCACTGTCACGGTGCAGTCAGTTCACCACACGTTGTCTCCTCCGCTCCTTGTTCCTCAGGGGCAGGACTCCTCACTCTCTTCACCCGCTCCAGCATGTCTCCCATGGAAGACAGTTCTCCATGAACTTCTCCAGTGTGAGTCCTTCCCACAGGCTACAGCTCTTCACAAACTGCTCCAGCAAGAGTCCCTCCCATGGGGTGCAGTCCTTCAGGAACAGGGTGCTCCAGCATGGNCCAAAAAAAAAAAAAAGGAATGGGTGGTGTACCCATGAAAAAGTTTGACTTTCCTCTCTGTGGTGGGTTGGACACCAGGTGCCCACTAAAGCCACTCGATCACTCCCCACCTCAGCAGGATGGGGGAGAGAATAGATAAGGAAAGCTCATGGGTCAGGATGAGGGCAGGGGAGATCACTCACTGATCACTGTCACGGTGCAGTCAGTTCACCACACGTTGTCTCCTCCGCTCCTTGTTCCTCAGGGGCAGGACTCCTCACTCTCTTCACCCGCTCCAGCATGTCTCCCATGGAAGACAGTTCTCCATGAACTTCTCCAGTGTGAGTCCTTCCCACAGGCTACAGCTCTTCACAAACTGCTCCAGCAAGAGTCCCTCCCATGGGGTGCAGTCCTTCAGGAACAGGGTGCTCCAGCATGGGTTCCCCATGAGGTCACAAGTCCTGCCAGCAAACCTGCTCCAGTGTGGGCTCTTTCTCTACAGGGTCACAGGTCCTGCCAGGACCCTGCTGCAGCACGGGCTTCTCATGGGGTCACAGCCTCTTGCAGGCATCCACCTGCTCCTGCAGGGAGTCCTCCACGGGCTGCAGGTGGACCTTCATGCCGCTGTGGGACTTCCATGGGCTGCCGGGGCACAGCTGCCTCACCATGGGCTGCACCAGGGGCTGCAGGGGAATCCCAGCGCTGGCACCTGGAGCACCTCCTGCCCCTCCTTCTGCACTGACCATGGTGTCTGCAGGGTTGTTCCTCTCACGTATTCCCACTCCTCTCTCTGACTGAAGTTGTTGCAAGGTTTATTTCCCCTTTTTTAAATTTGTTATCCCAGAGGTGCTACCACGGCCGCTGCTGGGCCCAGCCTAGGCCTGAGGCGGGTCTGTCTTGGAGCTGGCTGGCATTGTCTCCACCAGATACAGGGAAAGCCTCCAGCAGCTCCCCACAGAAGCCACCCCGAAACCTTGCCCTGCAAACCTAATACATTCTCCTGCTCAAAACAGACACATTCTCAAAGCCATTGCCAACCTTGTGTCAAGGATATCTGTTCCCTTCTACACAGAACAGAAACAAACTGTAAGAATTGATGGATTGCACCCTTTTTTTCAAGAAATTTCTTGTTTCACAAATGCTAATGTTCCAGAAAATAGGTTTATATCAGTTCTTCAGGAAAAAAAAAAGATTTCTGTAGAAGGCCTGATAACCTCCCACCACTCTTGTGTCACACTCAGGCAACCTCAGCTAAAGGCCTTGCCACTGTTCCATCTATAACTCTAAACCACAGTATTACATGATTTCACGACTGGTTCTCATTATCTTCCACCACATAAAATCTTTGGGATGAATGTGCCATACTTAGTTAATTCAGTACTTTTTTCCAGTTATGGAGAAATAAAGAACATCTACATACCAGGTTAAGATTCCTTGGAATGTTTGAGAAGAGGATGCAAGTCTATAAATCATTTGAAAATGGACACGCACAGATGTTTTTAATTGACATAAGGACATGATTCATAGCAGAATATAAGAAAAAATCTAGCAACTTTATTTTGGTCTACTGATTACCCTCCTGCACAATCTCTGCATGCAACCAATGTTGGGACTTGGAGTTTCAAGCACCCTGCTGACAAACTGTCCAGAAATACAAGTGCCTGACACCTTCATGTCATTAATATTTTCAAGGACTCTACCAAAAAAAAAAAAGTTTTCTAGAGAATCAGTTTACTAGAGGTCGTCTAATTTCAAAGCTACACCCAGAATTTCAGAAATGCTCCAGACATTACATTGCTCTGGGAAATACACTACTACTGACACTTGTGAGACTTGAAGCTCTGCTGAATGTTAAAGAAGCTCAGTACTTCCTACGACAACATTTCTCACATGACTGCCAAATGTGACTTTTAAGCACTGATGATTCCCAAAGCAGAGGGCCTGCTTCACAAGACTTCTGGAAAATTCAGCCAGAAACATTTACCTGTTTCTAAGAAACAGAGAAGGGAAAACACAGGATCTTTGCTCCTGCTGAAAAAAAAAAAAAAAAAA